>WNWU01000064.1:66990-149766 GCA_012654045.1 Ptyas mucosa
TCATTCATTCAGATCTCGGATGTCTTCTGCTTGTGTTCCCTTTATTTATTTATTTTTGAGCAGTATATATATCCTTTCTGTTACAATTATAAAACCTGCTTCGGTGATCAGTGCTTATATGAGATTTCCACTTTCAAGAATGTTCACACACACAGCATACTTTGAATTCAAACCTAGACTTCATATGGTTGATTATTCTCTAAAAGCAACTGTTATTTCTTTGTAAGAAAATTTTAATTTCATAATCCAAATTTTTAGATTCAGGATTTACATATTTTAAAAAAACGGGTTTTGAATTGTTGGGGCAATTATTTAATTCGGTTTTAATTCATTTTTAAATTTTGTATCTATGTCTTTTATCTTTGCCTGTTCACCGCCCTGAGTCCCCTCGGGGAGAAGGGCGGTATATAAATCTAATAAAACTAAACTAAACTAAACTGAGCAAGAGAGAGATTCAATAAACAATTCAAAAACTCCCACTTGCTTGACAGTGACTTTGGCAGCAGATTAAACAAACAAACAAACAAACAAATCCCATCACTAGATGCAGTCTTTCACTTCTATGATTTAAATCAGAAACCAGCAATCCAGCACAAAATCTAGCAGCCTCAGTTCATCTACTGAATTCTGATCTTTCATTGCCTCTTCATGTGTTCAAATTCAGCTTGGACGATGCCTGCATGTATGCCTTATAATTGACAAGTGCAAAAACCATGATTTTTTATCTAAACTTCCACATTAAAAGCTATATTTTCTAAAAGGCAATTAAAACCAGTTCAAGAGTTTATTTATGAACATTTCCAGGACCTATCTAAAGAAGAAACCTGGACTATTATCAGCACTTTGGGAGGGCGGGATTTAGGAAGTATGAACCACCTGACAGAAATATCACTTCAACGGGATATTTTGTACAGATCAAATGACGTTACACTGAGACTTATTTCTTTTATGGTTTTTCATTTTCATCAAAGGAAGTACTGTAGAAGGGTAGTTAGCAAGGGAGGGAATATAACAATCTAAGTTTGGAGACAACAGTCTAAAGTGGCTGGGGAAAGACTTTATTTCCATAAATTTTATTTTGATAAAATTGGTTTGGCAGTTTCTACAGGGAAGAAACTGAACCAGGAACACCGCACCATAAAAAGGAGCATTCAAGAAATAACTGTATTTTCTTACATTTTGAGCAGCTATTGCTATGATGTTATGGAGTATAATTTACCAACATCTTCAGCCTTCCTTCTTTTCTTCTTTCTCTTTTTCCTTCTTATTACTCTGCATCAGAGCAGAGCAGGTACTGCTCACGCAGAAACCAACCTGGATATCAGGGCAACTTGGAGACCAGATTCAAATGAATTGCTACCAGAACAACATAGATCACAACTGGATGTACTGGTATTGGCAAACAGCAGCAAAGCAGCAGTTGGAATTGATTGGTTACATAACTATGGGAGCACCAAAAGCCACTATGGAAGATGAATTTGAAGATCGAGGATTTACGATTCAACGGACGCATGGTAAACACTGTTCATTGCAAATCAACAAAATGAACTCTGAGGATGCTGCCATTTATTTCTGTGCTTCTAGCTTCACAGTGCTAGAATGCTTCAGGAGCTCCCTGCAAGAACTGTCTCATGAAGGACAGGATGAGAGAAGACAAAGCAGACACTGAAAGAATCATCACAATAGAATCTTCACATGGAAGCTTGGAGTCAAAATTTGCATCTCTCTCTTTCTTCTCTCCTATGTGTCTGAAGAAGGTAGAAAAAAGAAGTCAAGATGGTGGCCACAGCCATCTTGACTTCATCACATAAAAAGACTTCATCACATAAAAAGACTTCATCACAAAAAAGAAAAGAATGCGATTTTGATTGTGCTGCTCCCAACACCTCTGCACATACCAGATAGATTTTCTATCAATCTAGTCATACTACACACCATTTTGAGAAAAAAAAACAAACAGTTTTTGAAAGTGACAACCATGGGGGTTTTTTTTGTTTGCCTTTTCCTTATGAACTCAAAGCGTTTTTAAGAGCAGTACCAAACTTCTCCGTTGAATGGATGGTATAGCTGGACTACATGATTTGGCCAATGTGCATGTTTACAAATCAAGATAGTCATATGAGTCTTTCAACAAATTAGGAGATAATTTCAAGCTCCTCCCACATGAACAGCAGAATCAGATTGGTTTAGATGTCACCCCAAATGATGTGGCTTCTTAAGAAGCAATAGTCATGTAGTTCAGTAGACTTGAAAGATGTTCACAGATAATTCCAGAGTAGACAACCAGAGAAGACAAGTATTTTTCTTCCAGGTTTTAATGAGCGCTTATAGGTGTTTTGTAAGAACACCTAGCAAATTTATATGCTTTTAAATGTTTCATATCTCCTCAATAATGCTTAGTTTACTGTTAGATAAAGTAGTTGTATTGCTTCCATCTTGAAAAAGGGCTAAGATTTTTAGCAGGGATTCTCTAGTTCATCACCAATGCACTTCTTCTTCTTTTTGTGCCATATCTGTCATCGGACGTTGGTGATCATGTTGGCGATCATGTTGGCGATGCACTACACAGTCTTAATTATATCCCTCTTGTTTAGCTAAAATTTTAATCTTTATGCTGTTGTTCTTAACTTCTCTGTAGAGAGTTATTTTTCTGACCAGGAAAGTAGATAGTAGATCAGTCAATCAAAGCTGATTTTGGTCAAAGACCCTTTTAGAAAACTGGGTAGGTATCTCCTTGTCCATCTCTGGGCAGATTGTTCAACCCCCACAACAGAATCATGAAGAATATTTTGAAGAAAGGATACCAGTTTGAAACAGCACTAAGAAAGGAAAAAGGAAAAATTGACTGTTATGTCTTTCTGAACAGAGAACACTTTCAGAAAGTCTGCACCTGCCTGCAAGACTTTGAAGGTTCTCACCAGTTCCGCAGCTGTCACTCTTGCTGGAAACCTTCACTTCATTGCTGGGAGTGGTGATAGAGTAGAAAAGTGAAGTCTTTCTGTATGAGATTCAATCATTGTGGGGACAGGGGCACAATGATTCATTTCATGGAAAGCCCTTTACAAAAACCCTGCTTTGCTTACCAAATAGGATCTAGCCAGAATTAGATAACATTAGATTAACAGAGTTGGAAGGGACCTTGTAGGCCATCTAGTCCAACCCCCTGCCCAAGCAGGAGATCATATACCATTTCTGTGATGCTATCTATCCCACTTTTTTCTAGCTTACCAAGAAGTAGGTTGTGGTCTACTTTGTCAAATGCCTTGCTGAAATCTAAGTATATTATGTCCACAGTATTTTGCTGGTCTACTAATTTAGTCATTATGTTGAAGAATGAAATAAGATTGGTTTGGCATGATCTGTTTTTAACAAACCTATGCTGAGTTCTAGTTATTACTTTACTCGTTTCTAGACGTTGGTAGATCTGCTTTTTTATTATCTTTTCCAGTATCTTCCCAAATATTGATATTAGGCTGATTAGTCTGTAGTTTCCTGGGTTTGTTTCCCTTCCCCTTTTTTTTGAAGATGGGAACCAGATCATCTCTTTTCCAGTCCTCTGATAGTTCCCTGGTGCTCCAGGATTTTTGAAAGATGTCATACAGTGGTTCTGAGATGATATCTGCCAGCTCCTTTAGAACTCTGGGACCCATCAGGTCCCAGTGATTTGTGTTCATCAAGATCAGACAGGTGTTCTCTTACTAATTTTTTTTTTGCTTATTTTAACTTTTGTTTCTAGTCTGTCTTTTACAGTTATGTTTTTGGTAGGTTGGGCTATAGTTTCTTTTTGCGTGAAGACCGATACAAAGAATGAGTTAAGCAGCTCTGCTTTCTCTCTGTTGCCTGTTACTTCCTTGCCGTCTTCTCTCTTTAGTGGATTAACTGTTTCCTTGATTTTTTTTCTTCTTATCTATATGTTGGAAGAAACCTTTTAAATTATCTTTGACTTTTGTTGCAAGTCTTCGTTCATTCTGAGCCTTTGCTTTCCCGACTTCATCTTTGCAGATTCTGGCTATCTATTCTGCCTTAGTTGTGTGTCCCTCTTTCCATTTTTTGTACTTCTCCTTTTTGTCTTTCAATTTGTCAGAGAGATCTTTGTGCAGCCATGCTGGTTTCTTCTTGGATTTCTTGTTTTTCTTTCTTAGTGATATTGTGCTGGTCTGGGCTTTTAGGTAAAGGTAAAGGTTCCCTCGTACATATATGCTAGTTGTTCCCGACTCTAGTGGGTGGTGGTCATCTCCGTTTCAAAGCTGAAGAGCCAGCGCTGTCCAAAGACATCTCTATGGTCACGTGGCCAGCATGACTAAGCGCCAAAGGTGCATGGAACACTGTTACCTTCCAATCAAAGGTGGTCCCTATTTTTCTACTTGCATTTTTTATGTGCTTTTGAACTGCTAGGTTGGCAGAAGCTGGGACAAGTAACAGGAACTTACCTCAATACACAGCAGTAGGGATTTGAATTGCTGAACTGATGACCTTTTGATCAACAAGCCCAGCGTCTTAGCCACTGAGCCATAACTTTTGGTCTTCAGTGTTTTGGAAGAGAAATACAGAACGAGACCAAATATGCTGGTAATACTGAGATAGTCACACTCCTGCTATTGCATTGCCTTCTCTATAGAGGCAGAATCCTCTTCTATGAAATTGTTCTAGTCAGAAAAGGAGAAGATGCTATTTCCTAAGAGCCATGGTGGTGCAGTAGTTAGAATACAGTATTGCAGGCTAACTCTGCCCATAGTCTGGAGTTTGGTTCTGATGACTCAACCTTCCATCCTTCCGAGGTCAGCAAAATGAGGACCCAGATTGTTGGAGCAATATGCTGACTCTGTAAACCACTTAGAGAGAGCTGTAAAACACTGTGAAGAGGTATATGTCTAAGTGCTATTGCTATTGCTATTTGGCCAACAAGCATTTAAAAAACCCTTTGGAATGGGGACCAAGTTCAGTGCCTTCCTGCTGTCGCTGCTGCTTAGAGACTAATTATTCACTAGCACACATTGTCCACATAATCCTCCACCACCATTGAAGAATATGACCCTTCCCCCCGCCCCATATTTTATACTTTTTTCCCTTTGGCTACTAGATTGTATGTTTACATAGTCATGTTCAAATACTGCTTGACTTGTCACTGTTCAAAGTTATGATGGACACATAAAAAAGGCACTTATGCCCCAGATTTGAAGTTCCAACAGCTGCCCTCCCATGGTCATCCAATCTCATTTTGGGTACTCGGCAACCAGGCAACGGTTACAGCTGTTTACAGGATTCCACAGTCATGTGAATTTTGTTAGACAGGGCCCAGTGTTCAAATCTGTCCAGATCCATCTGGATCTTGAGCCTATCATCTAGGACCGTGATGGCGAACCTATGGCACGCGTGCCAGAGGTGGCACGCGGAGCCAAATCGGTGGGCACGCGAGCGTTGCCCTAGCTCAGCTCCAGTGGGACTGGAAGTTGGAAAACTAGCTGTTTCCAGCCTCTGGGGGCAGGGGGGAAGGCTGTTTTCGCCCTCCCCAGACCCCTAGAAAGGCTCTGGTGCCTGGGGAGGGCAAAAAATGGGCCTACTGGGTCCACCATGCTATCATGTGCCAAAAGCTGTGGGAATGTGGGGGGGGTCATGCGCGCATATATGAGGAGCAGGGCACATTGAATTATGGGTATGGGCACGTGCATGCAAAACTTCCCCCACGTTCCCCCACTTTTGGCACGTGACGGCAAAAAGGTTCGCCATCACTGATCTAGGATGTTAGCTACTCCTGCCTGCCAATTTGTGGATTAGTATCATCCAAAAATTTGGTAAATTCCCCTTTTGTTCCCTCATCTAAGTCAGGGGTCACCAATCTTTCTGACCTCAGGGACCACTAATTTCATAATTTTAAATCCCGCAGACCACTAATATGATGGTCTAATATGCCTAATGACTGGCTGTGTGGGTGTAGCTAGGTGGGCATGTGACTGGGTGGGCATGGACAACTCAATGTCACTCACGTTGAGGGGTGCCTCGCCTTCCTGTACTTGCCCCTCCCTCCCAGCCACTCCTCACCTGCCCGCCCAGGCCCCAACAGGAAGGAGTTGTTGGAGCTAAGCAGCCACCATGAGAAAGAGTTGGCAAAACAGCTCAGTTCAAATTGGATCTGACTGAGAAGAAAGTTCAGCAGAACCACCTCACTGAGGACTACTAGCATAGGCTTTCCAAGCAGAGGGAAGACCTACAGGAGTGCAAGGCCAGGTACCGGTGCCTGGAGGCTCAGTGGGCTGAGATGGTCAGCCAGTTCCAGGCCATGAGGCAATCCCACTGGAACAAGACCCTCTGGCTCTTCACCACCAGCGGCGCTTCCCTCCAGCCTACGCCCAAAGCCCCGGCACCAGGAGGCCAAAGTAGACCCCAGAATTTCTGCCTCCCTCCAACCCACACAAAAAGACCCTGAAGTGGGAGACTCTCTGCAGCAACACAAGTGTTCATTGCACATATCTGGCCCAGGGGCCGTAGTTTGAGGAGCCCTGATTTAGTGCTATATAAAAAATGCAAATATTTTTCTGTGGACCACCAAAATTTTCTCATGGACCACCAGTGGTCCACGGACCACCAATTGGTGACCGTTGATCTAAGTTGTTTATCAGGTATTATGAGTACTGGGCCTAAGACGGAATCTTGTGGTACCCACTATTTATTTCCCTCCATGTAGACGTAGACCCATTAAGGATTACTCATTGAGTACAGTTTATCAGCCAGTTAGCATCCATCTGGTGGTGATGCTATCTATCCCACTTTTTTCTAGCTTACCAAGAAGTAGGTTGTGGTCTACTTTGTCAAATGCCTTGCTGCAGTCTAAATATATTACTCTATTATCACAGTATTTCACTGGTCTACTAATTTAGTGAGTCTTTGACCCTGCCTTGGTCATTATTCTGAATTTCCACACTGGGTATGTGTGCATGTTGGTTAGGAGACAAATAATAACTATAGGAATCAATAATTTCATAAAAGACTAAAGAACATTTTTCTTGAAACTTGATTCAGTGGATAGTGTTGGATAAGAAGCGACAAAGAGATGTAATGCAAAGTCTGTTTACAATATAAACAGAAAAAATACCGGTAGGTATGTAAAGCAATAATGGCCCCTATGGCTTTCACAGGGCAGATTCCACTTCATCAAGAGCAGACATGTTATCCAAATAGTGTTTACAGAGGAGATTTTTAATACACAACCTTCCTGTCTCATTCATAACATTTCCAGGCAATCCAGACACAATTATTTTCCATTTGGATCTCTTTTGTGTTTTTATAGCATTTCTTTTGTGTATTTTGGCAGACTAGGTTTATTTGGGAAGAAAAGATGAAATAGCTGTAAGGAAACTTTTGAGGGCCTGGAACTATGCCAGGTTGGCATGATACATACATTTAATGATATATAAAGAGACAAAAGAAAACTTTATAAACCGAATGACCAGAAGATCAGGAAATGAATGGGGGGGAAAAGTAGCAACAGTACTATATAAAATTTGTCATAGTCACCCTTATATTTAATTTAGTTTAGGGGACATTTTGTGCTTGCTTATATGACTGTATATGTGATTTGCAGTTAATAATGTAAGTATTTTATGAAGTAGGTTCTGCTTCAAGATGATGCCATTTGTCTCTAAAATGCCTTAAGATTTTTTGCTATTATGGAACAACAGACCAACACAGCTGTCCCTCTGGAATGTGGCTCTTTGGTTTGCCAGATATTTTTTTCACATTCACCTTAGAAAAAAGGAGAAAAGATCAATAGATTTAGTTGAAATTACTCAAGATTACGAAAATAAATAATGAGGTTCTGGAGACAGAAGAAGAGAGAAATCTCCCAGAGGGAGAACCTGAACTGACAGAGACCTCTGATTTAGTTCATTTTTCCTCATTAAAAGATAAAAAGTCCCAACATTTTTCAAAAAGTTTGTTCATTTATGCACTTATCTTGTGTGTTAATGAGAAATGATTCACACACTAGTGAATTTGTCTCAAGCTGATAAGCTCTCTGGGATATTCTTGTAATGCTCTTTAATACTGTGTTAAACACATTGCTGTACTTTGGCCAGGGGACCAGACTGACAGTGCTAGGTAAGTTCACCAAAGATTATTTTGTGAAGTTTTCTTCCCTGAGCTCTGTTAAATACATGAGATTAGTGGAAGTGTGTGGTTCAGCTTGCTTAGAAAAACTTTAAAATTTTATAATTGTACACCCAAAGTTAAAAATGGTAACTGTTTTCTAAAATAAAATAAATAAATTTTAATGATCACCAAGATCCACCCTGATCATAAGATTATACATAATTATTAATTTTAATTAAATATTGAATATCGGGGATGCACGTAATTAGAGAGTTCTAGTTTTTCTAGGTGGATACTTTGAAATGGAAGAAAGCTGAGCAAAGTCAAGACTTGCTTGCTGTTTTTTTTCCCTATTTCTCCTCCTTTGCATGTCAACTGACAACTGAATGCTATTTGGGAAGTGAGGATGCATTCAAGCTATAGCGGGAGAGAGAGAGAGAGAAGGAGAGAGAGGGAGGGGGGAGGGAGAGAGAGACAGAGACACACACATACACACACACACACAGAGAGAGAGAGAGAGAGAGAGAGAGAGAGAGAGAGAGAGAGAGAGATTTTCAAGAGACTGAACAGCCCCAACCAGAATTACCATTCATTTTATGTGGTGACTTCATCACTGTGTAATGAACTTCACTTTGGAAAAGGAACTCAACTTACAGTACTTGGTAAGACAAAATCCATAGCTTATTATTGCAAGCAAGACTGAATTTCTTAAAATGTTAATGAATGGCTGATCAATCCTTGGTCTAGAATGAAGAAATACATGTAACTGACACGCTAAACACACATGGCTGAAGTACAAATTGCTTCCAGCATTCATCCCTCCTCATAAAATGTGTTAATCTCATGAACATCTGTTTGGCTTTGGTTGACCATCATAGGATCTATTGCTTGAGAAGAATCAATCATGCATGTTAGAATATGTGGGTCTCTGTCTCTGTCTCTCTCTGTCTCTCTCTGTCTCTCTCTCTCTCCCTCCCTCCCTCCCTCTCCCTCTTTCCCCTTCAGTCCCATGAAAATCTGTTGGGTTTCTATTATTTGTTTAAGGAGGAAAGATTGTTAGCAAATTTCATATAAATAACCTCTTGGCTGAGGCTGGCTAGTAAAAATATGCAGAAAGTTTTATTAATTTATTTTATTGATTTAAAACATTTACATAGCCACCCATCTTTCAGCCAACTCTGGGCAGCCCCCAATCAAAAATTAAAAGAATATAAATCGTATTAAAGCTATAAAAATCAACTGATTAAAACATTAATGTTCTATGTTCTCTGTTGGAATTGATTGCCAACACCTGCCTCTTCATATTTATCAATAGGTCTCTTGGCAATTGTTTCCTGAATATTAAATATAATTAGGGGCAACTCCAACACAAATTATGCCAACCTTCTATAAAAGAGAGACAAGAGATTGAAAGCTTAGGAGACAGTAAAGTTGGTGTTGAATTCTTTCTTATTTGTGCTTTACTCTTCCCCTAAAGATGTCATTTCCATTTATGAAGTCCTGGCCACGAGAGAAAACAATGGTTTGAGAAAAATTACTGATGGGTAAACCAAAAAACTGTGTAAAGGAAGAATTTGACTCCTGCTTTTCATGTTGCACCTAAGATTTTCCCCGCATTGACCCTTGTTTTGCAGTGATCAGTCAGTTGATAGATTCACTGCTGCCACATCTAGTTTAGCCTGAAAATTTGTGATGTGTTAAAAAAAAATTCTATAAATTGGGTATGGTCCATTCCATACTCTGTTTGGGTCCATTCCCTGTTTCTGTCTTGCTATGATCCATATCCACACCCCACATTCACAGTAGTCACAGTGGATGTTGTAGTCAACAAGTGATGGTCAAACGCATCCATGAATCAAACATCCCCCCCTCATAATTTCAGTTTTTACATAAGAGCAAATTTATGCTCATAGAGATGACAGTTGTGACTTCTGCTTTGTTGGCTTTCAGCCTCAAAGCATGAAAGAGATTCTTAGGAAACAGATGGCCTAAGATGACAACGTCCTCCTTAACTAAATATCTGTGACAAATCAAGAGGAAACAAAAGTTTCTGCCTTCTAGCAGCAAGCCTTAGTCCTTATGTTTTACCAGCATTGGAAAAACTATGAACTAGAGGCAGAAGGAACCAACTTTGATGGAACAGCTTTCTAATTATAACTGACAGAATAGGACGAAGAAAAACCTATCAGCTTCCTTATGGATAATCCAGAGGGGAATTTATTTCATGACCTTGCCAGCTGTGCAATACTGAGCAGACCTACTTTGGAGAAGGGACCAAGCTGAATGCTTGGGGTAAGGAAATATATTTAATGGAAACTGGTAGAAGCGTGCTGGAAAAAACATGGCTCCATATTGCTATTGTAATAGAACCTGAGATAGCATAAGTTAAACTTGCTAATATTGGCAGAGATCAAAAGGCAAGACTGGGGGAAAACAAAAGGAGAGAGGGAGAATGTGTCAACTTTAATAAACCAATGGTTCAACCTGGACAGCCAAAGATGAATATAAACAGCATGTGGATTTTTTTTTCAAAATCCTCCCTGCTCATCTCTATCAGCTTATTAGTCAAGGATAGCTCTAATCACTGCGATAAAATCTTTTGAAAAAAATGGCCCTGATGACCTCCATGCTCTCCTATTGCTCATTACATGCAATCATACTGTTTCTATGAAGATCACTAGGAATGGTGGAGTGTTTTGGCCTGGACATGACATTCTTAAGGACAAAATTCTCCATTTAATTTCCTAGTTCAGCTCTCCCTCCCTACATGTCCACCAATATCTTTGAAAGAACAGAAGGATATAAATACAACATGTACACAATTGCATCAAAATATGTAAGAACTGGATCAGAGTTCAATTTAGCCGAAAGATGCTTTCTTCCCAGGATGTAACTAGAGACAAAGTTCCTGCTAGTATATATGGGTGATGTTTTCTCTGAACTGAAGCATCTTTTTTAGTAATAGGCTTTCATGATGTGTGTAAACTCTCAACTGAACTTTGGCCCAGGAACTCGAGTATCTGTATTAGGTAAGTTATATGCTGTGGGGTCTTACGTAGATTCAATGATTCTTTGCTATGGAAACTAGGCATAACATGTAGGATCTTAGGAAGCAACTACTATATGAAAATTAAGGAGGGGGACAGCATGGTGGGTTATGCAGTGGACTTAAGAAATGTGACTTTGATTCATTGATAGATTACAGTATTTCACCTCAGCCTGCCTTACAGGGATGTGTTATGGAAATATATGTATTCCTTTGAACTCCTTATATGAAGGATTCTCTTTGTAAAATACAGATCAATAGTTTGTATGCTAAGAATGTCACCATGAACTATAATAAGGTTTATGTGATATGACTAGGTGACACAGAAGAGCCTAGAAATAGCTTCCATACCATCTTCCTTGAATATATGAAATATATAAGAATTTAATATCAAGAATCATGGACTCCCAACCTCCCTCCCTCCCTCCCTTCCTTCCTTCCTTTCTGTAGTACTGTTTTTATGATTGTGTAGACCTATGGCTTATTATTTTTCTTTTAGTCATACAAACTGGACAATAGAAAATGTGAACAGCTGAAAGGATTATCTAATACACAGTAATTGGTACTGTGGGGTATTATAATTATTATAATATTAAAGGCAATAAAAACAAACAATTGGCTAAGTGTTAGTTTATTTAATAATTGAATTTATAACCTGCATGCTCTCGGTTCAGTTGCCTGCAACTGTTAACAATAAAAAACAAATGTTCATTGATAAACTCTAATACTCACATAAAATCTATCAATGCTATATAAAATCTATAAATAATAACAGGGCCCCAAGAAAAAAAGGAAGCATAACTTCCAACATAAACATATGAAGATAATATCAGAAGGTTCATTTTAATGCTTCAGCTTTGGATGTTGCTTTTAGATTCAAGGCAATGTTCAGAAACAGGTTGGATAGTTAATAAACAGGAGACATTTCTTCAACATAGTTGTTCCTAAAGGTTTTATTTATAGGACAGACATGTTGTGTGTCTTTGAGAAGCTCTATTTTGGACAAGGAACTCGGCTGACAGTACTAGGTAAGATCTATGGGAATAAAGGAGATCTGAAGTAATTGTTTAGCACATGAATCAAGATAATATGGTGTAGGTCTAAGCAAACTGGGTTTCTTCCAGACGCTTGGTTTCTATTAATTCCAGCCAATGTGCTCAGTGAAGAGGTAAATCCATTTATCTTAAAATAACAACATTGTTGCAAATCAGGGTTTTGGTCAGAGAATAGAACCATTCTAACACAACCACAAAGCTTTTTGAGTAAGTTGTGATACATGGAAAACACATTGTGTATCAATGAGGAATTGCACTTTGGTCGAGGAACCAGGCTTACTGTTCTAGGTAAGGATGATATTAAGGGCATAAGAAACTTGTATGGTGTACATTTCAAGGGCCAGTATGCAATTATAGTTATCCTACAGTAGCAATGATTCATAAGGAAGGCCAATATGACTTTTTTACTCCATATTATAACCTTGAATCTGAGGCTTCTAGTCCTCCTCTGAATTATAGTATGCTGGTCTCTGATTATAATATAGAAAGACAGCAGAAAAAAAAATAGTTTTTTAATGATGGATGTCAAGTTCTTTTGCATTTCTCAAACTTGTTCAGTGTCAGTTCAGAATAGTTTCAAACCTCCTGGTCATTCTTATTGGTATTCTCAGAAACTGCTTTCGGATAGACTGTAACGCAGTGCCAAGAACTGGATGTAATAGTTAAAGTAAGGTCTGACCAAAGCAGAATAAAGTTTAGTTATTATTTCCTGTGACTTGGAATGAATTTTTTTTGTTGAGGCAGCTTAAAATTGCATTTGCCTTTTCATTAATTCATACTCAGCCAGGCATCTTATGCTGTAAGGGAAAATTAGTAACCAGCCTGTAATGATTGATTTCATGTGTCCAACAATGCTTTGTCTACCTGTAGATTCACTGCTATTACTCAAAAATATATTCCCTTTGTAAGGAGAAACCTGTAACCTCTAGATTACAAACTCTAGACCCTTCCTACTCAATATATATTAAACCACAAAGGCATATAGGGCAAGGGAACCAGTCCTTGACTATATGGCCTACATTCTCAAGTCCTAAAAACTGATGTTATTTAGTAATGTGGGCTGGATAGTGTAGATATACCAAAGGTGCTTTTTCAAAAGGCAACTGGATTTTTTTTTTTTGTTCAAGATGTTTCGCTTCTCATCCAAAAAGCTTCTTCAGTTCTGACTTAACGGTACAGAATGGAAGGATTTATATTCCTTGCTTCTTAAAGATAAACTTCCAAGATAGTTCTCCATCATTCAGTCAGAACTGAAGAAGCTTCTTGGATGAGAAGCAAAACGTCTTCAAGTAAAAACAAGAATGTACAGTTGTCTTTTGAGAAAACATCTTTGGGACAACCATGACCTAGATGAATGAGAATCTTTTTTTTAATGCTTTATTTATTTTATTTATATAACATATAAAAATCCAATTTCCATCAAACAGTGTGTTGTCTGGATACAGTTGTTTTTAGGCAATCATAATCAAAATGTTTACCATAGTATTCAACACAATAACATTAATACTATAATAACAATAATATTTAACTTATCTACTTTAACAAATCTCCGTTTTAACATTTATTCTTTTTATGTGCTCACATTTCTAACTTCTGTTTCTATTGTCTAACCATTGGTAAAATAGGTCCCATATCAAAAGATATTCAGTTTCTTCTTTGTCCTTAATAGTAAGCGTTAATGTATCCATTTCTGCACATTCTAATATTTTCTTAATTATGCTCTTATCTGTTGGGATCTCATCATTCTTCCATTGTTGTGCAAATACAATTCTGGCTGCAGTTAGTACATGTAAAATCAAATATATAGTCCTTTTATCATATTTTTTTCTGGCAGAATGCCCAATAAAAATATTTCTGGTTCCAAGTCTATATGCTGCTTTATCATTTTTTCCAACCAAGTATGTATTTTTGTTCAATATTTTTTAGCTTTGGGGCATGTCCACCACATATAGTAATATGAACCAGTGTTTGATTGCACTTCCAACATTTAGCAGATCTATCTTTATACATTTTTGCCAGTCTTGTTGGTGCAAAATGCCATCTATAGAGCATTTTATACACATTTTCTTTGTATGCAGTTGACACTGTCAGTTTAACATTTCTATCCCACAGTTTCTGCCATTTAGTGGATGAATGGGAATCTTGATAGATAGATAGTGTGGATACTTTCACAGACTGAACTGCCTTAACTATAAAAACTAAGCCCATTCATGTCTCTGTGGGAAAACCCCATTTTGAAGGGTGGCATATAAACTCAGAGAAGGCCAGATCTGGTGTAATAGTTAAGGCATCAGGTTAGAAAGTTAGCAGTCAATGCTTGCTCAAATAAAATAAATAAATAAACAAGCAAACATAGAAAACAAGCAAACATGAAGTTCTGCCATTCTCTGAGTATAGGTTTGAATACCAAGGCTTGAGCAATGCTTGTGTGGTTGAGGCTGCAGATGAAACAGAGATAATACTTGAATTCCTCCCCATCTCACTTTTCAGCTGATTCTCCACAGAACTCATGCCATTACTGCAAGATTGATTTGTAGGTGCATGTATGGTATTTAGCCTCTCTTTCTTGATTCTCAGCATTTAATGACTGGCATTTGAATGAGCTCATTCCACTGAAATGGCCTGTGCTTAAATAAGACGGAGCCAGCAATATTACTGCATGATGCAATTGGCAGGCTGACATATGTAGGTCAACCATAGCTTGAGGAGGCTTGCCATCTTTTTCATTATATGTTGCTTTATCTTCCAGAAAAGGGACACATTCTCACACCCCCAAGTGTGACCATATTTTCTCCATCCAAAAGAGAATTGGAAAAAAAGCAGAAAGCTACAATTGTGTGTTTGGCCACTGATTTCTATCCAGATCACATCATTCTTACATGGTACCTAAATAACAAGTCTATAACAGATGGAATAAAGACAGAGGAGCCCAAATATAAAAATAAGAAATATTCACTGATCAGCCGTTTAAGAATCACTGGGAACCAGTGGCAGAATTCAAAAAATAATTTCAAGTGCAAAGTCGATTTCTACAATTCTTCTGAAAGCACAAGTTACGAAGCTTCCATAATTGGAGAAGGTGGGTGAAAGGAAGATCAGTTTCTACTTTCTAGGGCTTTTCTGCATTTCAGTAGAATTGTTCATACACTGCCCTTGTGAGCATTTTAAAATATATTTTGCTGAACAAAATTACAAATATTAGAAAACATTTTCATGTTCAATTCCTAAGCAAATGTGATAGTTTACTCTAAATCTTTTTTGTACTGATTCATTCTTCATAATCAACTATTACTTTCTCTCTCTCTCTCTCTCTCTCTCTCTCTCCCTCAGTTGTATTTGTCCATTTGCAAAATTTGATAATTTTCTGATCTGTGTCTTAGAGTTTCTGATACAGCCATGACCCAGGAAAAATGTCAGAACCTAGCAAAATTCTTTTACTATTTTTCCATTTTTGTTATCTCTTAAAATATTTACATGTAGCCTCTAATGCCAATCAGAACAGTGTCTTTAAGGAGTGAGTTTTTGCGCCTTGCTTTAGAAACATTGCATTTAAATCTTAGAATGTATCTATCTAATATTAAATTGATAGAATTTATAGAACACACACAAACACTTTAGAAATTATATATTTCTATTAATCTTGAGCACAAGTTTACTCCCTTTTTTATTTTTCCTTCTTTGTGTAGGATTTATTAGTTGTAGTAGAAATGATGACAGTGATGAAATATAGCTAATGAGAATTTTCCTCCTTCTGTTTTTAGAATGTGAGAGCCAGACCCCCACAAATGGTAAGTCAAGTTCAGTCTGTTGATTCCAAATGTACATTACACTGAATCTGTAACTTTCTCCAGGACCCCTAACTGTAAACAAGCTTTGAATTAAGTGTGGCAAAATTCATCATGTTACGTTCCTGACAGATACATTTAATTTTTGCAAATAATTTGAATATACCTGTGAAATTTAACCCAAAAGCGAGGGGCATTTGTATGTAGATTTGATTTCAGTATCACTAAGGATTTCCCACTCTTCAGGAAAAACAAAATCCTACCTTAAAACACAGCAACATGCCTACATTTTTCAAAAGCTATTTTGACTTAGTTGGAGTCTTGGGCAGATGGAATACAAATTACTACTATTTGGGATGATGATAGGAGAAGCATCAGCAATGGTTTATTTCTTTTAAACAGTTTGTAAAAAATAGCTAAGCAAATTCTCTGACATTTTAAAATGGAAGCAAAGAGAGTGCCCATTAGACCAGATATGCAATCATTTTTCCTTCTGCTGGCTCCAGTTGTGGGTTTGCACAAGAAAAATATAGGGTTGAAGTTCGGAAAGATGGGGACAAGAGTAAGATGACAGGCTGTCAATCCAGTAAAAGCAAAACAAAACAATTCAGCCCTCCTAAAAAAAAACTGGGAGAAGGAAATATTTTGTTCTTCCCTTCAGGTTCTGCTCCCAGAATATCTTTCTCAAAAAGTTTCCCTCTCTCTCTTTAAAATAAAAAGGTAATATTCCATGACTAAGCATTTAAACATATTGCAGAGATATGGTGCATGGTTTATAGTTTGCCTTGTGAAATCATGTATTCAAGAAATGTGCTGGAGAAGAGAGGAAGATAAAAACAGTCCAACAGAAGGAGGATACACTGTCTAGCTTCACCAATTCTCTCTCTCTCTCTCTCCCAATCTTGGTAGAGCTAGACAGTGTATCCTCCTCGTGTGTGTGCATGTGTGTGTGTGTGTGTTTTCTGAGGTTTTCGCAGGTGTTTGTATGTAGGTCTTTGGTTATTCGGGTTTTCTCCCACGTAAAATTGGAATTGTCTTGGCAACGTTTCGATGAAGTCTCATTCGTCATCTTCAGGCTGGTGTTCTTGGCTTCGTGCTTCTAGGAGCACGAAGCTGAAAACACCAGCCTGAAGATGACGAATAAGACTTCGTGGAAACATCGCCAAGACACTTCCAATTTTACGTGGGAGAAAACCCGAATAACCAAAGACTTACACACACACACATATATATACACACACACATACATACACACACACACATACACACACACACACACAGACACACATACATATATACATATACATACACACATATATAAAAATTATACAATTCTTATATTGTTATTTTTCCCTATTTTTCTTTCACATTTAGAATCGTATCTCAGACAAGCCAATCTTGGAAAACTGGTGTATATTCTTCTCATTTTCAAGAGTGCCTTGTATGGGGCATTTATAATGCATCTGAAAATAAGAAAAAAGGTAATATGCAATGTATGTTCTTTATATCCAGGTCTATCCAATTCCTGAGAAAAATGCATTGTATGTGTTATCCTGTCCTTAACAATATCCCCGTCCATGGTTTGTAGACTCCTACAATCTTTCCCTGCCACTGAGTTAAAATGTTCCTCACCCACTCTTGAAGCAGCAGAACATGATTGCCAATCTCGATTCTGCCTCAGTTCCCAATCATTGTCAGTCCCTTGATTTTCCTCCCTGGAGATGGAGGACAACCTGACTTTGGATGAAGGTTAAGAGGGGTCTTTGCCTTACTCATGTGTGCTGGGGTGGAGATGAAGGCAAATCATGGGGACACGGCAGAAAAAACAAGGTGCTTTGTGAGCTTCTAACATGGTTGGAATGGGAGGAAAAGCCCTTAATTAGAGTAATCTAGATAAGACAGTGGATACACGACCCAATTCCCTCATGGCAATCTGGACAATAGCATCCATCTTGGATGACTAGGACAAAGAGGGAAAATTTATTTCACCGTAGTCATGGTCTGTTTAGGCAGGCTTTTGGACAGTTTCAGAACTTTGGCTGTTTTTCTGTCAAGTCCTGGTGACAGATTTTCAGAAGTAGTTTGCCCTTGCCTCCTTGCCATCTCCCAGTTTCTAGCCTGATGCCTTAACCACTATATAAAACTGGCTCTTCACGTCTATCCAATTTATTATTACTTAAAATGTTATGGCTCCCAGTCCATTTCATTGGCTGCAGGGAGTATTATCAGGGTTCTACTCTAACATTTCTGAAGTGAACTGTTATTTGATAGTCATAATCAATTGGTTCCACAAGACTCTGATATGGTTCCCTATAGGCATAAGACATTCCTAACAGGTAGCTTTGTGTATCACTGATATATAAGGTTGCATAAGTGGCTCTGGAAAGTAAACCCAAAATATTTGCTAGCATAATCTAAACCAGAGGTCTTCAAACTTAGCAGCTTTAAGACTTGTGGACTTCAACTCCCAGAATTCTCCATAGCTGGCTGGAGAATTCTGGGAGTTGAAGTCCACAAGTCTTAAAGCTGCCAAGTTTGAAGACCTCTGATCTAAACCATGTTCAGAAAGGATATTGAAAAGTAACGTTCTTCTAGCCTAAACAAATTTATGGAATCAACGATCCAAGATCTGCTAGAAGTTGGAACTGAATTGGAGCAGAGGACTTATCATGCAAGAAAAAGGCAGATTGTCCAGTTTCTTCCAACATCTTCCAACATCTTTCGCTTTGGGAATTCTGTAGTCTGCATCTGGGCTCTTTAATCAAAGAGATGTCATGAATTAAATGTGCCCCTGGGCCTTTAATTGTTATTCTAGTGTCTAGAGATAATATGGTTGCAGAATAACAAGATTGTATTGGATCTTGGAGGTCTTCTAGTTCAACCCCCTGCTTAAACCCTATACCAGTGATGGCTAACCTTTTTGCCGTCGTGTGCCAAAAGCGGGGGTCACGTGGGGGATCATGGGTGCGTGTGCCCACATCCATAATTCAATGCGCCCCACCCTCCCGTGTATACGCACGTGACCCCCCACACATTTCCCCCACTTTTGGCACGTGATGGCACGGTGGGCCCGGTAGGTCCGTTTTTCCCCCTTCCCAGGCTCCAGAGGCTTTCTAGGAACCCGGGGAGGGCAAAAACAGCCTTCCTCAGCCCCCTGGAGGCCTTCCGGAGGCCGGAAACAGCCAGTTTCCTGACTTCCAGTGGGACTGGGAGGCCTGAAAATCAGTTGGCCAGTGCGCGCATGTGCGCTGGAGCTGAGCTAGGGTAACACTCGCGTGCCCACCAATATGGCACTGCGTGCCACCTGCGGCACCCGTGCCACAGGTTCACCATCACGGCCCTATACTATTTCAGACAAACGGTTATCCAATCTCTTCTTAAAAACCTCCAGTTTTGGAGCACCCACAACTTCTGGAGGCAAGTTATTCCACTGATTAATTGTTCTAGCTGTCAGGAAATTTCTTCTTAGTACTAGATTAGTCTTCTCCTTGCTTAGTTTCCATCCATTGCTTCTTGTCCTGTTTTCAGGTGTTTTGGAGAATAGGTTGACCCCCTCCTCTCCCTTGTGGCAACCCCTTAGATATTGGAACTCTGATGTCACCCTAGTTCTTCTTTTCATTAAACTAGACATACCCAATTCCTGCAACTTCCTATATTCTTTCTATATTTTATCCTCCAAACCCCAATTCCTTTGTTGCTCTTCTCTGCACTCCTTCTACAGTCTTGTATTTTTATATTGTGGCAATAATAAAAATGATAAGGTATTTAATCCAGGATTAATTAGTTGCCCTTGTTTCCTTTTTTCAGTCCTGTGGCAGATGATACAACATATGTCTTTTACCCGGGAACATCATATCTGAGTTGAATGAATGCTGAAGAGAGAAGAAGAATGATTTTTGCCTTTAAAAGTCCGAAGTGGCATTCTGATTCTTTTTTTAAAAAAATTTTGTTGTTCCCAACTTTATCTTATTGTTCTTGTTACTATCTCTATAGAAACATTCATAGGATTTTCATCTCTGTTTTTTAAAAAAAAAAATTTAACCATGTTTACTTGGAAGGAAATATGCATAGAATTGCAGCTCTAGACTGAACATGAACCTGTCACCACAGAATGTGGCCTCCATTGAATTCAATGAGAGTCATTTCCCTCAGGGAGGTGCCATAGAATTATAGAGATGTCACACAATCTGATGCATGCAAATTCTACTGAATGTGATGGGGTGAGATTGAAGTGCAAAAGATAGAAGCATCTTGACCTTTTAAAATTCTCATAACTGAAATCAATAGTCTTTAAAATGCTTAATGTTGACCTTTGCCCATGTCAGTAATCTTGATTTCTTTACCTGTTTTTAGTAAAACCATTCCTAACAGAAACTTTTGACTGAGTTTCATGTGTTTCATTCATAAATCCAGAGGGATCAAATTTAAAATGACCAAATCTTGCAAACTAATTCTTCTAAGATAAATATCATTTTACAAGTGGAGTGGGATGTTGAAGGGTTTTCCTGTTTTAACTGATCAAAGATGCCCTAGTTTTTAGTGAAATACTTATCTAATAGTTTTAAATAAATTTTGGCATTAAAGTGTTATAAAACCAAAGGCAATTAGATGGGAATGAACACAAAGTCTGTCTCTGTTATATAATTATATACAGATAAAATCTAGTAACTCAGATCTTTTTCATGCAGTTCAGGTGATCAGGTATATGAACTTCGTTGTTGCTATTGTTGTAGCCGGAGGTGTCTGCAGGAAGGAGCTTGTGGTATAAGCAGCAGCATACCTCTATAAGCATTGTACATGTGTTGTGATGTTGTATATAGATATGAAAGAGGTGCAGCTTTCATTGCAACAGGGCAACATCATTTCAATATTTTTGACAAAAGTAAACATGTCTGATATCTGCTGCAGTTGTCTCTTTCTTTGTCTTTGTCTTTGTCTTTCTGTTTCTCTTTCTTTCTTTCCTTCACCTTCTTTTTTTCCTTCTCTCTCAAAACTATCTCGTTTAACTAGTACCAATGTTGAGTTATATCCTGCCCCAAACAACCAAAACAAGTACGAAGCTGGAGTGCTTTTCCCTAGGAAGTTTCAAGAACTAGGCATATCTGGTTCATAATGCTGACTGAGGAGACCCCAAGAAGAACTTCTTCACATTTTATTGCACATGAAACAGCATTCAAGAGGAGATATCCCTTTGGTCTTAATTGGTTCATACTGTAGTGTGATATATGGTGCAGTGAGATATTGCTATCACTTAGAGCAAGATATTAATTCTGGGAATAGAACAATCTGATCTGTCTGTCTGTCTCTGTCTCTGTCTCTACCTCTCTCTGCCTCTCTCTCTTTCTCTTTCTCTCTCTCTTTCTCTCACAGTTAGGATCAGTGGTGAAATGTACCTTTTGTTACTACCAGTTCTGTGGGCGGGGCTTGGTGTGTTTGTGTGTGTAATATGACTGAGTGGGCATGGCCAACTTCTTTTTTTTTTTTTACTTTTAAAACCATTTTTCTACAACCTCTTTGGCTGAAGAGGTTGTTAAAAATATGTTTTTAAAGCCTCTGACGATCCCAGCTGACTTACCTGATCTGCAGAGGTTTTGTTTTTACTTTTAAAAGCATTTTTTCTGTAACCTCTTCAGCCGAAGAGGTTGTAGAAAAAATGCTTTTAAAAATAAAAAAAAAAGCCTCTGATGATTGCGCGGCTTAGCTGGGCAATGGGGGAGGGGCAGGGATTTTTGCCACCAGTTCTCCGAACTACCCGCCTCCATTGCTACTGGATCGGGCAATCCAGTCCGAACTGGGAGCATTTCACCCCTGGTTAGGATCCACCTCTTTTCCAAAAACATGGCATAGCTCTGAGGGGGACGACTGACCTACATCTCAAGAGATCAAGGGAGCAGCAGGAGGAACCTTATATTTGATATTTCTCATGAAACATATACATACATATACAAGCACGTATATACCCCATACTCTTTCTGAGATAGGAACTGTGCAGCTGTACAAATGGAGTAAGAAATAGTAATTAAAAGGAAATTAAAAGAAAACAGCAATAACACCATTCCCTATACTTCTTCCTTTTTTAAATTCATGCAAATGGCATGATCTCTGTGCAATTCAGTCCTAATTCATCTGCCCTTAAAACTGAGGCACCTCAATATTCTTCTTTCATCTGGATCACTCATTTTTGTATTCAATCCACATTCTTTCAGCATCTGTTTTTTTCTTGACTGTACTATTTCTTTGTTTTAAAAAAAATCAGATACAATTCATCCCGCCTCCCTCCCATTCCCATTGCATTCAAGTTAGCTTTCTCTACTCTCTTGATATATCCAACGTTTACTTCCTTATAATATATGGGTAAAAGCATGTGTTTCACATAATGCATCCTGACATCACATGGCTAATATTAGGTGGCAAAATAGTGAAATTTCAGCATTGCAGTCCTTGGGCCATTGGGGTGGTGGTTAAGGGTGCCCAAGACCCCGGCTTCTCAAACCAGAAAAAAATTAACCACATACACACACTTCCTAGTAATATCAAGGTTTTATAATAGCCCTCTGCAACCCTTCTAGAATTTGGCTGGCTGATTTGTGTTTTCTGACCCCCTCACAATGCCCATTGCTATAAATATGAAATATTGGTCTGTGAAATGGCAATATATGAATAATTTTATCAACAAAGAGACACGGAAGACAATTTTTGTGCAACATGGTTTGCTTCTAATATAATTTCCCAGGTCCTTTCTTGCATTTCCTCCTCCTCCTCCTCCTCCTCCTCCTCCATTAGTGATATTACCATATTTATTTATGTTACATTAGTTTACTGTAATATAATTATATAAAATGAGAAATCCAAATGATGTCTGGGAGGCCTCATCAGTTAGGGGTTTTTTTTGTAAAAGACAGACATTTTAGGTGTAGTTGTTCTGAAAAGCATAGGTGGACAAGAAGTTGTAGGCTAGACAGTGATGCTAAAATGGACGCCCTTACAATCAGCTCAACTGACATGAAAAAAAATCCCTAACTCAGTAAATCATCTTTTATTTTCAGGAGAGAAATGATAATTTATTTTCCCTGGGTAAATTATTCTCATATTACATTATGAAACGCTTTCACACTGGTAGTCAATCTGTCATTCTTGCTGTATGAAAAGGAGAAAGAAGGGCTTGTAGTGCACAACAGGATGTGGCTTGATATTTCCATGTAGAACAGTTTGTTTTGAGCAGTGGTTATCATGGTACATGTTCCATTACAGTATGAAGGTTCAGTGATCTGTCATCCTTCCTGCTTTGCTCTTAAATAGCCATATATATCTACATATCTCACAAGTGGTTTTGTTGCCTGGATCTATCACACCATCTTTTGCTTCACCTCAAACCTTTTGACTGATGTTGCAGGTGCACCAGCTGAAGACAAGGCAGAATGTTTCAAGTAGAAAGTTTGTGGGGATTAGACGTTACTGCTGGTGTGTTTGGGTAAATGGAGAGGACCAATGTTTTTTTGGGGTTGAGCTATCTCCTATGCTGTTTTTTTTAAAGAAAGAAAACATGGCCTCAAATGATCTAGGTTTCAGTGGCATCTTACTCTGTCCTTCAGAAGACTTCCCTGTTGTTTGGGGCTTCTTAATATGGGACTCATCATGTAATTTCTACATTTGCCTTTAAGTGGTAAATGATAGTACGGTTGATGTTGCTAATACTTTGTACCAAGAAAATAAATGAATTAAAAGCAGAGAATATAGGCTACATAGCAGGGAAATACCCAGGTTTTTTGTTTTAAATCAGGATGTGGTTGTCCCATTTCAATTTTCCTACAAGTCAGCAAAAAGGTTTTGTAAGTCTTTTGTAAGTTATCCTGGACCTGGGGCCATATCTGAAAAAAGAGGTAATAACCCACTTGGATTCATTCCAGCAACAAAGAACTCATCTGAAATATAAAGGAACCAACATGGGTTACTTTGCTAATATTTCAAACCTTTTTGTTGCTGGAATGTGAATTTATTCTATATGTAAACAACAAGCTTCATCATCATCCTGCAAATGTTGGGCATGATCTAGCCAATGAGAAGCATATCCTAAGTGTGATGGAATATGCACCTGCAGCAGCAGAGGGGGAGGATTTTGCCAATTCAGAACTTTCTCAGAAGGAGACCTGGATCAAGAAACTGTACAGTCCCAAACTGGAGGAGGGATAGGCAAAGAGGTTAAGGGTAGTCATACCCTACAATCTCTCAGGATATACCTGGTAGGTTAAAAGGTTATAGCTGTAGCTTGGCAAGTTTCTGTCTATTAGGTATAAGCAAATAAAGGATTGGACTCAAATATTGTAGATCTCACTGCTCACCTTTGCATTTGAGTCTGACACTAAGTTACACTGATGTCACTGAGACAACATGAAGTAGAGTGCTTATTATTCTGCTGTAACAGCTTAATATCACATTATTATCCCCATTTTTTTTTGTTTCCTCAGATGGTCTTTTACCACCACTTGTCAGTTATAAGAACAGGGGTTTTTTGTTTGTATAACTGAAGATTTAATTTAATTTAATTTAATTTAATGTAATTAATTCAATTTATATGCCGCCCCTCTCCGAAGACTCAGGGCGGCTCACAATACAGATATCACATAAAGATACATCTTTATGAATGACATCCAAAGCTTCCTCTGATTCCATTCTACTTGTCAGGTGATTGTTTTGTTAAACTTTGAGCACTGCTACATTTAATGTATTGGTTGAATGTAAATGCATTCATTCCTATTTTAGTTTGCTGCATAAAAATGATGACAGCAACAAATTGCTTATCAAGAGCATCTAGATACAGAAGTAAGAACCCTCAATATTTTATGACATTGAATGTTGTGATGAAAAATAGTTGTACTAGAATTGTTTGCAACCTTATAGAAAATTTGCTAAGTGGTTTTAGCCCAAAGTAATAGAAACTGCTGTGTTAGGAAAAGCCTAGCGAAGAACAACTAAGAATGCATGCTGATAATTAAAAACATGGAGGTGTACATAAATTTAAAAAGTATTTATTAAAATGATACTTAAGGCATAAGCAGGTTCAACATGACTCCTATAGTAACTGATATTTTTTTTAAAAAGCGACAAATAATGAGAAAACTGGCTTGGATATGCTGAAAGAGAGAATGCTGGAATAAAACTCATTACCTAAATTTTAAAAAGGATTATATTACAAATGAAGCATTGTACAACTGTGTTATTCAAGATTAAAGTTGATGTTTATATCATTAGTTTATGGGCCACAAACATTTCAAGATATAAATAAACAGATTGCTTAGATTTAATCTGTCAATGTTACAGATTGACAGATTGGGGTTGTCTTCTCAGATGTGAGTTTGAATAAGAATTTTGTAGAGTTCTGTAGGCCTTTCTTGCAGAAAAATAAATCTCATTAATAAGCGAAGTAACATTTAGAAAGCCCAAAATGAATGATTTAAAGTTAAATACAACTTTTAAATTTAAAATGAATGATTTAAAGAGGTGGCTTTTTTGCCAGCATTCACCATACATTATTGTGCTTTTGGATCTGTCATCTGATTAATTTAACCAGAGCTGGGCATGATACTTAGCACAGAGATGAAGTTCCTTTGTTAAAATATTATGTCTTTGGAAGCAGGTCTTTTGCATGCAGCACCAACTCTTTTTAAAGTATTAAGATCTTAAAACATTTCTAAGTGATAACAAACATCAGCTTACCATGTGCTTAAAATTCAGAGACTGGAAATGAATCCAATGATTTCTCCAACTGCTTCACGTAGGTACAAAATTCAAACCCGAATCCACTGACAACCAATCTTGAGTGGGTTCCACTTACTGTATGCTAAATTACATGTGGCTGAATGCATTGCAAGAATTAAGCAACTGAGGTTCACAAATCATGAACATGCTTAACAAGTTTTTTTGAGTCCAACTCATCATGAATTATTTTTGATGGATTCCTGAAAGTTCCGAGTAGAGTTTCTGGTGGGGAGAACTGATGTTCCTGCCAGGTATTTGTTATCTTGTGGAACTGAGTAATAAAACACTGCTTGCTAACAACTCTTCCTAGTGGGCTCCTGGTTTACTCTTGAAACAGGTTATTGAAAGAAGATTCGCAATATATACAATTAAGAACTAATTTGTGGGAGTGAGCTAAAGGTAGTACTTCTCCCCCAAAACTGGGTCTTCATGCTGAACAGTCTATCACTGATTCTCCCTTTCTGAGGTGCAAAACAATATCTTTGCGACCTGCATGATCTCTATATGTGGCGAACATCCTACTCCTATTTTATGGAACAAAGTTGACTGTGGGCAACAAGCTTGATGTACAGTAGTATTTGGCTTTGACTTTTATCCCTCATTTATTAGTTTATGAAAATCTTTGGATTTCAGGGATGAAGAAGAAGCAATTTCAGCTATCTCCAAGGGGTCAGGTTGGGACATTTCTCATAAACAAATGCTCTGTGGCCTAAGTTTCCACTTTTTCTTCTTATTGTCCCTGTTGCTTGCCACAGTACTTCCTAAAAAGGGATATAGAGACCTGCTTTTTTTTTTAAAAAAAAGGGCAATAAGTTTCCATTCTCTCTTGTCCCTTCATCTGAAATCAGAGAAGCCTAGCTGCACAGTTTTTATGACCCAGAAAAGTGTGAACACCAAGCCTCCCTACATCAGGTGACACCATTACTCAACCCTGATTTTTGCTACAACCTTTTCATACTATTTCTTTATTCAACAGTTTATTCTAATTTATGGGAGCAGAGGAGAAGAATTATTCACCTAGAATCACCCCAAACAGTGAAATGGGCAGTACATGAACTTAATAGATTAGATAGATGACAGACAGACAGACAGACAGACAAAGTTTGGCAATCAAATAATCACACCATTTTGGGAAGGAAATAAATATTTAGAGGGACTTCAGATTTCTTTGCCAGAATAGCAACAGCAATAGTACTTAGACTTATATACCACCCCATAATATTTTATAGCACTCCATTGACAGTATCAGCATATTGCTCCCAACAATCTGGATGCCCATTTTACCAACTTCGGAAGGATAGAAGATTGAGTCAACCTCATGCAGGATCGAACTCCAGGCTCTGGGCATAGTTTGTCTGCAATACTGCATTCTAACCAGTGTGCCACCACGGCAGGGGAACTGAAGCTGATCAATGGAGATTCACAAGGTGCAAATCTGAAATATCAGGGGAGCAGCTACAAAAGACCCTAAAATAGATACAGGCAGAATAAGGTATTTCCTTAATCAATTATACCTACTAAAGCTTTGTTTGGCTAATTATGATGGTGCTAGTGGCTTCTAAACAAGAACAGAACTAATATGCAAGTGTATTGCTGTTTAAACTCCTTCTACACCCTATCTCAGCAATCAATTCAGTATATGTGTATGGTGGAATCAGAATATTTTTTTTTTAAAAAGTGTGCTAAAATGGCAGAGGGTAGAATGAAGTTTAGTTAGAGAGGCTTTCTCTACTTGAACCAAGGCCCTCACAGATAGGCTTAGCTACTTGTGATACTCTATGCTCTTAAAGGCTGTGATCAGCTTGGAAAGCTAATTAACAATATGCTTTTTTGCTACAGAAATTAATTAAATCAACCACTAGCATGTATGATGTTACCCAGTTTGGGTAAAGAAATGTCTGCAAGAAAACAAGCAAGCTCAGAGACCACCAAGGACACCCCCTCCCCAAGAAATTATTTTTTCATCTTTGTTTCTAAATGAAAAAAATATGCCTCCAGACTTCACTTGATCAGGGTTGCTATATCCATTATATTTATATGCATTCATCATCTGATAAAGCTAGTTGCATCTCACAAAAGCTTACTCCTCTTAATAAAATGTATTGTCATAAAAGATTACTGTACTTTTTTTAAATATCCAAAACTCAGGGAGCCATCTAGTGGTTACAGGAGTGGTTATCAAGGCCCACAATATTTTTCATGTGTGTTAATGTGCTTTTTCAGAGGAAGCTGTTCCCTGAGCTGTAAATTTTAAAAATTTATATGGCTCCCTATCTCACATAAAATGACTCTGAGTGGCTAACGCCATAAAAACTTCAACACAATAACAAAACACAATAGATAAAACATATCAAAAAGTAAAAGAAAAATGCCTGCCAAGGATAAACCAACTAACCATAAATTTGTATAACTCACCAGCTCATCCACTTCCTGACCCCATTCCTGAGAGAAAAGGCAGGTGTTAAGAGCTTTGCAAAAGGCCAACTGGGTTGGGACCAAACTAATCTCAGGAGGAATGATGTTCCAAAGGGCAGGCACAGCTGCAGAGGAGGTCCACTTCCCAGGTCCCATCTGGTGACACTCTTTAATCAACAGGACCTGGAGCATGCCCCTTCTGCCAGATCTGATGAAACAGATAGAGGCAATTGGAGAGAGGTGGAAGAGTTAAGTACCATATAGATGAAATTTTGTGTGGATTTGCAAAAACAAACAAACAAACAAAATCCCCTCTTCTCTCTGGTTTTGGTATAAATGTCTCAAGAAGACACAACTGGTGCCAAACCACTTTATTTTTTGTGCTAAATTAAAATATTCTTCCTTGCTTAGACATTAAAGTAGAAAAAGTTAAATTAAGCTCAATTCAAATTTAGATGAGATTTGTCTTTCAGGGCCCCATGTTGTAGAAATGACTTTCGGAGATATCCTTGCTCTAAAGGCAACCCTTGGAATTCCCTTCCCCTTTTCTTATTTTTTGCAGGGCAAGATTCCTTTAGGTTAGCACCAGGGTGTGCACAGATCATGCAATTTACATTTAAACTTCATTAATTAATTAATTTTGGAAGTTGCACACTTCGATTCAGCCTGACCTGAAACTTCCTTCCAATTGCAGCCTAAATCTCATTCCCCATTTTTGTGGGGTGCCTCTGAGTGTGTGTTGACTCCTGGTGACAGCGTGAACTAGTCCCTGTGGTTTTTCAAAAGTGGGTTGCCATTGCCTTCTTCTTGGAGCTAATAGAGAGGAATGGGTCCAAAGCCATCCAACTGGTTTTATATCAGAGGTAGCACTCAAAATCCTGGTTTCCTGGTTTCTAGCTTGGTGCTTGAACCATTAAACTAAAACTTTCAAATCTTCTCTAGATGATTATGAAAGAGGTCTAGCTTCCTTGAGTTGAACGTGACTCATGAATACATTCTGTGGGGTATTTTGACTGCAGTACAGAAGTGTGTTGCCATTACCTTCTTCCAGGATGTTGTTTCAGTTACTCAATCTAGGGCAGGGGTGTCAAACTTGATTGATTCAAGGGCCGGATTAGCACCGTAACCATTTTACAGTGGTTCTCCTCCTATCTCTCCGACTGGATGCAGTCGGTGTTGGCAGGGGGAGAGAGGTCGACCCCGAGGCACCTTGTGTGTGGGGTGCCGCAGGGATCGGTCTTCTCGCCCCTTCTGTTCAACATTTATGTGAAGCGCTGGGTGAGATCATCCGTGGCTTTGGGGTGGAATTCCATCAGTACGCTGATGATACTCAGCTGTACATTTCCACCCCAGGCCATCCCAACGGTGCCCTTGAAGTGATGTCCCAGTGCTTGGAGGCCGTCCGGCACTGGATGGGGAATAACAGGCTCCAACTCAACCCTTCCAAGACCGAGTGGCTGTGGCTTCCAGCATCCCGATATAGCCAGCTGGTGCCATTGCTGGCTATTGGGGATGAGTTATTGGCCCCCACGGAGAGGGCTCGCAACTTGGGCGTCCTCCTGGATGCACAGCTGTCTTTAGAAGAGCATATGACGGCCGTGGCCAGGGGGGCTTTTCATCAGGTTCGCCTGATCTGCCAGTTGTGTCCCTTTCTGGATTGGGACTCCTTATGCACGGTCACTCAGGCACTCGTCACCTCCCGCCTGGACTACTGTAATGCTCTTTACATGGGGCTCCCCTTGAGGTGCACCCGGAGGCTCCAACTGGTGCAGAATGCAGCCACGCGGGGGATTATGAGAGCGACGGGGCGCTCCCATGTGACACCTCTCCTGCATGAGCTGCATTGGGTCCCGGTGGACTTCCAGGTGCGCTTCAAGGTGTTGGTTACCACCTTTAAAGCACTCCATGGCATCGGACCTGGGTATTTGCGGGACCGCCTTCTGCCACCAATAGCCTCCCACCAGCCAGTACGTTCCCACAGAGAGGGACTCCTCAGGGTGCCATCAGCCAGGCAGTGTCAGCTGGTGACCCCCAGGGGGAGGGCCTTCTCTGTGGCAGCACCTGCCCTCTGGAATGACTTGCCCCCGGAGATTCGAAGGATATCAGATCTCCAGGCTTTTCACCGTGCCCTAAAAACTTTTTTTTCCCAACAATCAGGGCTGGCGTAACACCCCCCCTTTTTTTGAGATATTAGACTTTTAATTGTATAATGGGTTTTAATTGGAAGATCTTAAACATTTTCGGCCAAAGTGTATAATTCTTTTAAATTTCTTTTAAATTTTGTATTGGTATGTTTTTTACTTGGCTGTGCACTGCCCTGAGTCCAGTAGGAGAAGGGCGGTATATAAATTTAATTAATAATAATAATAATAACAATTATTATTATTATTATTATTATTATTATTATTATTATTATTGTTCTCCTCTGAGGGCTGGGAGGGAGGGAGATGGGATGGATCCCTCCTGCAGCATCCTGCCGGCCAAAATGGGGTGTGGGGGGTAGCGTGCCTCCTGCAGCACTTTGCCGGCAAAAACGGGGCATGGGGGAGCTGTGTGTTCCCTGTGTCACATTTTGGCTGCCAGAGGCACTGTGGGTTGGGCCTTTGCTATTTCCAGGCTAGTCTCATGGGCCAGATTTAAGCACCCTGCAGGCTGCATCTGGCCCGCAGGCCTTGAGTTTAACACCCCTGGTCTAGGGAATACTTTAGTTTTTCCTGGTGATTCTTCATCCAGATCCAAAACAGGCACCATCCTGTATGTGCAGCTGATTAAGTGGGCTTAGGCAAAAGGTTCTCCTTCACATAATAAAGTCTCAGGCAGATAACAAATGATAACCCCAGTAGAAGGACCATACACTGATAATTTTAGAATGATGGCAATATGATTTTAAACAATAGGAAATTACACGACTTCTGTTTATATAAATCCAATTTCCCCTTCTGTTCTTCTCCATTATCAGCCATCTTCCTGATAGCACTCTGTGTGTATGTGTGTGTGTACAAGAAACAGGTCAATCTGACAAAAGCAGCATTGCGTCATCGCAATACAAGCTCCGACCCTTTCGGATTGGCATTACAATATCACATGCAAAAGAGGCAGAGCTTGCAGTGCGATGGTGCAATGTTACATTTAGTATTGTAATGGTAGCAGCAAAAACACGTGAACTCCCATGACTGTACTGTGGAATACAAGTGGGGTGGAGAGATTGTAGTATATTCTCTTTCTAATTTTACTTAGGTGACCAATTGTTTATAAACAGTTAAAATGTTGTTTAAGAATAACATTGTTTAAATAGGATAAAACTGGTCTCTGTTTAAAGATACAGAAAGTCATTCTTATTTATAGTATAATAGTTTACTTTTCCACCAGGGCTACTATCATCTTCCTTTCCTAGAACAATTCCTCTCCACTTTCCAATTTCTCTTAGCTTTATGCCTTGCTTCCCTTGTAAGGAAGCACCTGCCAACTCGTCATATGATTTTGTAGGCTGCCATTTCATCACAGCATGATCATGCCATGGGATACGTAATGACAGAGGCAAAAGCAGTTGAATATCTAAACATCTCCAAGCCAAACTCCCTCTTTGTTCCTACCAGCTCCAATACAGCTCTTTTATACTTGCTGCTGGAAGAGAAATAGTAAAATGTGAATTCTAGAATAGCCTTGTGATATATTGGTACAATATTCACCCCAAGGCATTGTCATTGGCAGCTCTGATTCAAGAATTTAATCTGGATGGAAGTTAGAGCTGGTAGCAGGGGTGAAATCCAGCAGGTTCTGACAGGTTCTGGAGAACTGGTAGTGGAAATTTTGAGCAGTTCGGAGAATCGGCAAATACCACCTCTGGCTGGCCCCAAAGTGGGGTGGGAATGGAGTTTTTGCAATATCCTTCCCCCAGGAGTGGGGAAGGAATGGGGATTTTGCAGTATTCTTCCCTTGCCATGCCCACCAAGCCACGCCCACCAAGCCACGCCCACAGAACCGTAGGAAAAAAAATTAGATTTCACCACTGGCTGGTAGTCACAAACTATTCAGTCTCTTTCACTGCAGCATCCTGAAATTTTCTTCATTTGCAAAGTCTGGGAAGAGATTGTTTTGATTTTTTTTACAGCACCTATGAAAAATTCACATTCTCTTAAGCTAGTAGCACTGTTTCTTTGGTTTGCTATGTTATGTAATGGCAACTGAAGTTCATAAACCCTAATTTATGGCTTGGTGGGTTTGCGATCCCAAGCCATTGTGGTTGATTCAATAAATCAGTGTGGCTAAGGTTTTGGTCTAGAACTGGGGTGGCCCAGGTTCCTAATTCACCCACAGCATGGGAGCTCCTTTTGTGACTTTGGGTCAGTCACTCTCTTTCAGATCAATCAAATTCTTAGGAAACTGAAATAGGAGGAATGACTGCTATGTAAGCAGCTTTGTCCAAGGAGATAAATCTAACAAAATAAGCTAATATAAAATACATTTCAATTTGCACAAATTAAGCCAATGCCCACATTGATATAAAACTCTGAAATATTAATGAAACGTTGGAAAGGGCTAAACTTCAAATCCATTTTACAAGACTCCTGCTTTGATTCAGTCAGTGAAAAATCTGCCCAAATTCAGTCTAGTCAACTTCACAGTGGTTACCAACTATAAAGAGTATCAGACCCTTGGGATGTAGAGATCAGATCTGTTCTTATTCAAGCACCAATTAAACAGATGATTAGCTATGATTAAGACTAAACAATGGTTAATACCTATTGCATGAGTTACTTCCTATAGCCATCAGCCATCATCACTTCTGATTAGTAAACAACTAACCCAAACAAGCACATAAGTTCTCCTCATAGCCATATAGAAAGTTGCATAACATTCTCAGAGACTCTTCCCATCCTGCTTACAAGCTTTTTGGACTGTTGCCTTCTGGCAGAAGATACAGAACAATTAAAACTCAGACCACACGTTTTCTGAATAGTTTTTATCCCAAAGCTATAATTGCACTCAATAATGAACTAAATGGCCACCATCAGTGAGCTGTTGGACAGTATTATTTGGTCTGTTATGTGGATGTTTGGGTGGTTTAGGTGTGGGGAATTGTGGTGGGTGGGAGTGTGTTTAGGGATTGTTATGTGTGTTGGACCTGGTCTTTGGGTGTTAAGTGAATTTCGTTGTATGGGTATACTGTGTATACACGTACAATGACAATAAAGTTATTATTATTATTATTCAGTGCATTTGGATCACATTAGTATGTCAGTGGCAGCAGGCTGGCACCTGTTCTGGCATTAGCTGAGATGTAATTGCTTTATTGCTGCTCTTCTTTCTAAAGTGCAGAAGGCCTAACTATTTTGACCTGTTTGTGGGACAAGAGCTAATGAAAGTCTTTCCCTTCACTTGTCTCCCAGAGTTCCCCCTTCTCCCGTTTCTGAATTTTATTTAAGCCCATTCAGCCATTTAGCCTATCAGAAGAACATGATAGATAATTTAATTTGTTTGTGCTTCTTTGAGTATTGAGAACAGCTTCTGATTTGTTCCTTAAACCAATTTTGCTACTGGAAAATATTGCTACTTTAGTTAATATTCCTTTAAAGTATGCCTGAAATGGTATTTGTTTTCTGCCTGAGAAGGGTTTGGAGGTCCCATCCAACTCTGTTATTCTGTATTTCCATAGCTGAACCAGAAACACTCCATTTTTTCCTCCAAAATCAAATCTTTGGTTATAATAGAGCAGCTCAGCTGACAGCATGAGAGCGCAGATATGTCTTCCTCATTTCAACTGCTAGTTTCAAAATGTATTTACCAGGGTTGTCTGTTCTCAGCTACACCAGGAAGGAAACTGATCTCTCTGAAGCAGACACTTGTTAGCTGTTTCACAGTAGGGCAATGCATTTGTCCCACCCACTGAGAAAGAAAAAAGGAGGTTTTTGTTGAGAGATTGTATTCTTTGGCACAGTGTGAGGCTCAAGGCACAATAATATATCCCACTATCATTAGTTGTCATGCTTCTGATTTTCAGCAAAAAGTTCTCATTGTTTGGTCTTGAACCTTTGATATGGCTTGGCCCAACGTTATTTGTGGAACTTGTAGTTATTGAAAAGGCAAGCAGGTCTATTGACCCATTGGATATTTGCCGGAACCAGTAAAAATTGGGAATGGATGTGGCCTTTGTTGAGCATTCCAAAGAATAATCAATACCAAACTCCTCTATCACCACCGATGCTGGTCTCTGGAGAATGGTGTACAAGTCTTCACCTATGAATCTCCAAAGAAATTGGAAATGGTCAGTACACTTAGAAATTATTTATATTAACAGAGACCGTGCTAGAACATGATGATACAGTAAATGTGACTTGCCATATTGAAAGTCTTTTGGCAGCCCTTCAAATCCCTCCGATGGTGAGGAGCCTAAAATTAGCACTCAGTTTCCATTGCAGAGATATTTTAACAGTGACTATACTACAGAGGCTTTAACGAACCAGCCCTCTTCCTTCTTCAGTGCTTGAGAAATTAATTAACATTTTCACATAGCAATAAATTGTCAGATTAATTGCTTATGGATTCTCTGTTTTACCTTTTTAAACTATTAATTTGTTTGCCATTCTGCATTTGTGGCTCATGCATTATATTACTAAAGTAATTTAAAAGCTTGCAGAGCTATAATGTTTATTACAGTTCGCAATAAAAACCCCTTTAATTGTGTCTAGTGAATTCAAGGCAACACAAAGAGGAAAAAAAATTGGAATTTTGCCACTGCTTTCATGGGGAAATATATTGCTTCCACGACTCATTTTAACTGGGTTTTCTTATGCTAAAATCCACTATCTTTAATATTTTTACAGACATTTGTACAATCATTGGATTTAAAAAAACTCTGCCAATGCATCTTAAGATGTCTATGCAATAAAACAAAACTGGAAAATGTTGCTAGTTGTCCTCATGGTTTCCAGAAAAGAACAAGGTTGTTGAGTAGATCCTTAGAATCACACAAAACCAATAAAAGCAATGAAGTCTCACAGGTTAGAGATAGACTTCAGATGTAAAGGTAGCACAATCTTAGCCTATCCTGTTTGTGATACAAGCAGTGATTTTTCTTATCTTAAATTTGTTTGGATAAGGATAATTAAATGATGCACTAAAGATCATACACTAATGCCTGCTTGCTTTCTCTGGAGAGTTTGCTAGAGGCATTTGGATGGATGCTTTCGGAATGGGATGCTGAACTATCTGAACCTTATATTTGATCCCAAAGGATCCAGTATCAAAGATGTTTTGTGAGTTTTTCTGCTGCTGCAGAAGCCCATTTGACCTGGGCAAAAGGGATGAGCATGGACATTCCATTTTCAACCCACTTCCACTTTTTAAAAAATCTAATAATCCCAGCAACCTTGGAATGAGAAATCATTTGTTTGTCAGACTGAGTTCATGTTTTGGGTGGCTTAATAAGAGAGGACAGTTCTGACAAGATTCTTATCCCAAGACTTTTACATATTGGTTATCTAATCTTCTACTCCTGCCCATCAAATGCCTTTCTCCGCATCCTTGCATCGGGGAGTTACACTCAAATATTTCTACTTGTCTGATAGTTTGAATAAATTGCAGTTTCAATGCTCTACCAATTAGTTCCTCATAACATTATTGATTTACTCTGTACTCAAAGTCCATATTTCTAAATGATTAAACAAGAAGAATTGAAGATGGGCAAGAGGTAATTTACTTACATAAAACTGTTCCTGCCAAAGAAAGAAGAAAAGCAGTAGACCTTATGTATGCCATGAGCCGTCTTTCTCTCATGCTGCTGACACTGAAAATATCTTCCTTCTCCTCTACAGGGACACTTTTATAAACCCATTTCTCCTCGTTGCATACATATCTTACTCTCATAGTGACCCCTGGTGAAAATGTCAGAAATTGCAGAAGAGGTTCCATTTTTTGTTCTGTGGTTGATGTTGAGCAATTCAAGACTATAAACAGAAAGAAAGAGTCTTTGACTCACAACCAGAATTACCACTTCTTTCATCCCCTGTGCTTTCCAGAATAGGCACACATACAACATTTAGTGTCAAGCATTTTTCTCAGAATCTGGAATTTGCTCAAGAAATTATATTTAGAAAAGGAGAAGGCTGCGGTGGCATTTTTCATGGCTCTGGAGGAAAGGAAAGGCCAGGCTGATATCCCTCATTTATCACAACTATGAAAGGTACTGGAGTGCTCTGACCTCCTCTTATTTATTTGTTTCCAAGTAGCTATGCTATGTTGCATCAATGTGAAAGCACATCTCCTCATTTATTACATATGGCATATGAATGGCAAGCATCCAAGCAAGGGACAATGACAAAAGTCCTCCCATGTTGTTTTCCCTTTGACATTTAAGTATTAAATATGCACAGTGTCATTCCCTTGCACATACGTGCATGCATATGCTGTACATACTTTTAAGAATAATTTGGAAGAAGTGCTTCAGATCACAGAAGAGTGAAGGCCCGGCATCTCTCTGATACTCATTAAAATAAGTTTTGTTTTCAGGCTTGTATGTGAACCTAAATAAAAGTTATTGCTGCTTTAAAAGTTTATTAACTATAATGAATTGGCTTCAGTAACCTATACATTTAGATAAAGGAACCAGGTTAAAGTTGAGTAAATTGTGGGTAGATTTTCAAGCTGCACAATTGCTCATGCCAAGAGAAGGGAAGAGAAGGCAAGAATGTGGCTGAACTTTTAGAATTCAAAATGGTTAGAAGCAGAGGAATAGCTGTGGATTGGACTGAAAAAGGGAAAGCCTGAGAATGTCATAATTTGCAGGACAATAAGACCATGTCCAAAACATTGATTTTCAAAACTAGCAGAATTGGACTTAAGTTTTCACAGTGTAGGTTCCCAGTTTCTTCAAGGTGCCAGCTTCTTCAATGATTCCAGATCTTCCAGAAGAATGGAAGACTCACCTGATGTTTTCCCCCTGGATTTAACTCTCTCATTCACAATTAATCCCAGATACTTTTTGAGGACAAGGCAACTGGTACATCTTATATAAGGTGATACAGATCTTTAGTGTTCACCCTATTATTAAATATTGCTGCTTTATAGCAGATGGCAACAACGAATTGACCTTGGCTAATATGGAAAATTAAGCAGGGTTGGGTCTGGTTAATTTGAATGGGAGGCTACCAAGAAATCCCAAGGTTGTAGACCAGACTGTACATAAACAACTACCTAAAACTAAAACCCCCAGAAGATGATAACCATTGCTCTATTGCTACCCCTCCAATGAAGATTTGTCTCTGCAATCCTTACATGGATTTGAGGAATGTCTGCTATTCTGTCTTTGCGGTTCCTTAATAAGGGCTTACTCTGTCTTCTCAACTCAGAGTAGCTGCCACTGGTGATTTAGAGGAACTCATATCTGTAATCCATAAATTACAGGATGTTAACATAGACCCTCATTAACTGGATATGATTTAATAAGTATTTTAAAGCTGAAAAGCCAGTTAAGTCTAATGGTGAAGGCACCGGCCTAGAAATTGGGAGACTGTGAGTTGTAGTTTTGCCTTAGCCATGAAAGCTGCTTCAGTGATCTTGGACCAGTCACTTTCTCTCAGCCCAGCTCACCTCACAATAGGAAAAATAGGAGAAGTATTAGATATATTTGCTACCTTGAGTTATTTATAAAAATAATAACAGTGCAATAAATCTAATAAAATAAATATTTTGCATGAAAATGGCTATACACTCCTTGTACCTGGACAATTTCATCACACTCTTAAAAATCATAGACACTGAAGGCATATATGTTAAAGAAAGCCCAATCTTTACCCATATGTTTTTCTAACAGAGTTGGGAAAATAGTTTGAAAATACAATTTGATTGTATTATGCAATTTGAAGCATAATCCAATTTACTACCACCATCGCCTTCACCTTAGACATCATGATGAAATCCATAGCCTCCAAAACTGCTGTTGTGGTCCACCAGCAGCCTGTGGAACTGGCAGTGGAGTCGGACAACGATGAGGCTGAGGAAGAACATGGGCCAGTCCTGGAGGCTGGGGAAGGCCCGGATGAGGACTCTGGGTCGGAGGCAGAGATGGGGCCAGGGCCATCGGGGAGTGAGGTGTGGACTTTGGAGCCTCCAGAGGCTGACAATAGAGAGGCAGAGGAACAGGAGGAGCCTGTTCCTAGTGCACGTATGAGAAGAGCTGCCAGAAGGCAAGAGCAGCTACAGCAAAGAGGATGACTCGGAAGTAGGGCCAAGACATGATTGGCCCCTCCCATAAGGCTTAAAAGACCAACAACGGCTCTTAGGCTCTTTGTCAGAAAACAACGTTGATAGACTTGATCTTGTCTTGCTGCACTTATCTCTAGTCGGCGTCTTCTGCTTCTGAACTTTTGCCAAGAGAAGCCTTTGGCAGTTTGCCTAATTATACGAAGGTTGGTGATTAGACTGAAGAATTTGTGTTATGAAGAATTTGTTTTAATTTAGTTAGGACTACGCTGAGAATTAACAACTATCAGCTGTTCTAATAAAGTCTGTTTGCTTTGGAACTGTTTGCATCGACTACTACCTACTTGGGCCTGGGTCACAACAACTGCTTTTTATTAACAGAAGGAGATAAGGGCATCCTTCAAAGAATGGCTTCTGGGATTTGGAATAGCTATCTGACCCCTTTGTTCTGAGAACCATACTGAGAAAGCCAGTGGGTTTCTGGGTGCAGTTCAATGAGCTGATTGTTGTTAACATAGAATAACAGAGTTGGAAGTGACTTTGGAGATCTTCTCATCCAACTCCCTGCTCAAGCAGGAGACCCTATACCAGTGGTGGCGAACCTATGGCAGGCATGGCAGAGGTGGCATGCAGAGCCTTCTCGGTGGGCATATGCGCTGTTGCCCCAGCTCTGTTTTGGGTCTCTGCCGCACATGTGCATGTGCCTCCCACAGGCCAGCTGGTCTTCTGGTGTGCATGCACGGGGGGGGCATGCATGCAGTTTGGGCGGGGTGCAGTTTGGGTGTGTACTTTGGGCACTCAGTGCCTAAAAGGTTCACCATCACTGCCCTAAAGCATTCCAGACAAATGGCTCTCCAGTCTCTTCTTAAAAGCCTCCAGTGACAGAGCACCCATAACTTCTAAAGTCAAGCCGCTCCACTGGTTTACTCTTCTTACTGTCAGGAAATTTCTCCTTAGTTCTAGGTTGCTTCTCTCCTTGATTAGTTTCCATCCATTGTTTCTTGCCTTGCTTTCTGGTGTTTTGGAGGATAGGTTGACCCAGTGGGGAAATTCAAATATTTTTACTACTGGTTCTGTGGGCGTGGCTTGGTGAGCGTGGTATGGCTTGTTGAGTGTGGCTTGGTGGGTGTGGCAGGGAAAGGATACTGCAAAATCTCCATTCCCACCCCACTCTGGGGCCAGTCAGAGGTGGTATTTGCCGCTTCTATGAATTACTCAAAATTTCTGCCACTGGTTCTCCGAACTACTCAAAATTTCCGCTACCAGTTCTCCAGAACCTCTTGGATTTCACCCCTGGGTTGACCCCCCCCTCTTCTTTGTGAGAGCCCCTCAAATATTGGAACACTGATATCATGTCTCCCCTAGTCCTTCTTTTCACTAAACTAGACATGCCCAATTCCTGCAAATGTTCTTCATAAGTGTTAGCCTCAGCCCACTAATCATCCTTATTGCTCTTCTCTGCACTCTTTCCAGAGTCTCAACATCTTTTTTATATTGTGGTGACCAAAATTGGATGAAGTATTCCAAGTATTGTAAAGAGGTACTAATTCTTCATATATCTTGATTCTATCCTTCTGTTAATGCAGCCTAGGATTCTATTGGCTTTTTTGGGCTGCTGACACACGCTATTGGCTCATATTTAAATGATTATCCACAAAAGCCCTCACACAGTTATTGGTATTGAAGAAGCCTTATTTATAGGATCACCTTTCTCCAATTATCCCCACCTCTTTTGTAATATTTGACATGGTGAGCATGCTCCAGTTTCTTTTGGTTAACAATACTACCTTTTCAAATCCCAGAAGGGTGCCTTCCCTGTTGCTGTGCCTGCCCTGTGGAATACCATTCCTGCAGAGCTCAGGGTGGCCCCTCTCTCCTCTATTTTAAAGGTAAAGGTTCCCCTCACACATATGTGCTAGTTGTTTCTGACTCTAGGGGACGGTGCTCATCTTCGTTTCAAAGCCGAAGAGCCAGCGCTGTCCAAAGACGTCTCTGTGGTTATGTGGCCAGCATGACTAAATGCCAAAGGCACATGGAACACTGTTACTTTCCCACCAAAGGTGGTCGCTATTTTTCTACTTGCATTTTTTATGTGCTTTTGAACTGCTAGGTTGCCAGAAGTAGCGGGAGCTCACCCCGTTACGCAGCACTAGGGATTCGAACCACTGAACTGCCAACCTTTCAATTGACAAACTCAGCGTCTTAGCCACTTTTCTCCTCTACTTTAGAAAAGCATTAAAAGCCTGGCTGAGGTGTTTTGTGACCTCACTGGGTGAAGATTGATGGAAGATGACTAAAACTGATTTTTTTCATATGTTTCTTCCACAGCATTCTTTTAACTAGTATATCTTTTCCATTTGGATTATTTGTTTTTATTGAGTTCTTGATGTAAGCCACCTTGAGTCTTTCCATATTGGTGGCTCTTTAAATGATCGATGAAAGATCGAAAGTGATTTTTTTAATATGTTACATCCAAAGCATTCTTTAATTGTTATATCTTTTCCATTCTGATTAATTTTTTATGGAGTTCTGATATAAGCCACCTCTAATCTTTCCAAATTGGCTGAAAATTAAAATAATAAAATAAAATAATAAAATAAAATAATAAAATAAAATAATATAATAAAATAATAAAATAAAATAAAATAAAATAAAATAATAAAATCTTTCCAGTCTATCAATAGTAGCTCCATTCTGGGCCATGTGATCAGGAAGAAGCTGGGATTAAAAATGTAAAAAATCAGTAGCATTCCCAGTTGCTGCCCAGGCATTTTACCATAAGAGAAATATTTTTCACAGAAGTTCCTGGCTGAATCTAGACCAGTTTTCCCTACACCAGATATGGTCCTGTTCTGTTTTTGGAGAACTAACTGCTGATAGACAGATAGATAGATAGAGTCCATAAACCTTTTATATATTTTACTGCTAGTATTTATTTCCAATATTTTACTATGGTAGAGTTCTAAAGAATAAAAAAGCAGGGAGCTTGGGAAGCTGTTAAAATCTCTCTAATATAGTTTGGTCTAGAAATTTTGGAAAAGTTTGAGGACACTAGAAGCTGAAGTTTTAGGCTTAAAAAAAATTAACGTTTATTGTAATATAAAATTTGCATGAAAATAAAGTTCAGCAGGGAATGTGGATAGTAATGCAAAGTAGGAAAAAAAGGAAAAGGAAAAAAAGCAGTGACTTCCAACTTTTTTGGGTGCAGTAAACTACAAAATACGTTCATAGCCTTAGATTTTTGCTTTATATCTCGAATAGATGCAAGCCATTTCTATAGCATCAAAGTAGAAGTTGGAGTTTTAGGATGGTCAAAATAAAAGTGATTAATTAAAATACTGGTAAATAAAAGAGCCACTTAAAAGTGGGAACTGACTCTCCCAATCCTATGCAAGCACTTATGTTTTAATGACAACCGAATATTTGAAAATCCTAGTGGAAAATTGTTTTGGCTGTTTTGTTTGAGGAAATGCCATTTTAAGAGGTTAAAAAGTACCAGGCAGGAATGTACTCTCTCTTCTCCCATCTTGGGTTTTGCAACCAGCCAAGCAAACAAGAAATGCCACGCTCAGTCCTGATATGCAGGAATCAGGAGATTAAGCTCTCTTTTTTGGCATGGGATAAACATGATAATTGGCTAATCACTGCGGGTCAAATGAGTTGCAAAGACTAGTCAAAACTGGACAACCCTTTTTAATCCTACTGTTATCTCTAGCCAATCCAGTTTTTCCAAAAGACAGAGATGTAAATGGGACAAGCAAACATGCCAAGAGCAGTCCATCTGCTTTTTATGATCTGCAAACAAGAGATCTCAGTTTCCAGGATTTATTTAGACACTGAGAAGTTTTGCCTGTGATACTTAGATGACATGGATTGTCTGCCTTATGTACTTTTAAATATTTATGTAGGAGAATATCTACAGATTTTCTCACTTCTTGAGGATACTCTGTGCCTACCAAATATCCTCTCTGCACAAATTTTGGTAAGCCATGGCAAAATCGACAATGTGCTGAGTCATAAAGCACTGCAGGGATGACATGACAACCTAAATTAAGGTTCCATTCCTTGGGAGAAATCATCTAGACAGTTACTAGAAGGAAACAAACTAAGTTTTTCTACCCTTTTATTGTTCATTTATTTAATCTATTTATGTAGTTCCCCATCTGAACAGTGTGGGGGCCTAAAAGAGGAGCTCTTACCTCACGATCAGGAGGCTGTGAGTTCAATACTAGTTAGTGGGAGATACTTCTCTCTTTGGATGCAAAAAGAAAATATCTCCTGTGAACTCCACATAGGCATCAGGAAGGGCATCCGGATGGTAAATGCTCAGCTCCATTTAGTCACTCCAACTCCACCCTGATGCAAAGGATTACGGGATCATTAAAGGAAAAAAAATATATAGTTTCCCATCTCAACAATTCTGGGTGGCTATATAAATTCATTAATATAAATTACAGCAAGGTGTATTTTTGTTCATAGTAGTTCCACTTCATTTTTACCTGCAGTACCAGCCCAAAATAACCCACTAGTATTGTGTCCACTGAGCAACCTCAGTTCTCAAACTCCATTGGCTTCCTCCTCTTTCTTTCAAATGTCTTTAATTTCTACCTACGCCCCCCCCCAACTCCTGCACATATCTTGATTCCCCCAAGCAAGCTAATACTTCCTTCTCGTGGGTGTGGCACAATTTTGAATACATAAAATTGGCACTCTAAGAGTGAGTTTCTTATTAGCATGTAACATGATTTTAAAAGTTGCTGCCCCAGTTGTTATTATTTTTACATCAGTTTAAGTTTCACAGCACAGAATAATTAGCAACATGGAAGTAGGACTGTCACTTTTTCCTTTAAGAGCATCTTAACATTTGAGTATTTCCAAAAAAAGCTTTTATTGCCTGATTAATCTTGCTACTCATGATATTTTAGAAAGGATCTGATGATATAATCATCCACTTGTAATCCTCCCCCCCGCCCCTCCCCCCAGGGCTTCTTTCATCATATTCCTTCCAGAGAAAATCCATGATTCCATGAAATAAAGATGGAACTGAGTGGATGGAATCATCAGTGCTGACGAAGTTACTTAGTTTGGGTAATGAAACATCTGCAAGAAAATAACCAAGCTCAGAGAGCACCCAGGACCCCTCATTTCAACTCGGAGCCACAAATATTCTCCATTGTTGTAAAGATGGAACTGTTCCTAGTATTCCAATAGTTAACTGAAAACCATCTGCACTACAATCTTCATTGTTTTTAAGTTGGTATTTGATTCTGTCTCAGTCTTGGCTCCTGGCAACTGTCTGGACTGATCCCTGCAATTTCCTTGGCAAGATTTCAGAAGTGGCACAAAAATGCCATAGCAAAACCTGAAATGAGAAATTCATACTGTATAAAGCAACATTTTACCGAAATCAAGCAGTTTGCCATGGAGAAATATCCAAAACGTTCTACACAATGACAGGTACTGGACAGGTATTTGACTGAAGTTATTGTAGCCAAAATATGACAAAATCAGTTATTGAATCTAAGGGATTTTGATTTGGCCATTGTAAAGCATTGGATTTGTTTTTCATTAATTCTTTTGGAATCACTGTCTTTTACATGTCTCATTTTTGCTTCAGGTTCAGCTGATAGAAAGATAGTTTGAAAGTGTCCTGTAGAATTCTCTGACACAAAAGAGAATTCATGCTTCCTTCTGTGATGGCAAGTCTTCCAGGTACTCAGTCATCAAAGTATCCATAAACTATGAGAATGTCACTCCATGCTTGACAGGTGAAAGAGGATATTATTATGTAATGTGGTGTTTGGTTTCCACCATACAAAATGACACCTATGTAGCCTGCCCCTGCCCCTACCCCATTTCACTTTTGATTCATCTATGTATAGAACATTTTGTCAAAAGTCTGGAGAGTCATCCAGGTGCTATTTAGCAAATCTGAAATGAGCATCAATGTCCTTCTTAGCAAGCCATGGAATATGCCTTAGTATTCTCTTATTTTTCAGAGATCACTCTGAGTTTTTCTAATGGTGGAATCATGAATGCTGATTTTAGCCAATCTAAGTGGGGCCTCTACTCAAGATCCAGTTTGGTGTAATGGTTAAGGCTACAATCTAGAAGAGAACCCTAGTCCTACTTGGGGCCCAAAACCACCTGAGTTACCCAGAGCCAGTCACTCTTTCTCAGCCCTAGGAAGCAGCAAGCAACTTTCAAAACTTTCAAAAAAACCTTGCCAAGAAATCGGCAGGGACTTGTCCAGGCAGTTGACAGGAGTCAACCCTGATTTGAAGGCACACATATACACACACACACAGATGGCGGGGAGGGAAGAGATTTAGGCTATTGGGAAAGAAGCTTCAAGTTAGCCTAATTGGAATGAGCAACTTCCAGAATCAATGAATGACTCAAAGGTGTACACACACACACACACACACACACACACACACACACAGAGAGAGAGAGAGAGAGAGAGAGAGAGAGAGAGAGAGAGAGAGAGAAGGCCTGCATATCGCTGGATACTATTTTGTTATAATTCAGAGTTCCTATATGACTTTAAGGCTGGTTTTGAAAAGACAAGGCTTTTCTCAATATCAAGATTACATCCCTGACTGTGTTTTATTAGACCCATAGAATCTGAGGTTTTTTCCAGACTAATAAGCATTAATTACTTTTTTTTTAAACAAAGATCTTCAAACATTTCTTTCAAGCAAGGACATGATGTAGTTCTAGAATCTGCATGGCAGAACTGTCTCCAGGATGAGAGGAGTCAAAATCTATGAAATTTATATGGGGCAGGGCTCATTCAAATCAGCCCTGTTTAATGAATTGCTCATACACCTGCCCATGGTTATCCATCTAAATGAACTGATTTAACTACTGTACATTATATTTGGGGAATCACATTTGTAGAAAATATAAATCTGATTCCATGCATAATGAATCAGAATATTAAATTTCAAAATGATATACATACACATTTTTGTGCCTATAGTATAGGTTTCTTTCTGATGTAATAAACATAAGCAAACTAGCAAGGAAGGACAGTCAGGGTTTCAACAGATGAGATTTGGGTATCAGTAAGAGAAGAAATAGTAACCATTGGTGCTGATTGCTCACAGGACAATTTTCATTCTAGAGGGAACTGAAAGAGAATGAAGAATTTGCAGCAGGGGAAAATCTTAGTAATGAGATTTTTTTAAGGATCCATAGGTAGCAAAGAATGGGAAATGAATTAGTTCAAAAAAAAGAAGGGGAAAGGGGTAGAAAACCAAGGAACTTTTGCATCCTTAGAGCTAGGTCTGCCCACATCTACTCGATTAATGTGTGTGTTTTTATAGTGCGCTGTGTGAATCTGGACAGTTGAGTTAATTCAATAAACCACTATTCCATTAGCCAGCCAAGCAAACACAATCTAAAGTTTTGAAAGATGCAGTAAACCTTACATACATAGTTTTCTACCTCCCAGCTGTAAATGTCAGGTTTCTATTCCTTAGTAGATAAAACAGGCTTTACTTCTGCTGTACCTACAGTAACCCTGCAGTGTTTTCTAGTGCTGGAGATTTGAACAAATCTGCCACGACTGGGCATTCAGGTATGCACAGAGCCAGCAGCTGTTAAGGAACACACCCAGCTGGCCTATAGATCTTTCTGCAGAAGTGGCTAATTTTCTTCCTTTCCACTGATCCAGCAGACATTCAGACCTGGAGCAAAAGGCAGCAGTGTCTCTAATTCTATTTCTCTCTCACGCACACACCCTCTCTGTATTTGCTTTGTAGGTGCAATACAACAAGCAGGCCCTATACGTGACATGGAGTGAAAATATGTATTTGGAGCATCAGCCTAACTGAGCAATAAAGCACAGTGCATTGGGAAGGGCTAATACAACCAGGAATCCAGTGTCATCTTAAAGACAAACACAATCGCTTCTGCATGAGCTTTTGTGAATCACAGCTTGCAACATCAGATGCATGCAGTATTGTCTTGGGAAAGGAATCTTACAATATAAGTGCTATTGCTCAGAGAGGTGGGGAAGGAAAGGGAAAGGAAGGAATACTGAAGGGAGAGCAGAAGGACAGAACTGCTTTAGGCAGTGGCCAAAAATTGAGCAGGGATGCAGAAAAACTTGACTTTTATAAGCTACCATTCAGCTGACTTTGGCTGCTGTCACACAAAGGCTGAGGTCAGATTGCTTTGCCAAACAAAAGGCTTGCCTGTTGTATGGTCAATCAATCTGGATCAGGTTAACGCATGCTGGATAATTTATGGAACAGCAATGTAAATTATGTAAACGTGACATACAGTGTGTTCATGTAAAATACATAAAACTTACACACACATTGGGTAAATTTGGATTTAACAGACTTTTGGCTTTACTGAACCCCTTTCCTCCAATTAGCTTGTAAAACTAAGATTTTATTGACCTTGACAAAATGGTTTTTGTTGCTGATTTTAGGTATAATGGAGTTAGGAAACCTCAGCAAATGATGGCACGTGTCTGGCCTTGTCTGGGCTTGGAAATGACACAGGAACGATCCAGTTCAGTACTTGGAAGAGAAATCACCATGTAATATCAGGGCTATGACCTGAAGTGGGAAATGGAAAAAAATCCGAAAGCGGGAAATGGCAACCCTCTTTTGTGTTGTTGCCAAGAAAACCTGATAGATAACAAGAACTGAGTTTAACTTGAATGAAACTTGACCATTATGGTTATGAATGATTAAATGAATATTGGCTTTTAAATAGATGCAAATAGTTTGGGATGATGTATTTTCTAGCTCTAAGCTTTCAAAGATCAAGTAAGTGCACTATTGACTGCATGTTTATTGTCTTTATTATTTTAGCCTATTTTTGCTGAAACATAGCTGAAATTAGTAAAAAAGTTTATATTGTCTATCATCTATCTATCTATCTATCTATCTATCTATCTATCTATCACCTAATCTTCTACATATCATCTTTTTATCTCTCCTTCTCTTAAATATTTTAATACATATAACAGCAAAAGAATATTCAGTTATATTTTCCATCTATTTGTATGCAGAAATTTTGAATTCATATATTGTATGTTTAAGTGTACAGTTGATACAATAACACAACATGCACCAGTGATCCTTCCCTTAATATTTTTTATATATTAAGATAAAATATAATCTAAAGTAAATTGGCACAATATTATCTACTGTATGTAAATGATTAAGATCCTGGCTTCCCGGCAAGAAATTTAAAAAGCTTCCTTCTATACACATGGATTTCAGGCTACCATTAGCTGCAAAGGAACATACCACTAAAAAAATCTTAGCAAGCTAAGACACTCAGAATATAGTTTTTGAAGAAAAAAAAAGAAACTTTAAAAAATAATTAAAACAATCCAAATAGTAATGAACAATAATCACATTATTGTTCATAGTATAAAAATAGAAAAGCACAGCAAAAAAATATTGAAACAGCAGTTTAAACTGCAGTTGGGGAAAAATTCAGAAAAGGGAAAAGAAATGAGGGCACTAAAACTCCTTTTCCTGTAAAGTTTTCTTTTTCCCATTTTTGTTTTCCTTTTTTAATTTTTTCCTTTTTTAAATCATATTTTCACTTTAACCTTTGCTCTAATATAAAGTTTATTCTAGGTATGTATATGCATTCCTTTCTCTTTTTTTGTTTTTGTTTTTCCACTTTCCATTTGAAAGTGCTTTATCTCCTGATTTTTTAAGAAACAAAATAGGAAGAGTATTGACACTTTTGAACTTGATATTTGACTAAAATATCATGGACCGCAATAAAACACACCGATGGATCACTGAACAAATCAGCCCACAGTTCTCACTTGAGGCATAAGGGACCAGGCTCAAATTAACCTACTTCGGGCACATTATACAAAGACCCAGCTCTGTGAAAAAGGCTCTAATATTGGGAAAGGTAGAAGAAAAGAGAAGAAGAAGAGGATGATCAGCAGCAGGATGGATGGATTCAGTTACAGAGGTGATGACTGCACCATTAGGAGATTTGAAATAACAGGATAGGGATGGATTGCATTGGGAAAAAAATCTATGTGGTCACTAGAAGTTGAAAACAACTTGTTGGTACATAATCAATTAATAATAAATCACCCCTTTGCTGTGTACACTCTTGCTGGAATAGGAATAGGATAGGAAAAAGGGATGCTGCTGCAATGCTCTGGGATAATATTTGAAGATATGAAGTCACCCAGGGAAGCTTGACATTGACGAAAAACAGATCACTATGGACATGAGCAACATTCAATGGCTTAATAATTTCTCTCCCTAGTCCCCAGAAGAATGATAGCTCTGCGGAGGGTTGGATGGCTCTCTAGTTCAGAATGTTCACTCCAATACAACCAGGGATTATTCTTTGGAGATTATAAGGATTGGGGCTCTTTTCCTACTTTTTAAAAAAAATATATGTGTGGACCAAACATGGTTCTCTCTCAGTTTGTAATTCTTCATTCTTTGAACAAACTGCCTCAAGCGTTTTTAATCCACACTGAAAGGCAGGATATAAATCTTGCAATGAACTATATTTGAAAATTAACTTGAAGCTGCTTTGTCCTACATATAGAATGTCTGTGTCTTTAACACAGGTTGGCTACCTCTTCTTGTTCAGCCCTCCTTCTAAGCCTTTCATGTGAGCCTGCCACACTTAAAAGTTAGAAGACAGGTCTCTTCCTTACAGAAGCAATAAGATTCAAAGGAATGTTCCACTTCAGCACACCCAAGAGAGAGAAAGAGGTGGTGGTGGTTTGTAACTTTTAGCATAACAGCCTTGCTTTTTTTCTTTCAAGACTGACCTGGTTCAATTTCTTAGCATCAATTTTTCAGCATTATACGTAGTAGGCTTAATATACTTAGCACGCTGATTTACTTATTGAAGAGATCATAGTTATAGAATCTAGAGCATGTGTTCGTGCTCTAGATTCAACCATAAACCAATAAATTACATTTGGGTTTAATATGATACGAAAATCCTACACCAAAGATCTTCAATTCATAGTGCTTTGGATACAGTGAATATATAACAAGAGTTACCAAATCTGGGTTGCAGTTCCTACATCAGAACAAAGAATTTTCTGTTTCATTTTGCTGCCTATGTAGTGGTGCTGGGGTATACAGTATTTATCTACCATTTATTTTAAAAAATTATATTGTAGAGCTATTGATCTTACATACCAATAGGCTCATAACAAAATCACATAGAAACAATGATAAAGAATATCCAAAGTGTGTCTTACATCAACAAATAACCCATACATCTTTTTGTTATCATATTGAGGTATTCTCATTATGCTTTTTCATTGTTTATTTTATTGTTCTATTATTTCACTTCTGTTTACACTCTTTTCATTTCTTCCTTTTTATCGTAGTAAGCTCCCTAGTGTAGCCCCTGTGAGCTAGGTGGCAAATAAATTTCACAAACTAAATAATAGAGAGAGAGAGAGAGAGAGATAACACTCCAAAATAGCAATAACAACAATCTTTGGATTCCAGTTTCACCTGATCCCAATGCTTGAGGAAGAACCACTTAGGTAACCCAGATCTGGTGGCCTTATTTCCACCTTGCTGCCTTCCCTAAGCCCTAATCTTAAAATTAAGCCTTAATTTTTGGGAATTCTGGGAGTTTCAGTAATGGATTGGGAAAGCAATAGCAATAGCACTTAGATTTATATACCGCTTTACAGTGCTTTACAGCCCTCTCTAAGCGGTTTACAGAGTCAGCATATTGCCTCCAACAATCTGGGTCCTCATTTTACCCACCTCAGAAGGATGGATGGCTGAGTCAACCTTGAGCCTGCTGGGATTTGAACTGCCAAATTGCAGGCAGCTGGCAGTCAGCAGAAGTAGGTTGCAGTACTGCACTCTAACCACTGCACCACTGAGGCTCATGGAAAGGCTGATCTAATTCATACAGCAATATATTTACAAAGCAATCTCAAAGTAAAATTGGAGTACCCCATTCTTTGGAAAGGAACCTTAAATATAGATGAGCCTTCGTGGCAGTAAGAACCTAATAAACAATGGAGACATTTCACTGTGGGCATGGCCAGGACAGGAACACCAGTGTTTAATCTCTTTTGTATTTTTTTCAGATAGGGAAGTAAAATGTGGCATTTTGGGGCAAAGCAGAAGAAGTGGCTGGCAAGCAAGCAAGCACTGTTTGGCTACAGTTATTAGCAGAAAGAGTGGATGCTGATTGTGAGTACGCTGTCAGTGCTGTACTCACAATCATTTAATGCTTGTGCCTATAGAAGCCAAAGAGCATTTTTAAAGCCAAATGAGAATTTGGAGTTTTGAAAACTGGTTGTCTGGAACTTCCTAGGGTCTAAATGTTAAGTGTGTTTAGTTAATCTTGACTGGTCTCAGCCTGACACAGCAGGCATTTTAATGCTTTTGGAAGAAGCCTGCTGTGCTTGTGAGAAGGCTTGTCACACTTTTTCTGATATAAAAAATATTCATTAAAGTTGCCAACTAATGGGAAAATAACAAGCTGGAATATTTTTTTTTCATCAGTTGGATCAAAGGAAAGCAGGTAATACTACCTGTCTTCACAGTAGAGTGATTAATGTCAACACTTTTAAAGGCCCAGTTACAGAGAAACTGTTAGAAAGCCCCTACTTATGAGGAAGTTGTAAAGCTTTGGAGCAGGTGCCAGCCTATTTTCTGTGAGTGGAGTAGCAAGCTGTACTGCTGGGAAATCTGGTTTTCTTTCTGAGAAATCTTTCAATCATGATTCGTGGATGGTTATAGCCATACCAATGCTGTATCCTCTGCTTATGGCGAAATTATGCAAGCAAATAATTTCCTCTCCATGCTAGGAAAAGCATCTTGTGATAAATATGTGGGAAGATAGTATGTTGTTGTGAAAAATACAGATCTAAGTATTAACACCTAGCTTTTTAGCAGAGTTGAAATACCAATTAAGAGAATGGAAATGGTTAAAGCGATGGGTGTTGCTGTAGTACGTACTGTAAGGTATCGCTTTAGGATATATTCAAAAAAACCTGAAATCTCATACAAAGTGATTAGAGCATTCACTTTAGTGGTCTAATAGGTATACATTCAGATCTCGGGAAGAGCAATTTTATTCTAGAAATACAGGTACATACATGTCAAAGCTCCAAGCTCCTTTCTCCAGAGACCAAATGTCTTCTAGTCAAAAGGAGTGCAAAAAGGATAGGGAGGGAGAAATTCCCTCCCAGAGACCTTGGGAAATGTGCTCTCAGAATTGAATGCTGGTAAAACAATAATTCCAATTATTTGTGGAATGGTCAGATCTTCAATTGCATCAACGTCTATCTGACTATTTTGATTACAGACAACCCTGTTTGTGGTGCATTTATATACCAGACCTGGCAATTACTGAAAACCTGAGCTAAAAGGGTATATTGCTATATTCTTTGTTCTACTTTGTTTGAAGAGTGATTGTAAACTTCTCTCTCTCTCTCTCTTTTAAATACGTGTAATGCAATGAAAGGACTGAAGGGGTTTTATCTCCACTAAATTGACATAAGAGATTTTAAAACTTCTTGTTTGTCATTTGAGGTCCATGACTCTACTACAGCAGTATCATAAAATTAGTGAGGTGTTTTGCTTTGAAGGCAGGAAGAGAGGGAAGCTTTTAAATCCTGTTCCTCTGCTAAGCAAATAATAGGAACTCTGTCCTTGATTTAACTTTTAGGCATTTTTATTTCTGCTATAAATTACCTTGAGGAACTGCAAGGAACAAAAGGTAGATTAAAAACAGATAAAGCAAAACACACTTTGGATATACATACTGTATTTATACACACATAAACACATACACACACACATATTTTATCCATCCTTTGAGGCCTCCAAATCTGTGGAGTTTCTAGGTACATCTCAGATATTTTAAAGAGATTTTGAAATAAAGATTTAAGCACTTGGATCAGGACATCCCTTCTATTTTGGAAAGTGAGGAAATAATTTAGCAATCAAACTATATTTGAGACTTTACTTTTGTTGAATATCAATATGGTTTAAAGAACTGATAGGTCTACATTTAACAGACATATATTGTATATCTGTCAGGAACAGGAATTCTATTCCAGAATCTTTAGGGGAAATTGGACAGCATAATAGTCTTTTTTTCCTTAAGCCATTGGGATTTCCTTAAAAATTGAAGACCTTTAGATCTCTAAGCCCTGATTTCTGGCTTTTGACCTGTTTCCACCACCACCCCAAAAAAGCATTGCAATAATGCTGACTCAAATGGAGCCTTTTCCTGTGCTAAAAAGCAACATTTTCTTCTTTGAAATGATCTCCCTTTTCTCTGTTACAGCAACCAGTCTGTTTCACCTTACCTTGAACTTATGCATCAGGATGCAACAATGTTTTGCCATGAAGATCCCTGCTCCAAAGTGACTTCTCTTATCTTCCCTGGCTGATGGCAAATTAAAAGTCTGTAAACAAGTTCATATTCAGGCACAGCATACTGGTACCTCTTGTGTTAAATTGGTCTTAGAGATAGGAAGAAAAAAAATCTGTTTAAAGACATTGTTGCAAATGATGCTTAAACCAGCTTTTGTAAATTTATTTCACATGTACAGAAGATTGAATGTACAAATGTATGGTGCTAGACTGGTACCAGGAAAACCAGGTGTAACCCTCAACCACAGAAGGTTCCTGGGTGATTTTGGATACTCTCTTTTGGCCCAGTCTAACTAGCAGGTCTGTTGATTGTAGAGTAAATTTAGAAGAGGCAGCATTAAGTAAACCGCCTTGATTCCCAAACCCGAACTCACTCCACTTTCTGCCCTCAATATAATTGAACTGGATAGTGCTCTCATTGATTAGACGTATCAATTTACTTGGGGGGGGGAAATCATATCCTAATCTTCTCACCTGGATGTGAGAGTGAAACTGAGAATGAATGAGTGATACCTTAATTTGATAAATAAATAAACAAAATGTACTGAAATGAGTGAATACACATTTTTTGCTTGTTTTACAAACATGTTCTTTCTGACAAATATTTGTTCATGAAACTGCAGCCTCCAAGTGAATTCCAGTCTAAAACTGTTCTTATAACACCTTATCAAGATGACCTAAGAAAGACAAAATGACAGATCCCAGATACTTTAATGATCTTTTAAGGCATCTTAAATTAATGTGCATTGTCCCAATTTACAAGACGTGCATTTCCTCTTTTCAATATTATTTTAAAAACTTATTTATTTGATTTCTTTAGTCTCAACAAGTGATTCTGAGCAGTGTACATCATAAAGCATAAAAGCAAACTGAATCAATTTGTTTTAGATCATGCTCAGTATTAATATCAATAAAGCAGGTTCAAGGACTGCAAGTAGTCAAGTATTTTTCTTTGCTGGTCTCAGTCAGATGATGGCCTACACCAGCTTGTAATTGGCCTAAGATGAAATTTGTAATGTTTCTCACTCACTCTTCTCTTATTAGTCAATCATTCTGTTCAACCTTATTTTGTTTTAAAGGCTTTTCTCATAAATGAATAAGTCCATAATAAGTTCATGTCAAGTTCATCAGGGTGTTTTCAGTATAACTTCATTTTGTGATAAGAAAAGCTGAATTCTGTTTTTTTTAATTTCCTGAGGGACCGGGAGAGGAAAAGAAAAGAAGGAATGAAGTTCTACAGGGTACTGAAACCTTCTCTTGCCCCTTGTGACCTTCCCAAATCTTACTCAAATCAGCCCATTGTTTTCTGACATTTTATTAGGCAGACCAATTAGGCTAAGACAGCATGAGGCAGATAAACAGCTACAATCATCTTTTCCATGTTGCAGGCATTGTAAACTTTAAAATATACCATATAATTGGACCAGATGGTGTACTGAATGCCTCAATATATTCCTTATCAAAAATAAGGAATTTATTGTGCCACAATAAACACAAGCAGTTTTATCCTCCGAGTGCCTTGTGAATCTATCATAGCAGGTCTTCCCGTCCCCATTAATGAGTTTTCTAGGGGAGATGACAATAAGAATGTCATCACCCAAGAGCTCTCCTGGATAAACATATGAGAAAATCATGAAGGCCACAAAATGCACCTTCTTTGGAGCCTTCACATCACACACTAGGCATGTTCATATGCATATAAACCTTTCCAGTTGTTCTCCTGAGGTGACTTAAGTTATCTGCAATCTAACTATCCCCTTGCTTCTTTCAGGACACAGAGATCTTAAAGAATTGTGGAGAAATCAAGTTTCCACAGAACTGGCCAAGACACTCGGTGGCCCATTCTCCTTCCCCTTTCCATGAATCAATAACTGGTCAGGATATTTTAGGGGAATTGTGTTGTGGCCCATTTTACTTCCCCATTCCATGAATCTACTTTCCCTTTCCATGAATCAATAAGACATGATTCCCCAGCATGTTCAATTTGTGTTCCTTCTAAATTCTCATAATGGTAAGCATCTGCCCTTACTTTCCTCTAATCATTTATACATGAGAGACAGTGTTTTACAAACAAAATTCATAACATTCATTATCAGTGTCTGCCATTTCACTTGTAGCTTTCCTTTCAGACTAACATAATCATTGCAGTATGTAGAATTCTCCCTATAAATTTACGTGTAAGAGGTCTCTCCCTAAGGCCTAACAAACTGCCACAACAATGTCATAGCAATGGCATTCTAGAAAACTTAGTTATGTAGGGCTCAAAACAGCAATTGTGAATAGAAATATTTTGGGTGGAAGTGATGTGACAAAGACGTAAAATTTTAGAAATATTGTGAAACATTCAAACATCTGAACAATATTAACAACATGATGCTTTTTCTGAGGTAAACTAGGCTTTCAGTGGGGTGAGGGAAGGTCATACAAATACTAAAGCTACATAATGGATGATTCAGCATCAACAGGACAATCAGTAAATTCTGGGTAAACAGAGCATTCTGCCAGCACAATACATCGATCATCCAGAAGACCTCTCAATGCCACATGATCTCTTTGTGCTTTCACCAGATGCGTTCAAAGGTAATGAAATGACAGCAATTGTAGAGTTCTCCCATTTTAATCACTAAAAAGTTTGACTTCAGCAGATATTACAAGGATCTTTTGCAGAAGAAATCGTCAATATGTCCTATTTCTTTATTTTCGAATTGCTCAAATAGCACCACAGTACTTGACAGCTAAACAAGTAAGAGATGACTACTTGTTACCCTTGAGGCTTTCCACATACACAGAAGGAAACACTGATCCTGGATCAGAGCTATTCTTGCAAGTCCCAGTGGTTCTACAGGGGCTTCAAAAGTGCAATGGAAGTTGTGCTGATGATGTCTGGAAGTTGACCAGCTTAATGCTCAGTGCAGAGAAAATGTTGCAACAGCAGGAGATTTTTTCCCCGTACTTCTAGTACGGGGGACAGTTTCATTAGAGAAAACTTTCAGTTTGTCCTCCTGGGATTTCTTCAGATCCTTCCTTTCAGAAGCCAAGAGCTAATGCATGTTACTTTCTTACTTTATCCTTCTGCATTGTATTTGAAATACTTTTGCTGCTCTTCACCAGTAAGAGTGGAGGCTAATGTTTTCCCCTTCTTTGGCCTATCTGGTGAGATGAAGAGGGGGGAGCAAGATTTTGGTTCTTCTAGTTATTGGTGTTTTTCCAGTTTGCTACCAGAAGGACATATTTGGTTGCTCAAGACAAGCAATAGCTATTAATGACACTTGCAGGCAGCAAGCTATTCTTTTAGATAGTGAAGCTGTTTATTAAAGACAGCATGGATCTGCCCTGGATATGTGCTGGATGTGATCACTTTCTAAATTCAGTATATGATTGATTGTCCATGTCAAAACCACATCACTGCGGAAAAGATAAGAGAAAGTGTGAAGTCAGCATAATTGTTCTCTATTTTTTAAACAAGAAAATTTTTCTATTACTTATAATAAAGAGGGAGAGAAAGAAGACTGGGAAAATGCATGAAGCTTGCATATGGATGAGTGCATTATGTGGACTTTCCTTTCCTACCCCCCCCCCCCAAATCTGAACAAATGAATGCTAAAGATATGTATTTTCTTTGTCTGAAAGCAGCGTTTTCTGAACGTTGAGGTCTGAAGGAAATAACAACCATTTTCAATATTGGGTAGCTTGATGGTAGAGGCAACTTCTGAATCATGTCAAGAAGATTTTTTCAAAAGAAGTTCAAGTTTAAATTTATTCATATAAAACTTAGGTTTTCCCTTTTAAGCATTCTTAGGTTTGTGAGTATTCAAAACTCTGTGTATTTGTGGGAAAACATAGCTCTGAAAATCTGTAGCAATACGAAGCAGGAGAAACAATAGTTCAAATTTCTGCTAGAACTTCTGTACATTGCTGCAGAAATCCACAACCTAGCCAGATGTTGCTGCAAGCCATTTCAGTTTATTTGACTGAAGCTTAATGCAATGTCTAAATGAGTCCCTTTGCCACATGAACCATTATTTTTAGCTTAGCTAAAAATATGTGGCTGCAGCCCATTGTGCTACATAAATAATCCTTCCATAAACCACTGAAGACCTGGTTTTTGTCCCAAGCACTGGGATAAGATGATATGACTGCATATCAGAAGCTTGACTTGGCATCATGTTTTTTTTAATGTGTTGGGTTGTTATAGTTTTAATATGATTTTTATGTGGTTTTAATTTTTGATTGGGAGCTGTCCAGAGTTTGTTATAAGATAGGCAGCTAAATTAATGTTTTAAATAAATAAATAAATATAAATTGTGATTTAGTCAACCAATCATGTCCAAGAGTGAGATGTGAATCACATTTCCACAAAATGGTGGGAAAGATCTGACTCCTAGATGTTCTGAGTTCCTTCATTTCCTATCCTACCAAAGTTTATGCCTTGCCACATTCTCTCTTCCTCCTCCTCCATGCCATCCTTCATTCTCTGCTCCATGTCCTTTTTCGGTATGCAGTTCTCGTCCCTTTTCTGTGCATCGTTGTGCCACTTGGCCTCTTTGTGCCTGTCTTGTTCATTCTTTCTCTTTCAGCTCCATTCCCCTCGTCTGGCTCACCCCCTCCCTTCCCTTCTCCCTCATGTGTGGTTTTGTCTCACTGGTTTGTGTGGTCTGCCCTGTACATTCCAGTTCTTTTTCTCCTCAGGACCTGACATGTTCTCCGCAGAAAGGGGATTTATCACATGGATTATGCTTTTCATTCTGGCTTTGTTTTCAAAAATCTCAACTCCCCCCCTTCCCCTCCCCCCTTTGCTTCCCTCTTGTTTTTCAGATATACCGGTACCAACTTCACAATACACATAGCTTTTCTGGTATTTCTAACATATGTCATTCCATGAGTGTTTTTGGATTGAATTTCTTTACTAATTTCACACACAATCTAACTCACTTTCCACTACTCCATAGCTGCATAAGATTAGGTCCTTATATTCCACTGTTTCATGAGTGCATTTGTGTGTGTTTGCATCTTCTCTGTGCTTGGGAAGAAGGAGAGAGAAAGAGAGACAGAAAAATACACATTTATGTACTATTCTCACCAGGTGGATCTCTGTGACTGGATCCCACCACTCAATATATTCAATATTGCTGGATACTTTTCTCAACCAACCAGCTACACGGTGCCTTCACTCTCTCTACAGAAGATGTCCCTCACTGATTCCTGAGGCAAAGAATGTATATTATACTTAAGGGAATGCTGTAATCCCTCAGTGAAACTGCCTGGATTAACCACAGAATAGCTGTGACTCAAACCCATTCAATAATATTTTCCTTTTTAATAGTCAAGAAACAAAATAATGCACTGGCATTTTAGGCTCAGGTGTGTACTATTTTCGTGTGTACATATTTCAGATAACCCATGTAATTTAATTTACACAGGCCAGAAATGTAAGAAACTGAAATACTGCTGTCTAGCAGCAAATAAAAAAATATATATTTAATTTAGGAAGCAGACAACTGGAATAGTGGGATGATATATTCCAATCTGTATCTTAGCTGCAAAGTGGTTTGTATTCTCCTTTGAACATGGCAAACTTGAAAGTTTGCAGCAAGAGAGGCAAATCTTGCATTAGCATGCATGCCCAGCTATGTTTAATGATGAGGTAAACAGAGATAAGTAGAAATCCCTTGGAATAAAATTCAAAGGAAAAGCTTGAGAACACGCACGAGGATGTACATCTATGGCTATAGGAACTTTGCTCAAACTTCATTCAAAGCAGTAGGTTTTTCAGCCTTTGCTTTTATGAGGAGAAGGGGGGGGAGATAAGGGGAACTGCTGGCCATTCCATTAAGCACTGAAGGGGAGAAACGTTGTGATAATCAGTTGGCTGAATCGGCCACATCTCCTTTCCCTACCTCTGATGCAGTGGTGAAGCCCATGCTCTTCTGTATGGGTCAGCTGCTCTTCTTTGTAGTAAAAAATGGAGCAGAAAAGGGGAATGAGACGTGAAGAAATTTACTACGCATGTTGTACCAAAAGCACTGATCCTGAGACAAGCTGAATGCCTGTAGCTCCAGTTTAATTGCAAAAGCTCATCCAATTTCCTTTGTTTGAGCAGCTGTCAGAATCAGACCCTATTTAATATGTGTCAAGTTATCCAGCCGTGAGAATGGAACAGAGAGGGTGGGGGTGGAGTGGCAGCTTCATAGTAAATGGCTGTGACTCAAATCCCACAGAGAGGGATTAAGGATCACTGGCTGTGTAGTGGAAGACACCAGAACCCATATAGTGTTGCTTCCACTGAGGTGGGCAACCAGTGGCCTAAAAAAGCCAGGCCTGTGGGTAAAATCTAGGATCTGCAATCACTGAGCTAGTGCGGGTAGTTTTGATAGGTGGGAGTGGGGTGGGGATCATTTAGTACTCTGGCAGATCACGGAACACAATTATTCAGCCATTTTATCAAGTCTGAGAGAATAACACCAAATAGGTTCGTAATTGGAGCCAAAAGAGAGCCAGTTTGGTGCAGGGTTAAGGTGCTGGCCTAGAAATCAGGAAACCACGAGTGCCCGTTTTAGGTATGCAAGCCATCTGGGTGACTTTGTGCCAGTCTCTCTCATCCCAAACTACTTCATAGGATTGTTGTGGGGAAAATCGGACGAGGAAGACGTATTAGGTATGTTCATTGCCTTGAGTTGCTTAGAATATAATAAAAGGAGGATTTTAAATTTTTTTTAAAAATAATTAAATAATATTTAAGGTCAGAGTTGAGAACCTCAGCATCCATTCAAAGCTGAAGAAGTCACAGGCCTGACTCATGGGAAAATACAATGGGTGATCAAGCATTATCTATTCATAGTTATTTATTTATCTGTGAAATAACTTCATTACATTTTACCAAGGATACACATAAAAACAGCATAAACTAACAATCAAGAGAAATGATAAAAGAGTAAAAAGAAAGTAGAGATAGAAGTATGAAAAGTATAAAAGAAAATAAAGGAAAACACAAATATATACTGTGCAAAGAATGACTTCTGACTTCTTCTTCCAAGGATATAAAGAACACTTTTGACTCTTAGTTTAAGACTATAATAAAATGTCCATTTCCCCTTCCCCCCAAAAAGGAGAAATAAATTTTAGCAATCATTAAATCCATATGTCAAAATGTGATGTTTCTCCATCTCCTACAAAAAATTCCACAAAAAGCTTCCAATTATAGATGAATTTCTTCAGTGATTTTTCTCTCACTGGGGATGTTAATCTAGCCATCGTTGTATCATTGCCAGTTCTGTCATCTTTATTAACCATTCCTTTATTGTGAGTATTGTAGGATCTTTCCAACAGATTGTATTTATTTATTTAGATAATCTGTGGGGCTGCCCATCTCACAGAAGTAGTTCTAGGTGACATACAAATATTGAAGACCCCAACAATTCAAAACAATAACCCATGATGCCCAAGATAAATGATCAATTCTAATCCTAAAATCCCATCCACAACAAAGCCTGAGTAACCTGGCCCAAACACTGAGGGGAAGTAGCCAGGTCTTGAGAGCCTTACAAAAGGTTAAGAGGTTAGATCCACCTGACTCTCTGGGGGATGCTATTTCACAAAGCAGATGCTGCTACAGAGAAGGCACAACTCCTGGGTTCAACAAAATGACATTGTTTTATAGAAGAGACCTGGAGCATGCCCTTAGATCTTGTGGGGGAGCAGAAACAATGAGGGAAATCAGTCCTACAAGTAGCCTGGCCCTATATCACGCAGGGCTTTATAGATTACAACCAGTGCCTTGAATCGCACCTGGATGCCTACTGGGAGCTCATGGAGCATGCATAGGCATATGTATACAACATAATGGGAGATGCCAAAAACTGTCCATTCCACTGCATTTTGGACCCTCTTCAAGGGCAATGCCATGTAAAGTTTACCGTTTCAGTAATCTATTCCTGTGGCCCAAACTATAAAGCTCCTGAAAGAGCTGGAAATCCAAAAGAGCTGAAAATCTGAAGTCCATCGAAGTCATGAAGGGATATGTGAGGACCTGGGAAAAGGATAACAAGAAGAAAAGGGAATAACCAAATGGAAATGGCTTTGGTTATTATGCCGAAGCATGAAATGTAGAGCATTTAAGAGGAGTGGGTAAAGAGAATTAGATGCTTTATTTTTATTTATTTATTTTATTTTATTTATTTATTTTGTCAAGCATGTATTAGATAACAGATATAAGTATAAACATGATTATGAATACATTAAATGGATACGAATAAAAGGGGACATTAGGACAGGGACGGTAGGCACATTGGTGCACTTATGCACACCCTTTACAGGCCTCTTAGGAATGGGATGAGGTCAACAGTAGACAGTCTAAGGCTAAAGTTGTGGGGGTTTGGGGAAGAAACCACAGAGTCAGGTAGTGCATTCCAGGCATTGACCACTCTGTTGCTGAAGTCGTATTTTCTGCAATCGAGTTTGGAGTGGTTTACCTTAAGTTTGTATTTATTGTGTGCTCTTGTATTGTTGTGGCTGAAGCTGAAGTAATCATTGACAGGTAGGATATTGTAGCAGATAATTTTATGTACTATGCTTAGGTAAGACCGAAGGTGGCGTAGTTCTAAGTTGCCTAAGCCCAAAATTTCAAGTCTGGTGGTATAAGGTATTCTGTTGCGGGCAGAGGAGTGGAGGACTCTTCTTGTGAAATATCTCTGGACTTGCTCAATTGTATTAATGTCCAATATGCAGTGAGGGTTCCAGACAGATGAGCTGTATTCGAGAATTGGTCTAGCAAATGTTTTGTATGTAAAAATGTTTACATACAAAATTATATCATACAACATAAGAACATTGAAGGGATTTTTATAAAAGGACTATCTTTTCAGAATCGCCTGTGGCTAATTCAGAATTATAATACTACATACATGGAACTATTAAATCAGTAGCGTTATATGAATCTAGCTGATCATGTGCTGGCTATGAAATCAAGTGAAGTGAGGCCTTTGCTTCATCCAGTATTTACCAGAGGGGGTGTCATTTTTCTGTCTTCATCTTATTACCCCTCATTTCTAAAATGTGCTGGGTAAGGACAGCAATCTGTCTTTTTGCTTTAAGTCTGAAAATATCTTTTGCTGATGTACATATTAGAGTAGATAGAGGTCGCAGCTATTCATGTATGGGTCAACTTTGTAAACTTTGAAAGGTTTTCTCCATTGATAAATGCCTATCCAGGAATTTTGGCCAATCATAGATCCTAAAAATGTGTTTCTGTGGTTTCAGATATGTGGGGGGTTTTTTAAACATTGTTTTATATTGGATTATTTTTAACTTTTATCATGGGATACTTTTATATTGTTTTCTTAAATCAGCTATTCAATTTACGTATTTAAGATGGGCAGCCTTACGAACTTTCTAAATAAATAATTCCTACATTGCAATCTATAATCTAAGGCAGCTGTAGGTAGCTCAGAAAGGCTGACCACAATCCTCTGTAAATCATTATGTGCACACATTACACTATAACTCTAAATGTTTTGCAACAACTTGAGCCATGCAGAGAATCTTCTAGAAATAAGATGATGTGAGAAGCTGGAAAGCAATTGCATTGGTTAGATTTATAGATGCTTTTTTCCTGTCCCTATGAATCTATAAACAGAATGCAAAAGATAAGTTACAAAGGGTCATCTCATCTGTTCCTCTTCAAAGAAAAAATATTCCAAGTATAGCTATCTAGTAAATTAGCATATCTAGCAATTAACACACAGGTTATGGTTCAATATACAAAACTGAAACAAAAATATACATCGTACCACAAAAGCCCCGTAAGCAAAAACCATACTAACTCAAATATTTGGATTCAGTGGAAGTTTTTAACCCAATTGCTTTCCAGTTCTGGTAGAAGTTTATTGAAATTAAAATTATTGTTCAATCAGTGTTGAATTCTTTGATAAGGCTCAAACGGAAACTTGCTTGCTTCTGCTCTTCTGAGAGAGCCAGGTCAAGTTTTACATTGGATTAATTTGTGACTTTCACAAATGTACATTTTGACATGAACATAATAGACGTACAAAAGTAGCACAGTATGGCTAAATTTATAGTTCTTAAATTGAAAAAAGTGGAGAGGATGTCTAAGTGACATATTTTGACAGCTGTTCTTCATTGTAGACATGAGAAATTGCTCCTGAAATTCTGTGGGAATTCTTTCACCAAATAAGGTACCATATTTGTTTAGAGTCTGAGAATTCCTTTTTAAAAAATGATATAAAGAGTGTTGGAAAATACAAAAAAAAAAGTGTTGCATACTAATTTATAAAAGGGAAAATCCATGTAAAATATCTGAGGAACCATGGGATTGGTTCACCCCACCTGCACTAACAAAAGGGCATGTTGCAAACTCTGTCGGTCAATTCCAGCTGACGGGGTTCGGAAGAGCCTTTTCTGTCATGGCTCCAGCCCTCTGGAACATTGTGTCACCTGAGGTAAGATCCGCACAGACCTTTTTGGCCTTTGAAAAGGGCCTGAAGACGTAGCTCTGCCAACTGGCCTGGAGCCTCAATGCAGGTGTGGAATTTTGTAGTTGGTTAATGGAATAAGTTAACATCCCACCCCCGTGTATATGGATGGACTATTGCCCTAATCCAACTGGGACTAAAATATAAATGACAGTGAGCAGAACTTCTGGTCCAGGAATGGGTGCAATTAGCACATGAGATGAATCTGTGCAAAACACCTGGGCTACTTGGATACTTGCTGCTGTTGGTTTAATTCTATAAAGGTCTAAGGCAGGGTTTCCTGCCTTAGGTGCTGACCAATACAAGTCCATGTCACGTTTGGAATTGGGCCATGCAAGCAAGCTAAGTTTCATCTATGCATGTGCGGTATCTAGATTGTTTTCCACTGAACCGGTCCCTAGTGTCCAAACCTCAGTTTGGACTTAACCTCAGTTATTTTAAGATGTCTGGATTTCAACTCCCAGAATTCCCTAGTCAGGGATGCTGGATAGGAAATTCTGGAAATTGAAATCTGCACATCTTAAAATGGCTGAGGTTGGAAAACACTGGTCTAAGGTATCTGCCAGACTGTCTCTTTCATACAGAATCGTCCTATCCCAACAAAATAAATTAGTGACACCCCCATTATTGAGGGGGTGAAGAGTGCGGAGGCAATTGCTCTGTGGCAGTCCCTTTCCTTTGAAATAATTTGCCCTTGGTCTTGCAGAGGTTAGTAAAGACTGACTTGTTCTGGAGGGCTTTTTGAGAGCGATTAATAGAAGCCATCTGCATTTTGCACTGTGCCTCTGTGTTTCTTGTTTTGGTTCCAATCCTGTTTTTCTTATTCTGTTGTGAGTCTGTGTAGATTGTGATCTATATTAACCAACTAAATATGCTACCCAATGTTACCTTGTGGCTACACAAAGGATGATTGTGGGGACCGTAAGCTTTTCAGATGTATAATCCTATGCCTAACTTCCAAGGAACCCTGGCTTTCTCTGGAACATAATCTAACAACTCCTGATTTAGTCCAGAGCTAAATGGTTTTAATTATGCTAAACATATCTAGTTCTTGAAATCTTTCCATGAGTGATGGATATTTTATAGCAGGAACCTTGGTGGGAGATAGCCGCTCTCAGAGGCTGTGAGTCCAGTGAGCTACCATGGAGAAACAGAGAGGTTTTGAATCAATTGACATTGACAAGTCCATGGGCCTCCTGCTCCTGTCATGACCTTCTGAGAAAAGTCTGGCTATTATAGAAATATACCCTAAAAACAAGCAGAATGGTGTGACAGGACACGGAAGATCTAATCTGCTCATCCTTCTTGTCCTGCCTCATTTGTCCCTTGGATACCAAACTGGAATGGGAGATGTGACCTCCAGTGCAATGTAGTGATTTATAGTAAGGGTCTCCAACTTTGGCAACTTTAAGCTTTGCTTTAAGCTTTGCTGGCTGGGGAATTCTGGGAGTTGAAGTCCACCAGGCTTAAAGTTTCCAAGGTTGGAGACTCCTGATTTATAGGGACAGATTTGAGAGCTGGGGACATCCAAATCACTACTCATATTACAACTGTGATCGAAGTCTTAATCTTTCAACACCAAAGACTATACAGGTAGTCCTCAAGTTACAGTAGTTCATTTAGTGACCACTAGAAGTTACAACAGCACTGGGAAAAAAGTGACTTATGACCATTTTTCAGACTTATGACCATTGCAGCATCCCCATGGTCATGTGATTTACATTCAGATGCTTGACAACTGACTCACATTTATGACCATTGCAGTGTCCCGGGATCATATGATCATCTTTTGCAAACTTCTGACAAGTAAAATCAATGGGGAAACCAGATTCACTTAACAACTGTGTTGCTAATTTAACAACCGCAATGATTCACTTAACAACTATGGCAAGAAAAGTTGTAAAATGGGACAAAACTCACTTAACACATTTCTCACTTAGCCACATAAATCTTGGGCTCAATTGTGATCGTAAGTTAAGGACTAGCTGTAGTTAGGAGAAATGGAGGGAAACTGTGAGAAGTTACAAATGGGATAAAATGGCATCTCTACTTGTGTCACAGATTGGTCATGAGAACTTGCCAACTTTGTTTGTTGGCTTGTTGGATCTCCTGATAAGAGCATTTGCTTGCATTACTATTTAATCATCCTATTTTCTTTACCACATGTGCTAGCTGTGGTACAGTGAATTTGTACCTAATTCTGAAACATGCTCTCATGCAATTTAGCCTTTAAACAAATGTAACAAAATCCAGATGGCTGCTTTTGTTAGAGAAAAGTTATTTCAGAAGGGGGCAATTTGGATCCAAACATATGGGAAGTGTATATGTGTTTAACTCTCTCAATGTCTATGGTTTTTCTCTAGCTACTCTTTCCCTTCCCCTTAGGATCCCTGCAGTATGTTTATCTTTTGTGCACTATTTGGCTGGTAAAATACCTGCTGTTTGGCCTGATCAAGCAAAAGTAGTTCAACGCATTTTCAGTTTTAAAGTCTGGGAAATGTGAAACTATATGGGAGCTGTGATTGCATGACTCAATGGAAAATATCCAGATTTGAGGTATACATTTTCTAAATTGTTTGGAAAAGCACCCTTTAGGAAGTTCAGGTTTTGATATTCTACAAGCAGCCTTGAAAATTGCGTAGTAGTAAGTATACTGTTCTGTCATAATTGAGAAAGCTGAACATACACATTTTAATTGGTGGATTATTCAACTACAGCTAATCGCAGGCAACTAATTTCATCTTTTCCAAATGTAATTGGTGGAGTTGAAAATGAGTATTTAAAGTCTCTCTGCTGCTTCTGGAAGCTCTCAGCAAGAGAGAATGAAAAGTATTCAAAAATAAAAAGAGCAATTGCCTTTTTTGTTCAGCGGTAAACTAGTTCCCTCTTCCTTCAATACTCAAACTTGGAATCTACGCTAACGTCTTGGCCAGAGGCCAAATTACTTATGTTGAAGACAATTCCTTAATTAACTGGCAGCCTTAACTTTACCAGAAAGAAAACTTCACATTGAGCTTTTATGAAGAGCTTCCCGCTGAGAGTCGCCTCAGCAGTTCCACAGGTATCCCCACCGTTTGTTACGCCCTGCGGCCAGCAAGAACCTTTTTGGTCTCCGGTCCTGAAGCTGGGCGAGACGGAAGTCCGTGACGAGGTGGCGGCGCAGCGCAGGTGGCGGTGCAAGAGCCCGGCTGAGTCCAGGTATCTTTTGGCTTAGAGCTCCAGCCTTGGGGGGGAGGGGGGGGAGAGATTCGGCTGAAGGAGCCTTTTGCCAGCAGCCAGGAAGGGTGCACGACAACAACTTTGCGGATTCCTCGCAAGATTGCTGCTGCTGCTGCTGCTGGTTGGGAGCGCGGAAGGTAGGGCAGGGCCTCCGCTTGGAGCTCCGCCTTCAGGACGCTGGGCTGCTCCGTTTGGGGCCGACGAAGCCGGTGCGAAGCGAGGAGGAAAGACCACGGCTGCCCTCGCGGGGTCTGCTTGCAAGAGAATCAGATCGAAGCCCCCGCAGCTTCGAATCGCGGGATCCTCACAATCCCGCTCGGAGCAGGGAATTTCTGCCAAGGGGAGCGAAGTCCCGAAAAGAAGCGCCAAGGAGGAGCGTTTGTGGAAAGAAACCTGGCTAGCTGGCTGGCAGAAAGGCGCTTTGACAGAAAAAAAAAAAGCTGGTAGCCACAAGACACCTCCCGTCCCAAGCCGAAGATCTGGACTGGCCGACAGACTCCGGATTTGGCGAGTGGGAAAGGCCGGGCCAGAAAAGGGGGATCCGGAACCCCTGCATTGGGCTATGAGAACTCTCTCCGAGGATTGCTTTAGGAGCCCAGACAACAGGCTGGCTGGGCGGCCGACTGGCAGGTTCCCGTCTCGCGGAGGCGCTGTGGAAAGGTTGCTGCTAGCGAGATCCGAGTGAGTGGATCGTGGATCCCTTTCAGGGATCACACAAAAATATATATGTCTGAGCGAGAAAGAGTAAGGGGAGCAGCGAGAAAAGAGCGATCGGAGGAGCACTTTTCCAGGATCTCATCTCCACGACAGATTTGAGCGACCCTTCTCCGCTTTTCTTTTTCCCAGAGAGATCCTCCCACTCTGATAGAGCATCCTGACCGCACCAGCCAGGTGGGTACTTTGGAGCAGAGTTGAGCCGCAAACTGCTTAATTTCGCTGCTTGCCTTCCTGCTTCCTGGGGAAAAGGGTCCTGGGGCCCATTGGAGAACCTGGAAGTGTGGCCCCAGGAGGCTGAGTCCATCCACGCTGGGGTTCTGCTTCCTCCCTTTTCCTTTCTACAGATCAGGCTTCTTTCTTGTGTCAGATGGCTTGGCTAAAGGGGGAGGGAAGTGGGGAGAAGAGGCATAATTGAAAAATCAGGTCATGATTTCAAACTGCTGCACAGCTGGCTCGTGGCTGTTCCACATAGAGGCAGCCCTTTTTGCTGTGTTTTATTGTTGTTGGATACACTTCTGTAGCTATAATCTTCTCCCTCTCTCTTTTCACCCCACCAACCCCCAAAATTCTGGAGGGTTTATGAAGAGCATCTGTTGAGCTGTGCTTGACTTGTTTTCCCCCACTCCACCCCCAGGATGAGATCTGTGTCTGTTGGGGGGGGGATTGCATCCTGTTAGATAAATGTATATTCCTTTGTGTGCAGAGCAAAAAGAGCCTGGGGAGAATTGGGGGTGCAATGGAGTTCAGGGTCTCTAAGGAGAGATGGGGGTTGGGGGTCTCTAAGGAGAGCAGAAGAATGCCCTTTGATGGGAGGGTTTGCGATACCAGCTGCCTCACCTTGCATCTTTATCGCCCTGCTAATATATTTTGAATTCCTAGAGAGAAGAGGGATTTGCAAACATCTGTGGTTTCTTTTTCACAGCATAGGTCAGCTTGCTTGCATCTCTCCCTCTTCTGTGAAAAAGAGATTCTTCTCAACCCCAATGCAATGTTGCAATGTCCCCTTTGCAGCTCCCTTTGCCTGACAGAAAAAAGCAAATGGATATTAGAGACAGTATTACTTACATCACCTGGAATTCCCCCTCTCCATTTGCCCTGGCCTGAGGGGGAGGGGGAGGGAGAACCCCCTTCTTATTAGAAACACGAGTCAAAACATGAAACTTGTCAAAAGCTTTCTTAAATCACAGCTAATCCGCTCCCCCTGCTAGGCTGGTCCAGACTGGCTCCCCGCTCTCTATTATGTGGGATACACAATGAATGATTTTTCCTGTCTTTGCACAGATTATGCATTGCATTTACAAAGGCAGTGGGAATCACACAGACGTGGATTTGTTAATCCAGTGGAAAGCTAGTATGATCTGCTACCATGCTTTTAGATTGCTAGATAGGGTTGTGGTGGCCATTGGCCTTTTTACACAACCCAATGGTGTTTGTGTGAGCTGCTTTTCTGTGTTTCCTCTGGTTTCAATGTCCAGTTTTCCATGCATTGTGACAGGGAGGAATTGTTTCTGACTGAGCAAGGCTTACTATGTTGTAGCTGCAAATGCTGAAGCTTGCAGGATCCAGCCCTCACAGCAATAGCCTAAGATGAACATTCTGTGGTAACCTAAGAGTAGGGTGCATATTTATGGAACAAATTATTTTTTTCAGAGACTGACTAGCAGGAGGTTTGAAAGAAGAACCATTGGTAGTTTTGTATCTATATTAATCCCCTTTCAACTCTGTTAAGCAGATTTCTATACTTTAAAAAAATCTGCAAAACCAGTTTGAACCAGAGGTAATAGTGGAACAAATATATGTTCTGTGTAGCTTGAAAAGGGCTGCCTCTCTCACATGCCTTTTCAGCACTCTAAATTTACATAATTTATACAGTCTAGGAACAGTTTAACCCTGAATCTGTTTATAAGATTGCAGCCTTATGTGCGGCAGTGCAGAACATACAGTAACGTGCTGGGTTCCATTCAGCACCTCTTCCTTGGGGAAGTTGCCACCTGCCATTCAGCTTTTGGACTTTTTGCTGTACAGTTCCATGTGCAAGATGCTCCTGTATTTTGGTATGAATGGATAGAATTGTAAAATGTTCCAGAACTGGGCTGTGCAAACAGATGAATCCAACTGAGCTGCTCACAACTGCTAACTTAAAACCATCCCTGAGGTGAAGTTATTATTTCTGCCTCTTATGAAGTTCCTCTACCAAAGCACACACAACTGACAGCTTGTATTGGGCAACACAACTGTCCAGTTGTACTTCGACACATTTCACTGCCCGGCTCCAATCAATTTGGTGTTTACCTGAGCAAGTTGCTTGCATTCTTCTGTTGGTGGGCAATTGAGAATGCATTTCTCCTTTGAGAAATAGCTTAGAGGTTGAAACAAGTGTTATTATAGACTTTCTTTGTCTATGGAGATTCTCAATCATGTGGGTCATGGTTGTCCCAAAAGTGTTTTTTCAAAAGGCAACTGGATTTTGTTTTCCCTTGAAGACATTTTGCTTCTCATCCAAGAAGCTTCTACAATTCTCATCCAAGAAGCTTGTTTCAGTTCTGAGAACGGAAGACGCTTCTTGAATAAGAAGCAAAATGAGTAGCAAGGGAAAACAAAGGTGCCTTTTGAAAAAGCACCTTTGGGATATAGGCTTTCTTAATCTCTTTTATCACTTTCCAATTCTTTGCCAAAATATTGCTGTGATCATAACTTTTTTCCCTTATCTACTGATCTTAGATTGGATAATCTCACTTTTGCTATGGACATTTAACATCCTGTTTATCCTAATGGTGCTTGTGCAAGTGAATTTCCCTGTTAGATGATCCACGTGCATGCAAACTCCCTCTGTTGATCACACTTTGCTGCTCCTACTGGCAGCAAAGTCTATTCCCTGCATTGGCTGGTAAAGCTTCCTCAGTTGATCCCAGACTTCCAACAGAGACAATTTTTACTGCCAAAATGAATTGCTCCCTGTGTCTTGCATGCTGAACTTATTGTTACTTATTATTATTGAACTTACATTGTACTTTTTTCTCTAAAGTCTTCTCTGAGTTGAGCTTGATTTCTGGTCACTTAAGTACTTGGGCCCATGATATTTTCTTGTCATGATATGGATTTAGCCAAGTATTTCTCCATTTTAAGATGTATGGACTTCAACTCCCAGAATTCCCCAGCCAGCATGCTTAGGAATTCTGGGAGCTAGAGTCCACATATCTTGAGATTATTGAGTTTGAGAAACCCTAGGCTAGCCTACCTGGACTTCCTAGAGGACTTCCCATTCAAATACTACCGTAAGTTCCTTAAATAGTATATCTTGTGACTGTAATAGAGATATTGCCAGACTAAAAGAGGTATCTTGCTGGATCAGAAAAAAAAGTCTCATTTTGTCTGTTTTCATCATTGCTTTCCAAAATGGTAGTTTGATGCTTCAGGGAAGCTCAAAAAGTTTTGCATTTTGTGTGTATTGTCCATTTATTCCATTTATTCTATGGATACTTTATTCTATGGACTATTTATTCTATGGACACTTGAGCCAAAGGCCAGAAATGTATTTTATAGCACATCCCATTTCCTTTGATTTGCTTCAGTTTTGCCATAGTGCTCTATTGGAGACTGAAGTCCCAATGCAAGTAATCTTGAGGGTTTTTAGGGGTTTTAATTAATTGAACTGTGGATTATCCATCAGTTTTGAAATCCAAACCCTCTGAAGAAGGTAATCATATTAAATAAAACTATCCTGTGAAATGCAGCTGATCTACTGATTGTTATTCAACGTTCCTAATTATTAGTAGCACTCCAATACTCTGAATATAGTGGTTGCTTGTAGTTTCAATCCTGCCTCTAGTTTTTTCTCCAGTATTTTACAGGATCTTCTAGAATCAAAGCATATTCCGGACTCAGTATCAAAATTATTGAAGCAGATTGAATCCAAGTTTCTTTTCAGAGACGTTTCGTGGGCTACCTGATTATCATGTTATGGTCTCACCACAAATGTTTCTTCATATATCAACACATTAATGTGCCAGATCTGCTCACAATCTGGGTTCCTTGGACACATTCTATCAAGAACAGCTGTTTACAGAAGGGTATAATGCTGGCATGAAGTTTATTTGATAGGGATGGATCTGTTGATGATGGCCGAGGATACATGCCAGTGTAGACAATTTGCTATCCCCATTTTTTCTTGTTTAACTCGGATCCTCTTTGACTTCATTGCCAACATGGTATCCTACAAAACACATGATTGCTATAGTAGAAGGCTAAAATAGGCTTCGTATAGTTTACAATAAAGCAAAACCCCCACATCCATCTAGAAACCCAGAATCATATATGTGTATGATGAGACCCCACCACTTCGTCTTGTATAATTGAAGCCTCTAATGCCCTCCCCAACTACTAAACTGGTTTGCCATATTATATGCAGTCTGGGCTACACATGAAATCTTATGTGGATGGAATCCCAATTCTGTCAAGGATGCTGAGTTTTGAAGCCTTATAAATTATGCAAACTCACATAGTTTGTCTTTTCATAATCCATAATGCTAATTTTACTAGACTGCTTCTGCTGATTTTGGAATGGGAAGGAAAGTTTCTACTTTGGTCATGGAAAATCTTGTTTCTTGATTTTAAAAATCTTTACATCTTCAAGAACCTCTCCTTCTCGGAGAAAGCTAAACTTTGTGCAATAAAAATGCATTGTACACTGCCAAATTGCTCTATTTTTATGGGCTTGAGTATAATAGTCCCGTACATACACTGTTTGATTCAGCAAGGATTTATAATATGATTTGATTATATATTGATTTCTGAATGCTATTTTCCAATAAATTATCAAAGGGAGAAATTACATGGTTTTACTCTGAGGTATTTGTTATACAATCTATATTGTCTATTAGTAATAATTTTGTAGGATTATTTAAATTTGTTTTGCCAAAGTTAAGCTACCAAATCTATCTAATTTAGTTATTTCTCAGTAGCTTCTAGTATATTTCCAGGCCCCTTAAAAAAAAAAACCACCTGGTTTTGATTTTCACAGCTTGGAGCTGTGGGACTTGTGGAATTACTTTTTCCCACATATATGTAATCAATTTTTTAATGCCTTATATATTACCGTGCTACTTCTTGAATTTATACTTTGTTGGAAACTGCCATGAAAACATTCTGTAAGAGCATAGGTAACCTGTAAACACTTAAGAATAATAATGGATTTCTTTTCCCTAGGGAGACAAGCTTGCATATAAGTACCTGTCATTTATAAATCAACAATTTTGCTTTGTTTCACCAAATCTATCTGCACATACGTATAACAGATGCAAGGCAGAAGAAGCAAAGAAAAATTTCTCTATGCGATTTCCTGGAGGGGATATCTGTCTATCACAGGAAAGACAGCAGATTAAAATTTATAAATTTTGAATACTATTTCTTCTTCTTCTCTTTCTTTTGTGAAAAACTAAGGCAACTTTTTATATTTTTTTAATTCCTTTGAACAGATGTGTTGTAAGGGCTGTTTGAGGCACATATGTGAATTCCTTGCAATTTTCAACATGTGTTCAATAGAGATCTGTTTCACAATAGAGATCTATGTGCAACATTACAGATAGATCCAAATCAGCACATCTTCCTTTTCTAGACTCATGTGCCTAATGAATGGGAAAGCAGGATTGGGCTGTGAGCTCCACTGGTAAATTTATACATCTCCCCAGCATTGCCTATTAGGAAAAACTCATGTGCCTGAGCTTCTATGGGAAGCTTGTTCCTCTAGATATCTAAGTGTGTAAACCCCTCTCAGATGTACGTGCTGCCCAATATATAATGAATAGGGAAGAGACAAAAAGCCTTATTCTCTATTCCCATAAGGTGAATCTGATATATATGAAGGCTTGCTTGTAATCTTCCTTGGTTTGGATGATTGGCTGACCGAGACCGTAGCACTGTTTCTAAACAGATGCAATTTATGTATCTTCATGCTGAATCCAAACAAAAGATATGATTAATTATCAAGACCCAAGTAAAAATTGGTATGTGGGCACAGCTAGTCATCGGCAGCTTCTACAATAAGATGGGCAAAAGGTGGCCAGTTCATGGATTAGAAGAAAGATGGATTGATGCCGCTCCTGAGTCTTAAAACATCAGAAATGTTTTGGAATAAAACTGTTTATTTTTTAAACTATTTTTTTTCTTTTCAAAAGTCTTTTAATGACAAAAACAACCCCTAAATGTGGGTTTTGTTTTTGTTAAAATATAAGCTGGTCAAAATCTAAAGCAAAGATGATGATGATGATGTTGTTTAAATATATGCAGTTCTTTTGGAAGCGGTTTAAGAAAAAAAATATATGGCAAAAATAGTTATGCATCTGTGTTGTACTCTCTGGTAAAGCTTATACACGTTCTTTCTGCACGTGGTGGGAGCATCTGGCTGGCACTTTTGGAAGCAAAATATTTATTTTACATTTTCATTCATTTGTTTGATTAACTACAGCCTTGGATTTTTTTTTTCTGAAAAAAATCTGGCTCTGCTCACTTTCATCTTTGCTTCACTGAACTGTTCTTACTGCTCTTGTTTGCACTTTGCACAAGATCGAATAAAAGTTGTTCTCTCTAATCAAGAAGGAATCCTTTTTCACTCTGACAAAAAGTGAGCTTGCCTGTGGGTGGGTTTTTTTGCTTGCCAAAGAGACAGAATTGAGAAGAATCTTGCAATAACTGTTCAGAAATTTATTGTTAGAAGTACTTGAGAAACTTCTACAGATTTGCAGTTTTCAATCCTGCCCATCACTCCACCCCCCCAAAAAAACCCAACAACAACAGGTGGTAGGAATTTTTTTCATTTTGGAAAAAAAAACCCAACAGCAATTAATTATGATTGGTTAAAAAAAACTGTACTATTTTGGAATATTGATCATTTGCAAATGAACCCTTAAACTTTTAAAAAATGCTGTCACAGATCAGAGTGTCTCGGAGTTCGTGGCTGTTGCGCTGGGATAAATTCCCTGCACCGGGAGAGAATTGTACAGTGTTGCAGAGACACTTTTCTTGCCTACAGGTTGAAAAGGAGCTCAGCCTAGCAAAAGCTTTACCAGTTGATTCATCTGATTGTATAAAGTGGCCCTTCCGCAGCTGGGCTCTTCTCTTGTATTAAGCCTTAAAGGAGGTCTTGCTAATTGATGAGGTGTAAATGGCTTTGTCAGAGAGCTGCTTGTAATTCCAAAGGGACACCTGCTTATCCGTTTACACATGTCCCTGCAAAGATTTTTTCCCCCCTTTCCTGTACACAAAATGCTGCTCTGTACTGTTCCTTTTCCATCACCTCTTTGTCTCAGAAACTCGGCTGCCTGTAGCTTGTTAACCTCCTCTGGCTTTTCACATCCTCTCCCTTCTTCCCTCCTTCTCTGTGTGTTCCCCATCTGGGAAGGTCACACAGAATTGATGCAGGGCAAGATTGCTCCAACACGTTTTTTTAAACAGCACCTGCTCATTACACCTCCCTTGCCATCCTTCTTGCTTTTTCTTCTGAGATTCAGTCATTCCGAACATGCATTGCCATTTGTGTACTCGTCTTCATCTCTTCCCTAAGTCTCCAAGCAGAAATTCATCCTGTGGCAATTATTAATGCACAGATCTGGCTTCCTAGTTAACTCCGAGACCTCAAGGCTGTATCACTATAAAGTACTCAGTATCTAAATAAGTGGCTCATTTTATCAGTCCTTGTGTCTCTGCAAGCTTGACTGTGTAGGTTTAGCCAGCTACATCTTTCCTTGATTGATTGTTGGGGAGAAATTTTCATCAGTTTGTCAGAAAATTAAGAGCACTCTTGTTTATTTGGGATCCTGCGGCCATTAAAATTTAACAGCTAAATTATCTCACATCTCCTTCAGTGCTCTTTCCTTCTACTCTGCGATAGCTAATTATAATTTCCAAGGAGCTCTAATTTGTCCTTAATTCAGTATCCGTGTAAGAGGTATCTGATCATAGGTGGAACAAAATGACTTTTTTGTTTTATGAATTGTTTTTTAAATTATAAATATGGAAGGAAAAAAGTAGTTAAAAGCAAATGGACTCCTGTGACAGGTGTAGAAACCATATGGTATGTCATATGCCCAGAATAATATCGACAATATGGACATCTTAATGTTGACCATTGGAGAATTGCCAAGTCTAGCCACCAACTGTTTATGCCATTAATATGAGGGTGGAGTTCCTGCAGGGAGATTTTTTTAAAAGTCAAGGTAACAGCTACAACTACGTGATCGAAGCCCAACCAATTTTTGATCCCTTCTCTGAAAACCCTCCTGCATGAGGGAAAAATTAACATTAAATTGCACTTAATGTGTTTATCTGTATTTATAGATCATGTGCAGTTCAGAAATCTTATGAATGGATTAAAAAAAAGTGAAGGACAAACAACATTCGGAACAACATTCAACAAATTGTTGAAGCAGCTCTAAAATGAATTAAAAGGGAAAGGGTCAGACTCTACTAGAAAATGCCAGTATTTTATATAGCCTTGTTATAAAAACTGAAACTTGTATTTATTTAGATATTCATATCTTTTGAACTTGTATATTTGTAATTGGATCATGTATGCTTAGTGGAGGGAATGTATGGAAGTTCACATTAGATCTCCAAAAATGGTGCTTGCCCCCACTTAAATGCTTATTTCCAATTTCCTCTCTTATAACTAAATATGCTGCCTTATGCTCAGTTGTTTCATCTGGCTCAAAACCTAATTTCTTCACACAAAAATATAATTGTAGCTGATTGTTGCTTTGAGAAATATGTGAAAACAGAGAAGAAACAAAAATTCATTTTGTTTGCTCCCAAAGACTACAACTGTAGATATAGTCTGCTATGGCAAATACCCAATATATTTGTATTTGTATTTACCTTCTCTGTCTTGGGATTCTTAAAAATGTGGACCTCTCAAAACACGAATTTGGGTGATTTTTTTTAACCTCTTCTTTTCCTCCTCCTCCAATAATATATTGCTCAGTGAAAAACTCCAGTGGATTCAGAAGTATGCAAGTTTGTTTGTCCTATTTCATTTTGTCCTACTGAAGGATAACATTACTCTAAAGTATTTAAAAAAATAAGGAAATTTTCTTAGCTTTTGTTAGGAAACATCAATAATTTATTAAACAAAGTGCTTAACAATCTCTTTGCTGCTCTTCTTGACAACTGGGCAGGACCTGTGTGAATGATCTGTGCTCAGGAGGCTGACTGATTCAGATACTCAATATGTTGTTAGGTAGATGCTCATGGTAAGACAGAAAAATCAATGGTAACGGGCTTGCTCATCAACACCTGAACACACTACTAATCCATATTTTACAACAGCAGCATGTTTAAAAAGCTGTTGAGAATCTCTTGCAATTTGCTGGTAAAGGTGCATTTAGGAAATGGCTATTGGACGCCTGTTGGTGTTTCCAGAATCTGTCTCTCCATGGAAAAAAAAATTAGCACAACAGGGTGAAGTTGCTAAAGGGGACTTTTTTCCCACCTCTTTTGTCAATTTGGCTCCATCTGTGCCTTGCATGTTTTACTCTGAACCATGCTGACAGAAAAGCTATATTCTTTAGGGAGATAAAAGAAAGATATTAGAAATGGAAAGGCTACACAGTAAAGGTAGTTCAATCAATCTTGTATTCTTCCACTTTAACTTTTTATTCCTTTGTTATTCCTAAATTTGTTTTTAATGATCCAGATATGTTAGATAACTATAATGCTAGTGAGCCTGGGGGTAATAAGATCTATGATCCAACTGATGATTGTCTCACAAATTTTATGAATCAGGCTGACAAAATATATTGGACATACAGTTCTGTCCTTTCTCTCACTGTGTAAGGCTTTTGGGCTTTTTCTGCCAGTTTTCTTCTTCCTCTTGTTACATCTGCCAAACCATGTTGTTGTTACTTCTGAACCACAATTTGCTCCAATTTCAGGTTGGAAACTCCTTTGAAAAAAATGGCTTCAGTTTCAAAGTTAAAGATAATTTATTGTTATAGTTGTTCAGATTTTAGTAACATGGAAAGTTTAACTTCTTATGAAATAGGGAAGAAAAGAATGTGATGCTGCTTTTGCATCCCAATTGATATCTTAGAATAAAGATCTAAATACGAGCTCTGATTTGAAGCATGGCTTATAAAAAGTAGGCATTTGTTGGACCTGATTGGTTTGCTGGAAGAAAATGGGCAAGATCCATTTTCACATTTTATTTTAGCAATGAGTTTTACGACAGCTTAACAATTTCTCTTTGATCTGATATGCATTGTTCATCAACAATGGTTTTGAAGTCATGTGGACTTTAGGCAAGGTAACTGTGCACCCAATTCATGAAAAAAATTGTCATTTTTTTTTTTTACCAATTGAGTGAAGGGGGCGGGGTTTGATTTTGTTATGTTTCTATATCTGATTGCCAGGAAAAACTGAATGGCCAGTAGTCAATTTTTTTTTTCTAAACCCAATAGTTTGAAGTAACAACAGCTGGCACCTTTTCTATTCATGGTAAACACTCATAGAACAGAATCTTTTTGCTCACTTATAAAATATCCTTCATTCAAAAAAACAAAAAACAGAAAAAACAACCAAGCAAGCAACATAAATATTTATCAGTCATACATTGTTTTTGATAGTGTGTTGGTTGCCCCTTGCATCTTCCATTGTCCTTTTTACTGTTTACATGTGTATTTGTTTTTATGCCTTGCTAGCTGCCCAGAATTATTCAATTAAGATAGAAGACTATATTCATTTACTAAATAAATAAATAAAATTTTGCATTGTTTATGACAAACCAATGTCAGGCTATGTTCATATGTGCTATATTTGCTGAGGCCATTTTCTGAACTGCTCTGGAACTTACTGTTGTTAGTAGAGAGGTGTGTTTGTGTGCGTGCACGTGTATGTTAAAAAAATACAGCCTTAGCAGAAGAAAGAAAACAATTGGGGAGGAAAAAGGGAGCTTATAGAGAATTAAGGACATTTTGTATGCTTTTTCTAGAAAGGTAAGATTGCGGGGAGAAGAGACAAGGGCTCAGAAGCTGTTTGGAACCAGTTTTATGGTTGAAGGAAGAGAATAGAAGAAGCACTGAATTGAAATTCAGGAATTCCAAGGGAAAGTGGGTAGAAAAGCATGATTTACGTGTAAAAGAAAAAGCTCTGGGGCCAGTTTAGGAGATGCTAGGGGCCAATTGAAGAGCAAGTCAAGAAGAAAACCTCTGAGTGATCCTAGGGAATATTAGTGGCTACATTATTTATAGCAAATGGACAGCCAAAAAGGAGGTTAAAAATCCTTCTTGACTACTAGTCTCTTGTATCTGTGTTAAATTGTGCATGTCTCTCATTCCCTAGAAATGTTGTTGATGAATTAGGAGTTTAGAGAAGAGCAGCAGAAGCTATTAACAGGCCGCAGAGGATTGATGAGGTACATTACTAAAGGGATGGCAGATACAGGCTAAATGATGACTAAAAAGATTGCTTACAAGTGTCTGGAGAGTGTAAAATGATAGAGAAGGTATGCTTCTCCCCCCAATGGATTTAAGCTTTCGATAGTCAAAGCGCACCCATTTTTTAATGAATTAAGATAGAACGAATCTTTTTTTATCTGAAAAAGTACTGTTATTGACCAAACATTCCCTACTCCTGTCATGTACAGGTTTGACCTTAGACAGGACAACTAGAAGTTATTTTGTGAAGGATGGAAGTTGTAATCCAATAGATCTGGAGGGCATGAGGTTGGGAAAGGCTCGTTTAGAATGTTTAAGAGTATATTGTAAATTACCCAACTCATGTGTTTCTTATTAGTTGCAGAGGTATTTAGAGGAATGGCTTGTGAAAAGGTATAGATCATTCTCAACCAAGTAATTCCGCTTGTCCCATTGGAAGGATTGGAAGGAGATCAGTGACTCACACAGAGCTGCACTGAGTTGTTCACCGCACTTCACAATACAATCCTTGAGAGATCCAGGGGAAAGCAGAAGAGTATTTTTGGTAAGGCTTCCTTTGATAAACAGCTGTACTCTCCCAAGTGGTGCTGAAAGCATCTTTGCTTGGTTTATTTCAAGTTAAGCCACATACATACAAATATTTGTCTCCATTTGACATATGAGGAAATTTGAAAAAGGCATTAAGTAAACAGATTCTTTCTCTGCATCCTTATTCACTTTCAAGTTTGCATGATTCTACTGAAAACAACTCAGCAGACCCTCAAAGTGGGAAAGGATTTGATCCCTTCAGAAAAATTGTCTGGGCTTGTTCCAGATCTTGCTGTGAATCAACACAGACATTTGCTCTGGGTGGCTGAGTAGTGGTGGTAGTGGTAGGGAAGCTCTCTCCCTCACTTTCATATTTTGTGTGTGATTGCATGGTTTTTCATTCAGATGTGGTTGACAGGGCAAAGAGGTCCCCTCCAAGCCCCATGGAATATAAATGAATTTGTGATGGTGTAGGTAGGATGAAAGATGGCTCTGTCTGAGGTTGATATATTGCTGTTGATTCTAATTCCAGCACTAAAAATGCAAGCACATTAGAATGTGAAGCCTTTTCTCCAAGATTTGGTTGAATTTCCACCAATTGGTAAACTGGAGCAGAAAGGCACCAATCAGAAAAGTATAATTTTCAGAAAAAAATGATCAAGGCTTTCTGAATATCTCTGGAGATGTTTGCTTACGCATATGAATCTCAAAACTGGTGATGGTGAAACGTATGTTTATGAATAGAATAGAATAGAATTCTTTATTGGCCAAGTGGGATTGGACACACAAGGAATTTGTCTTGGTGCATACGCTCTCAGTGTACATAAAAGAAAAGATAGATTTGCCAAGAATCATAAGGTACATGATACTTAATGATAATCATAGGGAAACAGTCAATATAAATCTTAAGGATACCAGCAACAAGTTTACAGTCATACAGTCATAAGTGGGAGGAGATGGATGATAGGAATGATGAGAAGATTAATAGTAATGCAGATTTAGTAACTAGTTTGACAGTGTTGAGGGAATTATTTGTTTAGCAGGGTGATGGCATTCAGGAAAAAACTGTTCTTGTGTCTAGTTGTTCTGGTGTGCAGTGCTCTATAGTGTCATTTTGAGGGTAGGAGTCGAAACAGTTTATGTCCAGGATGTGAGGGATCTTTAAATATTTTCACAGCCCTCTTTTTGACTCGTGCAGTGTACAGGTCCTCAATAGAAGGCAGGTTGGTAGTAATTGTTTTTTCTGCAGTTCTAATTATCCTCTGAAGTCTGTGTCTGTTTTGTTGGGTTGCAGAACCAAACCAGACAGTTAAAGAGGTGCAGGTGACAGACTCAATAATTCCTCTGTAGAACTGTATCAGCAGCTCCTTGGGCAGTTTGAGCTTCCTGAGTTGGTGCAGAAAGAATATTCTTTGTTGTGCTTTTTTGATGACGTTTTTGATGTTGTGTGTCCATTTTAGGTCATGAGATATGGTAGAACCTAGAAATTCGAAGGTCTCTACTGTTGATACTGTGTTCTCCGGTATTGTAATTGTAAGAGGTTATGCAGTCTTGGGTTCCCTTACCTCTCTCAATTTTAAGCTGACTTGAGCAGGCTCAACCTGGCCATAATATTTTTTCCAGTCACCTACATTATGGCTCCCGTGCTGTGGATTGTTAGATAATATAGGAAACGGCGAGAGGACAAATTTATCCATGTTTTCATAAAAGAAAGGCCCAAGACAATCTCCAAATAAGCATGCTGCAGCTTAAGTATATTGCAATGTTTATTAAGGATTCTGCACTTAAACTCTGATTCTGATCTTTGTGTAGACATGCCAACAATTTGCATGTTCTTGAAAAGCAACTTCCCACTTCTAACAAGCTTTTGTAAAATATGCTTCCCAGTGTGTATTATAAAATTACATTGAAAATTAATGTACCTAAAATTCCACTGAGAACAAACACAAAACATGTTTATATATTCCTTTCAGAAGAGGTAAATAAGGTTAACCATAATTAATCTTTTTTTTTAAAAAAAAAGTTCCAATGTTATTCTAGGAACAGATTTTTTTAAAGAAAAGAAGGAAAAGGGGAAGGAAAGATCTTGCCCTGGGACAAAAACAAAAGAAAACACAGATATTGTATTAGATAAGATGAACACATATTAACATGGTGAATCTTTCTTCACTTATTAATTTCCCAAACTTTGTATTAATAGTGTTGATTTTCAGTAGGTTCAGAGAAAGCTGACTAGACTGGACTCTTGGTCTATCTGACCCAGCGTTTCAGAAGGTGGCTAGATTCCCAAAGGTATGGACTTCACCTCCCAGAGTGTTCAGAAGTAACCATGTTGGCTTTGGGCATTCTAAGAGGTTGACAGAGTTTGGGACAATTAATCTGGTTGCAGTCCCCAGGGCAACAAGCTGAAATACAACCTGGAAAAATCCTAATTCCTCCTTTTCTTTACCTCACATCTGTGTTAATTACAGCAAATTAACCCTGACTGATGAATATTCAAGACTTGGTAGGATTACCGTAGTTAAAGTGCGTAACTTTGCCAAACATTAAACAGACCCTGCTTTTTGTCGCAAGGCATGGCTGTATCATTCCTTGGGTAATGCTTTGCTTTCTACTGATTGCTTCTTGTCTGTTCTTGTATGCCTTGGTATGTACCCATTTAGCAAAACCCATCCAACTTTGTGGTTAAAGTTTCCCCCCTTTTTTCTCAGTACCATCCCAATGATCAAAATCAGCTTATGGCATGAACTGGAAGGCTCAGGGGTGTAATAAGAAGCAGTGATTTGGAATTTGACAAAAGCAAGATTGGATGTAAATATTTAGGCGACAGAGTGGGGAAAAAAAGAGGGGGAGAGGAACGCAGCCGGTATTATGTCCAGTGATCTCAGCCACAGTGTGACTTGAATTGTGAGCATTGTAGGGCCTTTGAAAGTTCATGGTTATTCAAGAACAGACAAGAAGCTTGCCAGTCTGCTGCTGCTTCTTCGTTTCCTCTCCAGCATTTCTATTCGGGGAATGTTATTTTCTGTTTCTGTAATTGGAATTTCTGAATTGTAGTTTTCAACTTGGCACAGTATGTCACTAAAAACCACCTAGATGATCCCGACTTATTTTTCTTTTTTTAAAGTACTTGCTTATAATGGGGTATATATTACCATTCCCGCTAAACCCTCTGGAATCCTGCTTCCATCAGGACTGGCAGATGGAATCATGCATGCCATTGTGTAAACTTGCCTGCTTGAGTATACATGGGAGACGCGGATTTCCTCAGTAATTATCATCCTTTTCTGTTGTCTAGAAAAGGCTTATTTGAGATGCTTGTCAAATACTGTCCCTTGCCAAAGCATTTACTCTTTAAGTTAATGGCCCGTTTGTTGCTTTGAAGTGATAAACTCTGGCAGTCTAGACTCTTTCATCTTATAAGAACTTCAGTTGGGGAATCTTTTCACCATATTGTTTCACTTCAAAAGAAATACTGACCGACTGTAGGAGGCTTGTTAACATTGGCCGATGCTAAATTAGCATGAGGAATTAATTCAGCCTCTGTGAAGCTGATTGGTTCAGAGCTTTTGCTTTAAATTTATTTCATATTCTTTCCTCCATTTATTTATTTATTTATTTCTTTCTTTCTTTCTTTCTTTCTTTCTTTCTTTCTTTCTTTCTTTCTTTC
>WNWU01000064.1:149776-160928 GCA_012654045.1 Ptyas mucosa
TTCTTTCTTTCTTTCTTTCTTTCTTTCTTTCTTTCTTTCTTTCTTTCAAGATTTCTGATTTCTGTGGAAAGAGATGAAGCACATTTGAGGAAGTATTTGAATAAGGGATGAAGTGGAAGGATAGGAGGCTATCTCACTCTGCAGTGTTTCCCATTTCTCCTTGAATGGCAGTTCACAGCTGTATATTGCAGTCAACTGACAGATTAAGCTCTGCGTCATTTTCTTTGTTCTTTCTCATGTGGTCTTAGTTAAGATGGTCCTATGCTATCACCTTGCTATGCAGCCAGTCAGCATTGGCTATAGACCATCGACTGGAAACATAACAGTTTGTAGCCTGCAAAATTTTTCTCACTTTCTTTTGATGTGCATGGAAGGATTTTACAAAGATGGGGCCATCTCAGCTTTGTGCAATATATTGTAACCAGAATGTGTCTTTGACTCTTTGCTAGGATGCCTAAATGTTTTTGTGTGTGTGAAGTGGGAATGCAGAGGAAACTCTTTTATCTGATACTTATTTCCAGCCATCAGTAGGTCAAGTATGGTGGTGAGGTCAGAGATGCTGCTTTATGAGGAATAGCTTGGGGTTTTGATAGCCAGCAGGCCTTAACAGAGAGAACATGCATGTAAGGCAATGGCAGGCACATGGGCTACGGGAGAGTCTCTCTCCCCACCATCACAGTTTTTTGGCACCAGACCAAGAGCATAAAACTCTATTTGGGACTGAAAAATTGTGGCAATCCTCAGCTGAAGACAGAAATCTTAAAAGGTATAATCCTGTCTCCACACTATACCTTTCTAGTCACCTCCAAGTACGTCTGTGAAGATTGTAGGGAATCAACCATAAGCCAATATACAAAAAGTGACTCTCTCCATAGCTCAGGCATGCAATTATATTCTGAGTTAGGCGCCTGAGAAATATTACAAAGATATAATCTCCCCATATTGGGTAATTAAAAAGAGCACTCAAACCACCAGCGCACCCATCAAGTTACATCTTGCCAAGAGAAAGAAACTAGTGCAACTCTTCTGAGATCCCCTTCATTTTAAATAACTCACAGTGATCGTGAGGATGTAGTAATTAATGATGAGAAGATAAAGGGATATTGTCTCTCTTAACCATTAATTCAAAATAATTAAAAGCTCTTTATCAGCCTCCACGTGTGAAGTATGTCTGCCAGTACCCACTGATGATACCTGGCGAGTGCAGGGAGTCTCCATTTTGGTCACGCAGTCTGGGTGGCTTAGCAAAGAGCTCTGAGAGGTTGAGGTTCAGTTTGAACTCTTGTCTGGTGAAACAGACAACCTTGCAAGGAATGGCTTGGAGCAAGTAGGGTTTGGGATGCTTTTATCTTTATTCTTTATTACTATTTTAATGAATATGTCCCTTTTAACCTATCTCACTCCCACCGGGCACTAACTCTTTAAAGAAAGGACCTCTTCCTTAAGCTCATATAATGAGTTTATATATATGCTAATTTTTCTAGTCTGTTGGCTTGAATTTTCTCTTGTTTTGGGAAAAGGCACTGGAGAAAACTATGGAAATGTGGAAACTCATAAGGGGAAGAAAGGAGAATGCTCCAAGAATGTCTGAGAAACACTCTGAAGGTTCAGGGTGCCACCATCTATGAAGGTCTAAGACTTACTAGTCCTTAAAGGAGATTATCAGGGCATCTTCTATATACTGCTCTGTCTTCTATTTTGGAAGAAAGATGGGATGTAGATCTAACATACAGTAGATGTCCGGGGAAGACCCTCTGTGTGTGACTCTCATCCTTGGAGAGGAAAACTCTTGCATCTGCTGGTCTAGGTATATGATTGCAAAGATGGACTGCCTCTGTGGAAAAATGAGAGTAAACTATACAGAGAACTGATGATATTTCTTTTGCTTTCATGGATTCTAGGTGACTTCCTCAGTTGCATAGCCAGGTTCTTTCTTCAGCTGGAAGTCTTGTCTGTTTCAACCTACTTTATCCTGGACTTGCTGGCTCCTATAATAGCATGAGATCCAGCCCTTGGAAGGACATCACAATGAATAAGTCCAAAGACCATAAACTACAGTAAAAATCATGGATGTTTTCTTTTTTTTCTTTTTTCTTTTTTTTTCTTTTTTCTTTTTTTCTTTTTTTAATTTCTGGGAGATTTTTCCTTTCTGTTCAATTGTGTCCGATTCTCAGAGACTGCCTGAACAAGTGTTTGCAGTTTTCTTGCAAGGTTTTTTAAAAATGGTTTGTCATTGTTTCTTTCCTAGGGTTGACAGAAAATGATTAGCTCAAGCTCACCCATCTTAGGTTTATGCTTAAAGAAGGACTAAAACTCACGATCTCCCAGTTTCCAGTACAGTTCCTTAACCTCTACAACATACTGGCTCTCTAATACCAATACTACTTTCTAACCCTAATAATAATAATACTCTCTAATACTAGAATGGTATAGTGGTTAATGTGTTGGATTAGGAGTGGGGAGATTCAAGTTCTTGTTCCACCCTCAGCCATGGAAACTCACCGGTCAGTCATTTTCTCAGCTCAACTGAAGGAGGGAGCACTATGTACCCCAGAGCTCTTGAAGGGAAGGCAGAGTATAAATCTAAGATATGAGTAAATAAGTAAATATATACAAATGAATAGGAACAGGTCACAGCAAATGGCAATGTATAACTGACCTTGGCTGACCTCATAAAAACCAGGCTTAGTTAAATCTGGTTAATATTTGGAAGGGAGACCATTGAGAAATCCCAGTATTATAGACTAACCTAAGAAAGTGGGGGGAAAGTCAGTCTGGAATAAGGCAGCATTGAATTGTTTCTGTCTTGTTACCAAGAAAACTACACAAAGGTATCTTTGCTGTAACCAGGAATCAAGCTTAATATGGTATGGGAGACTTTATTAATAATATCAGAATATTACAACATTTCAAAACAGTAGTTCCCAGGTGATTGTGCTACCTTGCTAGCTAAGTTATGCTAATGAACATTATGATCATGCTAAGTAGGAAACATCCAAGTTTAAGTTTGATTTGAATGGAATCTAATGACTCCTATTATAGTCAGTTCAAAATTATTTTGCTAAAGCCTTGGTCAGAGATATTTTTATTAGAAACAAGGCAATATACAGCTTAGTAGCAAATTAGAACTTGCTAGTGGTTCCCGATTACTATGAAAAGTGCCGTCATTTCAAACTGACCTTCTTGTCTGACAACAGATGGTTAAAAGATATTAGATTGCTCAATGTGTAGTTCTGTTCTTGACATCTTGGATTTTATACCACTGTAAAGACTGCCTGTTTCAACTTGCCAATTGATTGACATCTGGAATCTCTATCTCTGTATCATGGAGGCTTTGTAGAGTATAGTATGTGCTTTGAAAATCAAGACACAATTGCTTTGAGGTGCTACAGAATTAACTGATCTGTTTCTTATATATATTCTTTTGTGGGGAAGAATAGAACGAAGAATTGTTTTTAGATATGTTTTTTATGCTCTTTTACCCCCACTTCCTCCTTCATGTCCCACACACATGTCCTTTCTATCATGGTACTTTGTGGACTTTTCTCCTGCCTTAAACCAAGATTATCTCTTTCTTCTTTTCTTTTTATCTGCCTTTTCCAGATTGACCTTTTATTCCAACTCAGGTGGCAACTTTGCCCTGGCAAGGTTTTCTTTGTCTCCACTTGTTTGTCTCCTTTGTCATATCAATCTTAGATGTTTCAGGACAAGAAGATGTTAAAATTCTAAAGAGCTTAGGCCAAGATAAGATCTTCTGTAGGGCTTCTTTCCTATTCCTTCACTCCATAAGGAGGAGGAAGAGATCCCATTTGGTGGTGGCACCTAGTTGTAGAATACCCATAGAAAATCACTTGCATCATCTTGAAGGTCATCTTGGCATGCCTGCCTTACAGTATTGTTTTCCATGGTCTTTAACTTGGACAATTTTTTCCACCTTGGCTTCTTTTAAAGAATTGTACATTTTGCAATAGTTTTCCATACGCTGCTGCTGCTGTAAACTTTGTTATATTTCTTTTATCCCAAATGGCTTTTGTAATTATTGTTGCATTTAAATTTTATCCAGCTGGCTCATGAGCTTTTGTTCATGAATGGTACATCAGTTACTTCAAATAAATAAATAAAGGAATTAAATTAACCAAGGCCAGATTATAAAAATACAAAGTTGCCTTACGGTAATTTTAGCCCATTTGTCTGGCTTAATACTGTTGACCCCTTAGTGGTCTCAAGCAGTGGGCCTTTTTAAATAAATGGATTTTGGGGGATGTCGATTTTGATTTAGAGTCCTTGGAGAGAAAATGGAAGGATAATCCTCCACCATCTACTCAACTGCAACTTCTTCTAATGGAAGGATTCTGGTTGAAATTTCAGATTCTTATCAATGATGAAAAAGTGGGTTATTTAAAGAATAAATCATAGTTTGGAAGAAATGATTGATAGTTTGTTCTTGTATGTGATAATGGCAGCAAGACTTTCTATATGGCCAGCATTAGAAAGATTCACAAGGGAAAAATGGTTGGCTAAAGGTGATTTTGCTATCTGGGATGACAAAATTCACCTGATTAAAGAAAATACATTGTCTAAATTTCATACCATCTGGAAGTCTCTTTTGCACTTTTTGCCTGAAATAGAACAAAATGAAATCATGACATAAGGGCTTTAGTATTAGTAATATTTATAGATTATCTTTAAAAAATGGAGATCATATAGTATTTGTAAACCAAGAATTCAACTCTTTTTATTTATATCTACTGTAAAAGAAATCAGTAGTCATTTTTTGTCTTTTAGTTTCTATATAATTTATTTTATTGCACATCTATCCACTAATTCTCTCTCTATTCTCTGTTTTTCTGTTAGCTTTTATTTTTTATTTAAAAATATTTTAAATTTATTTTGATTTTTAAAAAATTAAGGAAGTTATATTTAAAAAATAAATCACAATTTGGAGAATTAATGATTTTGGACTAAAATTATGAAAAAAGAATATTTTTTTTTTAAAAAAATAAATCAACAATAAAGGTGGTTCCTGGGTTGAGATGGCTTTTACAACAGATCAGCTTCTTTATTATCTCTCTAAGGTCCGATCTGGTCATTCTCTACAAACCCCACTCGACAGACTCCCATTTTAAAGAATATTTGGGAAGGATGTAGTGAGAAAATGGGATGTTCTCCTGATACATAAAACTGTGACTTAAGAATCAGCCAGTATGTGGGTGCCATTCTTTGCCTGTTTTATGATAAATCAGGTGGGCCAAAGCAGGGTTTGAGACCTTTGGTGTTTAATGCTTTGTGAAGGGCTGAGGCCAGAATTTGTGTAATGTGGCTTCAAAAGTGGAAAAGACTAGATTTTTCATTCTCTTGTTTTTTAATAGGGGGTTCTTTTAAGGACTGGAGCTACAAAATTTGCTCATTTCTAGTTTTGAAGCGCAGGACAACTGAAACTGATTTTTGGCTGATTTAGCTGGGGCAGCCCTGGAGGTGATAGATGTAGTTCAGAAGCTGCAGGTTATCTGCCAGGGATGTTAAATCTTATCTGTTTTCTGCTCAAAAGTTAAATCGGCTGAGAGTTAAGTATTAGTGCCAGGATCCAATCAATTCAGTTGGATAAAAGTGGGACTATGTGCTTGCCAAAGCCCATCAAATATCTAAACAAATTCAAATATACTTGATTATATTAAACATGGTTCAGTAATTCAGTCTGAGGGTTTAAATTGAAGGAGTGATTCAATCTGATCAACTGGAGTGAAACTGAGAATCCCTACTATATAATATTGTTTCAGATAAATCCTTTCAATATTTATATGGAGTATGAAAACCCATTTCTATCTTTACTTCGGTGTTTGAGTGTCTTAAGAATAAGACCCGGTGGCTCTGAAAGACCAAGAGAATTTACCATATTTCTGATTATGCATAGTTATTTCATATTAGATTTATTTATGCTGCAATTTAATGTAACAAGTTCATTTAAAAACAAAACAAAACAAATTTGAGTCATTGTCTTAAATAGCCAAACGGGGGAAGAGGTGATGCTGAAAGCAAATGAGACGCATTTGTTGTGTAGCCCAACCAAATTTTGACTCTAGATTTTCCAACTGCTCTGGAAGAACTGGAGGAAAAATTGGTACCTTGATAAATCTGAGATCCAATTCTCTTTGGTGTACAGAATAATGTGTACTAGGCACTCTGAAACTCATCTCCAGATGTCAATAATTTAAAATTTTCTCTGTATGAGAGGGTGAGATTACTTAATCCATTCTTACAAGCAGCAAGACTGTTTGTGATTAAGGCAATGACTTTCAATCAGTTTATCAATTTATCATGTAATAAATATTTCATTATTTATCTACCTAGCCAAAAAAATTCCATTACATATGTCAGATGTATATTTTTTTCCAAATACATTCCAAAATTATGAAATGTATTAAGTCAAAGGTTTATTTTTTACCTGCTATTAAGCTCACACATGTAAGTATACATTTGTCCTGTGAATTAGTCAGCCCTCATCAATCCTAAAGTCATCGGTTTCATAGCTGGATCATAGCTTTCACCTTCTGAAAAATAAAATTCCTACTTTATAGGTCATCATTTAACAAAATGCTATTTTTTGTGGTTCTCCATTTTTTTTTTACAAACATAGAAAACTGATGGCAGAAAAAGACCTATTTTTCTAATGTTTCAATTTTATTTTTTTTTTCATTTTTAGAATTTTTGTCAAATGATGGACATATGTTCATTCCAAGCATGTTTAAATTAAATTTAAACACTCCCTCCGCTGGAAGTTGGTTCCAAACTTCCACTACTCTTTTTGTGAAGTAATACTTTCTAATATTACTTTCTAATACTTTCTAATATTACTTTTGAACTTCCCTCCTGTCAGCTTGAGCTTACGCCCCTGTGTTCTTGATTTTTGCTTAATATTGAAAATACTGCCTTCTAGAACCTCATTCATACCATTAATATATTTAAAGATTTCAGTTGTGTTCCTCCTTTCTCTTCTGTCATTCAAGCTGGAAATATTCAGTATCTCCAATCTTCCCTGATACGTTTTGTCCCTCAGACCTTGCACTATTTTTGTTGCCTATCTCTGGACTTGCTCAATCTTCTCAGTATCTTTTTTAAAGCGAGACCTTCAGAACTGGACACAATATTCCTAATGATGTCTGGGTAAAGCCCTATCTAGCTGGACTAGGACCTCCATTTTCCTGCTGGCGATCCCTCCAGTGATGCATCCCAGAATTTTGTTTGCCTTCACAGCTGCTTGGCTGCACTGTCTACTCATTTTTCAGTCAACCCCTGCAGCACTGTTTTCTTCTGTTGTTCTGTCTAACACTGTAGCCCCAGTACTGTACCCTGCTAGAGGATTCTTTTGTCCCAAAGAGTATGATCTTACATTTAGCAGTTTCCACATTTTTGACCAATTTTCCGGCAATGCCAAATCGTTTTCGATGTTTTGAATATCTATTTTTAAAAATTGTATCTTGCCCACCTCACTCTAAAAAACAACTCTGGGAAGCTTACATTTAAAATCATAAATATAAAATGTATTAAATACAAAGGCAAGAGAGAAAAAAAAGGTAAGAATAATTATGGGAACAACTTCTCAGTTAACACAACAACCAGCACTAGTGTTGAACACTGTCTTCATTGTATAAAATAAACCCTTTTACTCTTATAGTAATGTAAAAAAGACACAGGAGAGCAAGTTTGGTGTTAAGGCATTAGGCTAGAAACTGAGAGACCATGAATTCTAATTCTACCTTAGGTACAAAGCCAGCTGGGTGACCTTGGGCCAGTCATTTTCTCTCAGCCCTAGGAAGGAGACAATGGCAAACCAATCTGAAAAACCTTGTCAAGAAAACTTCAGGGACTTGTTTAGGCAGCCTCCTAGAATTAGACATGATCGAGCAGAAAAAAAAGTTGTATGGTACAGTAATATACTCAGAAGTTTCTCACTTGTACACCAAGTATTTCTTAAAAGAAAAGTACATACTAATTGTTTTTAAAAAGGTCAGTTTACTGCTATAAGCACTATTTACTGCAAGTACTTGAGTTATATATAAAGAAATGTATACCAAGATATTTAGATTAGGTGAGGTTAAGCTGTTTTAAATTGTGGTGTTTTTTTTAGTGGAAGAGTTAAGGAAATATTTAGATTTCTTTTCTCTGCATTCATTTGAACTTAAGAGAGTTTATCTTTGGATGGATCATGCACAATACATTGACGAGCAATTTTAGAAATAGCTTAAAGCACAAACAAAACTTAAGTTGCCATGGAACAGTAATTAGATGTCTCTGCTCATTCATTTATACATTGGATTTACTTAATAGATTGTTTGGTAAAGAAGAGAATAGTGTCTTGATTTTTTTTTTTTTTGGAAAAAAACCCCACCTTTTATGTAGCTGTTTTGCAGTCTTCAATTTGACAGCAAGCCAAATTTATGTGGATAGGTTTTTGTGAAGATAGTAAAGTAATTATTCATCTCGCACAGTGGTGGCAAAGCTTTTCGGCACCAAAAAGAGAGTGCATACACGCGTGAGCACACATTTGTCTGGACTGCAACCCGGAAGAGGAGCTGCCCAGGGTGCAGGTGCGCACCCGAAAATGAACTTTCAGTTTCCGGCACGCACATGCACGCTGGCCAGCTAGTCTTCCAGGTTTCTGGCATGCATGTGCGTGTGACGATCAGCTGGCCGGCCCACATGCTCACACAGGAAAACGGAAGACCAGCTCTTACAGTTTCCAGCACTGCCGAAGACTAGCTGATCATCGCACATGCATGCACGCCAGAAACTCGGAAGACGAACGGGCGACATTGTGTGTGCCAGGCGACATGGCTCCGTGTGCCACTTCGGGCACACGTGCCATAGATTCACTATCAGGGATCTGGCATCTAAAACATTAATGTAACATTTCAGGCATACCCAGAGTAGAAAATAACCAGCATGAAGTGCTAGACTGTACAGTTTCTGTTTTCCTCAACTTCCTCCTATGTGGCCAGGAATAGAATTAAACTAGGATTTAGTTCTGTTTCACTTGGTTCCTGACTTGTCTTTCACATGAAGCTGAAATCTTATCATTTTCATTTTCCAAGGCAATGAGCCAGGCTTACGGTCAGTTTTGTTAACTGTTGACTAAATTTTAACTTGTAATCAGTTGCTAAAAATAGGAAATGGAACTACAGATCTTCCTTAGGTGGTTTGTTTGTTTGTTTATTTGTTCGATTTATATGCCGCCCTTCTTCGGAGACTCAGGGCGGCTTACAATGCTTTAAGCAATAGCCTTCATATTTTTGTATATACTTGCTTAGTAGGGCTTTTTGCCCCCCCCCCCCAAGCGGTGTTCTATTTTATACAAAGTCAACTTATTGCCCCCACAAACCAGGTCCTCATTTTACCTACCTCAGAAGGATGGAAGGCTTGAGCCTGGTGAGAATTGAACTCGCAGTAATTGCAGGCAGCTGGCAGCTAAGTGCTACTTTAATAGCAGTTTAGTCCGCTGTGCCACCAAGGCTCTTGTTACTGATCTTGCAACTGATTTATTTTAAATCATGAACCCTTTTCATTTAAGGAGAAATGGTTCCAGCATTACAATGGTAGTAGCTTTAGGCAGCAGATAATGGATAATCTAGAGCAGGTGTCCCCAAGCCTCAGTCTCTGGACTGGTACCAGCCCGGTCCACACAAGTGTGGATACGCAAAGCTCCATTTGTGCATGCATGAATTTGATTGCACACAGAATACCATCCCCTCCCCCACTGCTGCCACCCACTGCCACCTGTCCGCGGAACCAAAAATATTGGGTACCGCTAATGTAAAGGAGACATTTAGGAGCAGACATATTTCTTCTTCCCCAAATGGCCCTATTTCTTGAAATTGTGTCTTCCAGAAAGACTGGGATACATCACCAAGATAGCATCACAGGTGCAGCTAAGCGTGCTATACCCTCACTCTTAGAATCATAGAATTTTAAGGGTTGAAAGAGACCTTTGAGGTCTTCTGGTCCAAATCCCTGCCAGTGCAAGAAACTTCATAGCATTCTGGACAAATGGCTGTCCATTCTTTTCTTGAAAACATCCAGTAATGGAGAACCCACCTTAAGAGGCAGTCTGTTCCATTACTGAATAACTCTCATAATCAGGAGATTTCTGTTTAGTTCAAGTTGGATTTCTAACTGTAAAGCTTCCACCCAAAGATTCTTGTCCTACCTCAGATGCTAGGAAGACTATATCTACTCCCTTTTCTCAATGACATCTCTTTATTTATGGTCTTATTTGTCAGATTAAGATTTAACTACCAGTCTGGATACATTGTTGAAGAAAAAGGAGGGGGAAGGGGAGGAGGGGGAGGAGGGGGAGGGGGAGGAGGAGGAGGAGGAGGAGGAGGAGGAGAGCTTTCTGCATATATGGCTTTATATATATGAATTTTACATGTTTTCAATGAAAGATGATTATATTTCATTGTAATCAGCATGCATGATCTATATCTATGAGCAATTTATTCATAAAACAATAGCAACATCAGATTTTCAATCCAATGGCATATGTTTGTCTTTGCAATGTTGGAGAACTAATCTCTTGGCCATAATAAAATTGCTTAATGCATTGTAAGCCACCCTGAGTCTCCGGAGAAGGGCGGCATATAAATATAAATAAATAAATAAAACAAATAAATAAATAATAGCAGCACAGAGAATATTTTTCTATTGTCTAGCTGTCAGTTTCTAGATAGTAGAAATATGTTGTAATTGTAAATACTACCAGTGGATGGATAAAATGGTATTTTATCTTTTAATCTAAAAAATGCAACTCCCCCACTCTTTTTTGTCATTCACTAATTGATCAAGTGTAAGGATCCCAGCACCTATTCATATCTACCAATCAAATTGTTTTTAAAAGAGTTTTTAAATCTGAATAGCCCATAGTGTTTAGCATGGGAAGAATGAATTAAACACATTTTCTGGAAATGATATATCTGTTTTTGAACTGATATGATAGAAACAGAAAATATAGCAGTTCTAATATAGTCTGAATCCCAAGCAGTCCAATTAAGTAAAAAGTGTGATATACAAATTTATTTTGTTTATTAGATTTTTAATCCCTCCTTTATTATATCCCTTCATGTATGGCCTTTATAAGTAACTTTATAAATACTTTATA
>WNWU01000064.1:160938-183991 GCA_012654045.1 Ptyas mucosa
ATTTGTTCAACTTGTATGCCACCTTTTTCCGAAGACTCAATTCAAACTTCAGCTGGGATTAGAATCCAGCCCCCCTGGCTTTTAGCCTGGTGCCTTAACCACTAGAGTAGACTAAACTAGTTCTCCAATTATTCCAAAAAGAAGTTGGATTTGCATTAAGTAAAGATGCCCACAATTTGCTATTAGTCAAAAAGTATGTACGGTGGTGCATTTCAAGATTAGGAAACCCACACACACCAACTTTAACTGACACTTGCTCCAATCTGTATGGCTTCATTTACTTGGAAAGGGGCCAAGCCTCAAAATATAGCCAGCCCTGCATGAAGATAAGCAGGAATTGAGCAAAACGAAACCATATGTTGCATTGTTGTTCTTTCTTATTTTCCTTCTCACTTTCCCTCCTCCTGGAGAGGAGGGAAAGTAGGGGAATTCACTTTCACTCCTCTCTGCTTTTGCATGTGTGTAGGTAAATCATCCAGTTGTGAAAGTGAAGAAAAACGTATTTGCCCAAACAATATTTTGTTACTTACCAATGTACCCGGTACTTATAGATTTGCAGAAGGGAATCTGTAGTTTGTTCTTGGATGTGAATTTAGAGTTTTATTGGTGACTAAAATTGCCCCCAACTTTTAACCAATAAAAAAATGCTTGATCCAGTTATCACTAAGATCATTTCAGCTTGCTGGTGAGCTTTCATGGTGTCCTCCTTGCCGTCTGTAGAGCAGTGAGCTCATTGAAGAATGAACTGTTGAAAAGCTTGATTGATTTATTAAATTTATATAGCTACCCATCTCACATACATGACAGATATTGGGTCAGCTGGAAATCTCTTGAAATAAGGAGGTAAATAATTGGGATATCATATAGGAAACAATATTGCAGGCAAAGATTGTTATTTTTTAAAGCTAGGTTGAATCTAGCAATTGAAATAGCATAAACACCTACCTCAACATCAAGAATTTAGAAACTTATTGACAAAAAAATGTGAGTAAACATGCAAAGGCAAGGGAGTTAAAAGTAACCGCATTCACACCAATGCTTTAGTAGTTTTGCTACTCCATTCTGGCAAAATAGTTTTTTAGTTGTTTGGCTTACTTTTCAAAAGGCCTACTTTTGAGTGTTAATTGCTAAAGAGTTTTTAATTAACAATTCCAACTCTCCAACTTCAACAACTCTAGTCAATCCAATTGTTTCTTTATTGAGGGCTGTTTTTGATAAACAATTCTTGTCACCTTATTACTGACTTGTATAGGGTTGCACTGTCGGCTGATGTTACATACTTTGAGTGAGGTGATGCCTATGAGTTTTTGTAGCTTTCTCAATATAGCTTGCAAATTCAGTCCTTATAAAAGTCTTCCGATCTGATCAACTCTTTCAATTTTTTCCCCTTGACTTCAGTGACCTTGAACTACTTCCAAGGATTGCCAGGTTTTCAGATGAGCAGATGCTCCTGGAAGATAAGCGATGATGTTGCAAAGAGGGTGGAGATAATAGAAGAGAAAGACACTGGTAGAGGTGTGGAAATATTGCCTATGAGCCACATAAAGATTTTAATTGAATCTTGTGCCTGGTTGAAACTGATGAGTAGCAAACATTAAAAGAAAACCTGTGTCCCAGGAAAATGTTGCAAGATCCGATCTAGGTTGGTCACCAGCACCAGAGGTTCCCAGTGATCGACCCAGATTGGATCTTGCAAGAAGAAAATAACTTATCCTATGCCTTTTGTCCATCTTTCAGAAATGCTACAGCACAGAGAACAGTAGAACAAATCCTAATAAATTCTGGTCATACCTTGAGACCTGGCAACTTTCAGACCTTTCAGGCCATTTTAGGAAATCTGGGTATTAAAAACTTCAGTGGGTAGGCCAACAAGATTATCTTCCGCCCAAAGTTAAAAAGATTTGGAAATTGTAAAAAGTTTGAAAGATGCTTCCCTTTAGACTTAGGTTGCTTGGTGCTTGCTTTGGATATGTGCCAGAAGAAAGCTGTGCACTCAGTTCTGACACCCTTTTTGGCTTTCAGAAATGCTTGTTTACTTGAGATTTTTAAGAATTCTTTCATTGAGTTTCCTGGGTCATAGGTGACAGATGGCTGGATGAGCCTATTCAAATTCATCATTCTGGATTTGTGGCTTTATGAATAAATTAAATAGATGCCAGGGAAAATGAGATAGAGATTTCCAAGTTGGCCAAGTAAAAATGATGTTGTATTTTGTTTTTCTTCTTTTACTCAGATCCTGCCTGCATAACAGAATCATACAATACATCCCAGATGCAAAGTACAAATTATGTGGCTTTTGAGTTTCTGAAGAGATATGTTTATATTTTGGTTTCTATGCTGTTATTTCTGACTGGTTACAAGTCCATACTACCAATGCTACAAAGACAAATAAATATCCAGGAAAGATGGAGTTGCTAAATCTCCCAATCTTCTATTCTTAAATTTGTTATTTTTCAAGCATAGCTTGACACATGTTCCTCTGAGAACAAGGAATGGCAGGTATTGGATAGAGAAAGACAGGATGTATAAAGTCAGATTGTTTATGTAGGAAACAGTTTAGCTGGTGTCAACATCTCAAATAAAAACTGAGATTCCTACAGAGTCTTAGGGAATGCAAATACTGACCTACCAGCCAACAATGGGAATTGCCTGGAAATCTATTTCAGTTGCAAGCAGTTTTGGCATGTCTCTATTGTATATACTGTGAATCCTTTCAGATAAGTTTTTATAATTCAGTTGTCCTGTTTCAGTCATAGAACTTTTCAGAAGGCTTGGGTGTCATTGTATTCTGTTTCCCAGTCCAGTCCAGTCCAGTCCAGTCCAGTCCAGTCCCATTCAAATCCATCCCAGTCCATTCCAATTTTTGCCATATTCTACCAGAAAAATATCCATTCAAGAGGAAATAGTAAATTTAGCCTCTCATATCCTTTGCTTGATAGCATTAAGACCACTAATCTCTCTTAGAAGGCACATGGTGTCTGCTGATAAAAAGGAAAAAATAATCATCACTATCTCCAGCCAGATATCTAGGAAGCATGGAGGCAGATGGCACATTTGCCCATCAGCTGGTATGCAGTGGTACATAATTGCTGAATGTGGGAAATTAGTTCACTTAATATGAGTGACTGCCATTAATTCATTTAATTATGCCTTTTTTCAGTACTATTTCTTGAGTGTCCAGTGTCATATAAAGCATACATTTTATGTAGAAAAATGGTATTTTGTCTACTTTGAAACTCTTTGTGTGTACACGACTCCTAATGCATGTCCTTACATAGCCCAGATTTTTTTTGTAAGCAGTTTCACTTACATTAAAAGCTTCTTTGTATATTTTCTAAACAAGAATTTTAGTTTTGTACCAATGTCCCCAACATACACATATTTGTTTGGATAACTGTTCAGAAACATGCTGAAAAATATAAATCCTGAATTTTATTTTTTTCCTGACTCACATCCTGATTTCAGAAATGTGAATTTGGTAGCCTGGTATCAAAGCAAAGTTTCTTCATCCAGTCATAATTAAAAGATGCATAGAAAAAGTAATAATTGAAGAAAACCTAGGCTAAATAATGAAACTTTGGCAGAATCAAAAAGAATATGTATATGGGCATACACGGGTTCTGACCAAAAAATTCACTTTTTTTTTTTGCAGCCAATTTCCCCTTCTGTGACATTTTTTTTTGCAAGTGCCAAATTTCCAAAATTAGGTTTGGGCCATGACCAAATTGGTTTGCAACCGAAGTTATGGAATGAATTATGGTCGTGACCAGAGGTTCTACTGTATACAGTACATGCATGATTTCTTGGGAGTGCAGAAAAAAGATACTGTGTGTGTGTATGGTTTTGAGTGAATGTTGATGTCATGGCCTCCAAGAAGCAGGGTGACCTTCCCTGGCATTAGAATCCTGCACCCTGGCAGACTAAATGCCTCATGAGCAAGCGGCAAAATGCTGGTTGTACAACCAAGCCAGTGCTTCATTATTGGTAACCTCTGAGCAGGATGAGCCAGGGGTGAAATCCAGCAGGTTCTGACAGGTTCTGGAGAACCGGTAGTGGAAATTTTGAGTAGTTTGGAGAACTGGCAAATACCACCTCTGGCTAGCCCCACAGTGGGGTGGGAATGGAGATTTTGCCATATCCTTCCCCTGCTATCCCCACCAAGCCACACCCACCAAGCCACACCCACATAACCATTAATAAAAAAAATTGGATTTCACCACTGGGGTGAGCCTCACCTGGGTGTGCTCAAAGGGGAGTGGATTTAAACTCTGCAGGGACAGCTTCCATTGCTGAAAGCCACTTGATTTCCTGTTCTCTACTTCTGCTTTGTTTTGATCTCAACATGTTATTGACCAAGTCTCTGGCTCATCCCTCAGTACTTTTCAAGCTGTTGCTTGATATTGGATTCTGACTGTCTACTTCAATTATGTCTTCTCCTCAGCCTTTAGTCTACCCTTGCACGCTCCTTCTCCTGCTTCCTCAACATTTTTTTCTGTTGCCTTCCCCCTGCCTGTCTCCTGCCATCTCTCCAGATAAGCTTTCCTGATGCTCTTGCAAGCCTTGCCCCTAAGCACCCGCTTCATTCCCATACTTTGCTGAACAACTGCATGGATTGTTTCTGCCTTTGCTGAAGCCAGGACATGAAAGTTGTCTCCTGGCAACTGCCTGGACAAGTTCCTGCAGTTTTCTTGGCGAGGTTTTTCCGAAGTGCTTACCGGATCCCTAGGGCTAAGAGAAGGGGACTGGCCCAAGATCACCAGCTGGCTTTGTGCCTAAAGCAGGACTAGAACTCACGATCTCCCAGTTTCTACCTGGTGAGTTAATCATGGCACCAATTTGGCTCTGTTTATGCAAAATTAGAAAAGAATTTTTTTTAAAAAAATTCACGATGGATGTAAAGACTATTAGGTCTGATATGATGTAGATAATAAAATTGGAATTGAAAAATTACAAAAGTGAAAAGGAAATCTGATATTGGGATGTGGCTAGGGATATTTACTTATTTTTATATTGCATAATTGACATTTCCTCTAGCAGATCTAAATGGCATATCTGTGGTCTCCCCCAAATTGTACCCTTTTCAGACTACTTTGTGAGGTAGGCTGGACGAAGAGAAAGTGTTTCAATTGAAGTTACTCATAGATTTCCATGGCTCTATGGGAATTAGATACTAGATCTCATTCATCCCAGTCCAACATCTTTACTATTTCACCATCTTTCAGTACTTTGTACCAATCTTAAAATCCACCTGTAACTTTTCAACCAGAACAAACCTGACCAAAGGTCAAACAGTGAGGAAGAAGCTATGAAAATGAGGATTATGTTATAAACGTATGTTTCGATTTCTATAATTTGTAGTGGAATGTGCTTCCAAAAATGTTTAGAATAGACACTACACATAGCATGCAATCTAGCATGAAGGTTGAACTTGTAATGAGAAATGCTCCAAAGGGAAGTCCAATTTATGCAAAAAGGAATTCTCTCAGGGCAAATGTAAGTTTTTAGGATAATTAAGAAAACAATTTATTAAATAATGATTTATGGTTTTTTTCCTTTCCTGATAGGATATTAAATCGGGGAGTTTTTCAGCGTTAGTTGGTTTAGAAGGGTTGGTATAATAGCTTTTGTCTATCATTTTCTTCTTTTATTGCAGAGCCCTTCACTTCTTTTCATGCGGAGCTGCCTACGCTTTGGGACATTTAGACTTGTGGCCTTTCTTGCCCTCTGGAATATCTGTTGTGGTAACTCTGGTTTATGGAAGATGCTGGAAGTGCTGGAGAAACTAAATGGATCCTAACACCATCAGGAGAATGAAGGAACAAGCAGTGATAATGGTTTGGCTATGGATAATGTGCCTTCCTGGCTTAGCATCTTCTCTAGAAGGTAAATGCAAAGTTGATTCACCCCATAATAGAAATATTATTGATTGACTATGTGCCATCAAATCATTTTTGATTCCTAGTGATCACATAACGTAAATTTTCTCCATGACTGTCTCTAATCTATTATTTCAGGTCTCCCCACAATGCACTCATTGGCACTGGAACCGAATCCATCCATCTTGCTGCTAGTTGCCCTCTTCCTCTCTTTCCTTCCACCTTTCCCATTAAGTCGAATACTTATCCACAACTTCTTTATCTACAAGTGGCATGTGCTGCAGACTAATGTTTTCAGAGCTAGCTGAAGATCCTTACTGATCCTTTGCTCTTGTGGCAGTTTTGCTCTTGTGAGCACTTCTAAGTATTTTATGCCAGATATATTGTATGGCTGGAGGAAAGCTGATCAAATTTCAACAAATCTTGAGTTTCCCAGTTCCAAGAAAGAAAAGAAAGAAAGAAAGAAAGAAAGAAAGAAAGAAAGAAAGAAAGAGAGAGAGAGAAATTCAGAGGCTTTTACTTTGGCTTTTACAATGCATCCTGTGTCAATCCCACTCTTTAATTTATATATTTAATAAATATTAAATATGCTCAAATGCTGGTTGTTATTAAACCCCCAAATTTCTTGCTGTTCAGAGAAACTCTATTAAGCTTCTGTGAATCCTGAAAGACATTAGAATTATTTGAGTTATTACAAATGTCCACACTGCAAAAGGCAACAAAAGACGCTACTTCTTATGGTTGCTTTTTAAATTAAAAGTTCTAGTCCTTAGGGTTTATAGAAAGAAAGAAAAAACATACTTTTCAATAATGCTAAAGAAAGTAGAAAGTGATAAAAAAAATCTCAGATTTAAATTTAATATAAAAAACTGCATAAGATAACCTAAGGAGCCACTGAGACTCTCGCCATTCTTGATAGCAATCTTTAGATGGTATTTCTGAGGAATTATCTCCCTCTTATCTTCTGAACATCTGTGGATCCCCTGTAATTTATGAAGTAATTAAAAAAGAACCCTATTGTACTGATTTCAGGGCTGATTCAACCATTGAGGCAAGAAAGTATTGAGCTGAAATTAGTTTCAAGGAGGTACTTTTGCTTTATTTGGTGATTTTTTTTCCCATCTATTGCAGTGATGGTTAACCTTTTTGGCACCGGGTACTGAAACTGGAGTGTGTGTGTGTGTGCATGCCGGAGTGCCAGAACCCAGAAGAGAGCAGCTGGCTGGTGCGCATACTCTCTTCTGGGTCCCATTGTGGGCATCATCAGTTTCTCTTCCAGGTTCCGTCGTGTGCATGCATGCCGGCCACCTGCTCTCTTCCTGGTTCTGGCATGCACATGCTGGTCTGTTCGGCATGTATGCACACACCGGACAGACCAGCATGTGTGTGCCGGAACCCGGAAGAGAGCAGCTGGCTGGTGCGCATGCGCATGACAGAACCCGGAAGAGCAGCTGGCGACAGCCCACAGAGAGGGCTTGGTGTGCCACCTCTGGCACACATGCCATAGGTTTGCCATCATGGATCTATTCAATCATATCCAATTCTTGGAGATTGCCTGGACAAATCTTTGCTTTTTTCTTGGTTTTTTAGAAGGTGGGACTAGAACGCACTATCTCCCTCAGTTTCTAGCCTGATTCCTTTGCCATTACCCCAAACTGGTGCTTGTTTTTTGGAGAAAATCATTATGCAGATATTTGGAAGGAGCATGTGCACCTCGGCAGAGTAGCAGCTTCATTAATATTTAAGGGATAAAACTGCTGGTATGCAAAAGGAGAAAAATGTAGGTCTTATTCGTAGGTAGATGTTTATTCTTTTTGAAGTTTATTTTTAACTCAAGTTACCAATTATGGTCTTGAGGAAAGCTTGATGGGGATTCAAAATATATAAATATATATTTGATTGTATAGAACTGCTGTGACTTCTACATAGGCAAATGTTTTGAAAAGAGAAGAGAAAATATATCATAATACTTCTCATCTGACTCCTTTCCATTGTTAACTCATACAGTAATAGGCTCCTATGTACAGGTACTTATAATCATATCTTGGGAGTTAAATATAATGTGGTATGGAAATATTTTAAAAGGGTTTTGTTGTGGTCTGGCTTTGCTATTCCTGCTCTGCAAACTAGTTTGCACTTTGCTTTTTAATTGTCAAGTAGAAGATGGCTGGCATTTCACGGGAAGAATTATGCCACACTCTCACTTGTGATCATGCAAGCAGTGTGCTATCTGTTGTGAACCAACCCACTGGTCCTTTAAATAATTGGATTTCTGTCCTATAAACATCGGATTGGGGGGCTGGGGAAGGGAGGAAATCCTTGGCTGCTTAATAGAAGAAGCGCTATCAGCTGGATGAGTTAAAACAAGGAAGGAACTGGATGATGACTTTAAGATGTTTGACCACAGTTTTTTTTTTTTAAAAAGAGAAGGAATATCAAAACAAACAGAAGAAGAATTGAGAATTGGGAATAGGGGTGGGAGGGGAATGAAAGTATAATGATGTTTGGGTGACCATACTGTCGGATGGTTTATAAACAGTGAATGAACGGTGAGATACTTTTTAAAGCTAGCCTCTTTGTTTGGAAGGTGCCCCCATCTCTTTTTTTTTTGTCTTCTAGTTCTGTTCCCTTTCTTGTCCAAGTCCTGCACACCCCAACACTTCTTGTTTTCATTCATCGCAGCCTGATGGTCCTTTGCCTCCTTTGGCTTTCCCCCCTGCTTTCTGACCTGTCTTTTCCGGAGGCCTTCACATGGGAGAGAAAGATGTGCATTCATCATGAAATGGCTCAGGTCAGTGAGCACATGTGGCCGCAGGGATTTTCTTTGGCCCAGCTACAGGAGTGCTCATGATACCCCTCTCTTTCCCTCCCTCGTTAACTTGCTATCCTTGTTTCCCCTCTCCGGTTTTCTTTGTCTGCTGTCCGATATTCCTCTGATACGACATCAGTCTCCTTATAGCAGAACATCCTTTTCCTCCATATTGTTATCAATCATGGCAAGAAGTGACTAATATAAATCCTAATAGACTTAAAGTATCTGTATCTCCATTAAAAAAAAAAAAACCCTTTCTGCCAAAACATGATTGAATCCAACCTCCCCCACTTTTTTTTTAAAACCCTCTGCAATGGTCTCTTGAAATCTAAATACTTTCCCTTCTTTCTTTGTCTTTTGCTGCCTCCCGTTACCTAGAATTCCAGCCTAAGAAATATTTTTGTGCTGCTTGGTTTTTGAAGCCACCAACTTAACACCAACATTCTTCTCTTCAATTGAAAGAAGGTCTAATGTATAGATTTTGTGTTTGGCTGGCATTTATTCTTGACTGGCTTTCCCTTTCCCTTCGTAACTAGCTGTGACTTTAAATGGAAACTCCATAGCTAGAATTCGAAGGGGCTACTGCTGATGCTACTGAATAGTGTTTGCAGAGAAAAGGACTTGATTTCCTACTATGCCTGTGGGCTTCCCACAGATATCCAGTTGGCAATTGTAGGAAACAAGACGTTGCACTTCACAGGCCTTTCATTTGATCCAATCATTACACTCCATATAATGGAAATGTTGATTAAAGTCCCTTGGGGGCAGGGAATTCATTTTTTAATCTTGTTACTTGGTGAAGCTGCATTATCTTCATTGGCAAGCAGCCCTAATGTTCCACAATTATAATAATGTTCTCCATCTATAATGTTCTAGCTTATGCTTTTTTAAAATCTGGGATGATTGCTATATATATTCATCAGGTTCCTCTCATGTTCCCCTCTGCACGTATGCATTTATTTATTTGTTTGTATAATTTATTGATACAGGAATTGATCTGTTGCCTCTTCTTAAGTGGTTCTCGGTATTTTTTGTTTATACCATTTCAAGTCCAATCCACCTAGTGGATTCATTATCATCACGGCTCCTTGCAGATATGGGAAATAGGACTTGATACATTTGTGGGTAAAGGAAAAGCTCTGTTCCAATCCAAGAAAAATAGCTGACCTTGATTCTGAGGCTTTAGCTATTTATTTATTTTTTGACTTCCTGAAGAATTAAATCCTTGAAATCTGGCACTGGTAACTCTTTTCCTCCATCAGCTTCCATAACTTGGTTCATTTATGCACCCCATTTCCTTTACAGCCTACCTTTCATTTGTTTCTGTCTGTACTAATTTCTAATTTCTATGTATACATGGTTCCATTTGAGAATACCCGTTTTAGTCCATCTGCTAACCCAGGAGATGGGTTAGCAGCTTCAGAATAATCTTTAAATGCCTTAACAGAACACAGAAACCAAAAATATAAGACGAGTTGTGTAGAACTGTCAAGTCTATTCTGGCACCTTGTTTGCCCCAATAGCGAACCAGCAGCCTGTCACATGCTTCGGAGAAATCATAAACAAACTTGACCCCAAAAGCACCCTGCAGCTCATGTTCTCCAGAACTGTCATTTTTCCAGGACTGGAGTTAAGATGTGTATTCTTACAACTAGTATCCATTGAAAAATTCAGCTTTCATCACTGATTCTATTTTAAATTCTTATTAGTTGATGGCTATAATTACATTCTTTAGTAACCTGTTTGTGGGCTACTTTTCAGAGTAGATCTGTCAAGTCTTCAGCAAGCATGTTACTAAAGAAGCAAGATTTGGAAAGTCTCATTAATCAGGTCTAATGCGATGATGATGATGGTTCGTACATTAGTCAGCCAGATGTTTAGACTGGATTTGACATTTTTCTCTACCTACTGGGTCCTTCCCAAGGGCCTGGGATAGACAGATGTTATTCTTTGATGGCGCCAAAAGTATGATTGCGGAACATAAGTTGCTGTGAGTAAAGCTGCCTTTTGCAATTGACTGATGGTGATTTTGTCAATGCTGATGGTGTTCAAGTGGTGTTCCAGTTATTTTTGGGATTACATCCAAGATGACTATTACTATTGGTACTATCTTCACTTTCTTTGATTATTTAGAAAAAAACCTCCCTTCCAATAGAATAGAAAAAAAACAGAAGGAAAAACAGAGGTACAAAAGATCATCTTCCGATATATAAAAAGATTTTGGAGAATGGCAAAAGGCAAAAAACCAATTTCCATACAATCCAAATTGATTATAAAAAGATGTTGATTCATTACCACAAACCTGGATCAAATGTTTAGAAGCAACTAGCATCAGTAAAAAAACATTAGAATGTTTATAGAAAAAATAATGAAACTGTGAAAAACAGAATTGGTGGTTGGAAATGAAAAATATTAGGATAGGCATCTTCCAAGCTTATTCATTATTACCCTTATTATTTGTCATTGCTATGATTCTACTTTAGTGATTTTGAAGAAAAGTCTTTGCTACCATTCAACAAAAATTGCTAATAAAATCTCACATTTTTATATGGACATTGAATATCAGTCATTGAATTTTATAAGAATTTTGTAAGAATATTGTAAGAATTTTTAGCATAGATATAGCAGTGGAATTTGGCTTAGAGAAATGTGCTACAGTATCAAGAAATCAGGATAAAATCACAAAGAGTAATAGAACTGACATGCCAAATGAACAAACCATCAGGAGCTATTAGGATACAGAATACAATCTGGGCAATTTACAATTTGATAACATCAGCATGGACAAATTTAAATTTAAAGTGTGATTAGTAAAGAATACATCCAAACAGTGAGAAAATTTCTAAAGACAAAACTGATTCATGAAAACACCACCAAAGCCATCAATATTTTGGCCATACCTCTGATATGATACATTGCTAGAATTATTAACTGGATATGAGCTGGACTGGACAATTTGGATCGAAAAACAAGAAATCTATTCACTATGCAATACTTCCCTATAGTGATATTAATAAATTATATCTGCCCCACAGAAATGGAGGCAGGGATTTACTTCAAGTCAAACAAACTGTCAAAAAACATGCATTGGTTGATTACATAAAAGGCAGCCAAGAACAAGCACGATGCAAATTAAAAAATTGGAACTTGATGAATGTACAGGAAATAAAACATAAATATTGAAATAATCTAATAAAACCAAGAACAGAATGCTGGCAAGGAAAAGCATTACATAATCAATTTCTACAAATGATCAAAGGGAAAGTGGATAAAGATAAAACCTGGCAATGGCTTACAACTGGAATATTAAAAAAGAAACTGAAGGGCTTGATTTTTTGCTGCTCAAAAAAAAATTCAAACTAATGCAATCAAGAACAAAATGGAAAAATCATCAAATACTTTCAACAAGGTGCAGATTGTGCAAAGAGACTGATAGTCAGCTTGTGCAAGAAGATTGCACAAACTGACTATAAATAATGGCATACACAATCACCAAAATGATTTATGGGAACATCTGTAAAAATTACCATGTGCCAGTAAAGAAAAACTGGTGGGAATGCAAAAGTAGTTGAAAATGAGCAGATTAAAATATTGCAGGATTTCTGAATACAAACTACAAGTCTTGGCTCTTAGAACACAGGATTTAACTCTGGTTGAAAAGAAGGAAGTGTGGACAATTGATTTGGCAATACCAGGAGACAGTAGACAAAAAATTGGAGAAGATCACAAAGTATCAAAATCTGAAAATCGAAATTGAAAGATAATGACATAAGCTGGCTGTGGTGGTCCCAGGGGTTATTGGCACACTGAGTATCATACAAAAAAAAAAAATCTTGGATGGCACTTAGAAAATATGTACATTGATAAAATTTTCATCTGTCAGTTTCCACTGCTTATACTCTGCTGATAGATTACAACATCCCAAATTCTTGGGAAGAACTCTACATATGAAGGCTAACACTACTTAAAGAACTGGCAGATTGATTTCACATTTTTATGCATATAATAATTAGTAAAAATATTGGGACCATCAAGTTGAGATTTTGGAAAATGTGTGGGTTAAGATGCTTTGGAACTTTAGATCCAAATAGACAACCATCTTGCTCATAACATATATGGTATAACAGCTTTTGAAAAGGAGAATGACCAACTCATGGATGTTGCTAAGATTGAAGAAAAACAATTGGGAAAAAATTACAAAATATTGGGACTTGCAGATCAAAGTCAAATACTTATGGAAAAAGAAATCCGTTGTTATCCCAATCATGATTGGAGCCTTTGAAGCAATGCCTAAAGGACTCCCTCAATATCTGGAAATATTGAATTTATCAGACTTGACAAACTTGAAATTACAAAAAGCTTATCCTGCTTGGGTTCTTATATCCTTATCCTTAGATGCTACCTTAATAATTCATATTAAGGTCTTGATTAGCACTTACATTATTAAGTTTCCACCAATCTTAGATTGTGACTTTAACTGCAGACTACCCACATATAATGATGATACAAAATTTTGCAAAGCAATAAGTAAAACTCTAACTGTCATTATTACTGAATACATTAAAGTGGGACCTCTTTGAATTGTTTGAACTTTTTTCTCCCAATTTCCTTTACTGAAGGACCAAAACCTCTCTTAAGGAGTGAAGAACACACCTGTGCTCTTTGCCACGTTTTGAAATATTTCCATTTACTTGATCAGACTACAAGAATTGCTTTGGAGTCTTTTAGCTGAATCGACAGGAATTACCCTGTAAGCCTCACCCAGCTTGCCTACCATGTCAATTCTTATACGGCACAAGATATTCATTTGCCTAGGTAATTGCATTTTGTTTGCTCTACTTTATTTCTTGGCACAACAACAAAGGTCTATAGATTCATGGGAAGGCCACCTACTTACTATACTTTATGTATCAGCCTTTCTTCCAGAAATGCCAGACAGCATGTGGTGAGAATTATCGCTTTCTCTTCCAACTATCATTGTGGGGTTGAGTGAAGGCAAATGGCAGGATTAGGGCATGAATCCATATTTTACCATCTATGACAGCCCTCATAAAGGCCCAAATACACTTGGATGTTAAGGAATCATTTACCCCCCCAAATTGCAGATATCTCGTTGGGTGTTGCAGTGTGGGAGGGGATAAGACTTCCTAATGTTAGGAATGGTTGAGTTAGGCAGAAAAGTTTTTATCTCCAGTGGATAATTTTTCCCCATTTTCTGCACTGAAGAACTGAAGCCTCTCTTGCATTTTAAAGATCCCCAGAATGATTGAGAAGCAACAGTGAACATCCCAGAACTTGATTTCTCGGTTGTTAAAAGCTGAAACCAACAGTTTCAGTTGTACTTTGCAACACAGAAAGCGATGCAGTTGTATTGAACAGCAGTGGACAAAACTCTTTGTCATTTTTTAACTTTAAAGATATTTTGAAGAGAACTTTATGAGAGCCACGTAAGCAGTTGACATACAGATCAAGCAGGTACAAGAGAGATGGTCTTGGATAAGTGCTAAATAAGGACTTCAAGGAAATTGCCAAGTTCAGTTTCTGATACAGAGCTAATGTATACAAGAATTTTAGGCACCTGCTCCTTCTAGTGCACGGGTGTCAAACTCAAGGCCCACGGACCGGATCTGGCTTGCGGGGTGCTTAGATCTGGCCTGTGGGGCCACCCTGGAAACAGTGAAGGACTGGCCTGCGGTGTCTCTGCCAGCAAAAATGGGCTCCCAAGCTCCATTTTTGGCTCCAACAGCGTCCTACAATCCTCTGCCAGTGAAAACGGAGCTCGGGAGGGCCGCACAAAAATGGTGTTAAGGCACCAATGACAAGCTAACCACGCCCACCCTGGCCCCCCGAGATCAAACACAACCCTGATGCGGCCCTTAATGAAATCAAGTTTGACACCCCTGTTCTAATGGCATATTATATCTAATTTCAATCAGGGTAATTTTCAACTGGATGCACAAAACATGGTGCATGCATCTGGAGACAAAAAAAAAGCAAACATGCTTGGATATATGTGGTATATTTCATCAGCTTGCACAGCATTACAGACGAAGTTCAATTAAGAAATTGAAAGGTGTGCTCAACTAGCATTTCAGCAATTCTAGCAAGAGATTGTGGGGAGAAAAATTGACAAACAGTTCCAATCTTTGCTTGGGGATCAAATATATTGTGCAACCAGCCATAGGGGTTTGAGGGAAAAGATGGTAAATGCAAAGCTGTTAGGTAAATAGGGAGAACCAAAATCAGTTTTTGGGGGTAATGATGGAGGAAATGCACATCTGTGCAGATGTGATTCAGAAAAGCCTGCTGATTTAAGAAGTACTCAGTGAAATTTCAACAAATATCTGACATTATGAAGTAGAATTATGAAAAATTTCACCAGAAATAAAGGGAGAAGTACTAGCTATGTTTCGCTATTTACATACCAGTTAAAAATCTCACCTAGACATATGGTAAATTGTAATTTTATTCATATGTAATGATACATTTGAGGAAAAAACCCAGACATAGTAGAAATAATTAAAGTGGAAGGATTTTTCCCCCCAGCATTTAAATTCTACTATTATTTTAAAACTATTTAATTAAAAAGATATGTCTTAACTTTTTCAGAAAGAGAACAGGGGACTAATTTGGAAAGAGGAACATTTCACCATTTCTGAGCAATGCTGGCGATGTTTTTCATGTGCTTGAAGAGCTGGTGTTGCTCTCAAAAAGGCTTTTCTTCCTGTCAGTTTTAATGCCCGAATAGCTTCATAGTGAAGGAGATGTTCTCTGAGATAACAAATGCAAGAAGTTTAAAGCTTAAAAATGAAACCCATCACCTTCAGTTGATCCCAGAAAATGATTGGCTTTTGGCAATTAATTCTTTGATCCTTATATGTATTGGTCCAGTCATTAATTATTAAATCTGCCAAGATTGTGCTTTAATGAAGGACTGTGACTAATAAGTATAAAATAAATAAAATTACTGCAGACCTGTAGAGTATACTGCAGGATTCTAAATATAATCCAACCAAGGCATAGAATGATGATGATTGATGATGATTGGTTAATCTTCAATTTGATTCACAATATAAGACTGGTAAAACATAACAGTTCAAGTCCTAGTCAAGGACCTAAGAGCTGTTAAGGTAACATCTGGGTATATAGGAAGTTCCAAGTAAGGTTATTTTTTTTTTGCAAAGTCAGAATATTCAGGTCTAATAAGTTCAAAATTTCCATGTATCTGGGCAACTCTCTGGGTATTGTTCTAAGTCTAAGGGCTCCTATTACTATTGGTACAACCATTGATTTCTTCCTCCATGATTAAGAAATAATGAAGCTGATGCAGGAAAATGTGTTCCATTCCATTACTATTGTCATCACCATCTGAAGCTCCTGATACAGTGCAGGATTCAGAAATATCCTTAAGCCCAGCCACTTCTGACTTTGTCATGAGCTTGTCTCTTGTGCTTTTGCCCATTGAAACATTGGTTTTTGAATATGTGGCTTACAGCTGAGTGAAAGTTGTCATCTTCAAATCTAATTCAAATCATCAGCTCTGTAGTATTATTTGCTCAGTGCTTGATAGCCCGCTGTCCTCTTCTCCCCACCCCCCTTGACTAACATAACAGTTTTAAGAAGGAAGCAAAAGTACATTTATAGATCTGTGGGTTCCTTGGTACTCTCTGAGCGTGGTTGTTTTCTTGCCAGACATTTCATTACCAAAGTAGGTAACATTATCAGGACTAGTACTGTTGGTGATGTTACCTAGTTTGTTAATGAAAAATCTGCAAGAAAACAACCAAGCTCAGAGATCACCAAGGACCCCACAGTTCAACCCAGAGTTATATTTTCCTGGAAATAAATATGGGACAAACCAGATAAAGGGGCAAATCTGAAAGGGTTAAAAATATTGTTTATGTTTATAACTTTGTTTTATAAAGAAAAATTCAAGAATAAAATCAAGAAGAATTAGTGTGCATTTTCAGTTACAAGTGTGATGACAAAGTAACATTGCAACCATTCCTTGCATTTATGACCTTTGCATGACTGTTAAAACAAAGGAAAGCTGATGTAAGATCATAAGCACAGGTGTGATATCACGTAGTGATTGCTTCATTTAATGGCCAAGTTACCAGTTCCAATTATGGTTGCTAAATGTGGAACACTTGTATATATTCTTCTGCAAATTGGAGTGGTATGATCTGACTTTTCAGTTGAGTTTGTTGTGATTTTGAGCAGAGGAACTAGATCCATATCTGTTCTCTGGGATAAAAAAATGTAACCATTGGCCCCAAATATATTTTCCATTTCCTGAAGGGGTTACAGTGCAAACAAACAAGGATATGAAGATGACCTTCTCTGTCCTAAGTACTCTGATATTAAACTGAGCCATTAACCTAAATCTGTGTCACATCTGAGTTAGAAAGGAGAATACACATGCTCTAATTTAAGGAGGGTTACCGTATTTGACAGCTCAGTGGAGCAGTACATGGTAAGGATACTGATAAAGGATGCTGAGGTTAATATTAAGGAACAGCAGAAGAAGAAAATCAATATTCTAATCTTTTAATAGTAAACACCAGTACCTGGAAGCTGATTAATTCAGAAGCAAAACAGGACCAACAAAAAATAATAAGAATAGTTTTACCTACTTGGGAATTTTCTAGATAGTCAGCAATATTTTCTTTTTCTTCCTAGCCGGTGCAGTATAAGCACATATATCTTAAAAGAATATCTAAAAATCAAATGCCTTTAAATATAAGATTTACAGAGAGCAGTATTGTCAGCTAAGCCTGAGATAGCAAATCAATCTAAATTTATGTTGGATGGATTTATATACTATTCTATTTCATTAGATTTTCTGATTTTTTAAAAAAATGGAAAATTCTTGTTATGTGCAATTTCCACAAATACAGGCAAGTTTCTATGCAAACTTCCATAACACATAATTTTGAAAAGCAAAGCTTCTAATAAAAACAACTTGATCCATATCAGGGGCCTGAGTGGCGCAGTAGACTAAGGCATTGTGATTAACATTCAGCTGCCTGCAATTACTGCAAGTTCTAATCTCATCAGGCTCAAGGTTGACTCAGCCTTCCATCTTTTCTAAGGTAGATTAAATGAGGACCCAGTTTGTGGGGGCAATAAGCTGACTTTGTATAAAATATACAAAAGTATGAAGGCTATTGCTTAACGCATTATAAGCCGCCCTGAGTCTCCGGAGAAGGGCGGCATATAAATCAAATTTAAAAAAAAAAACCTTACAACTTCAACTGTGTATAATTCAGGTGGTCTTTGACTTAGAATTGGGACCAGCATTTCCAAACAAGGTGGTTATTAAGTGTGTCACACACAACTGTACAACCTTTTTGGCTACCGCTGTTAAAGTGATTCATTGGAATTGTTAAGTGAATTATATGGTTCTTACCGGTAAGTGGATCTGGCATCCCACATTGACTTTACTGTCAAAAGCTGGCTGGAAAGGTTGCAAACGGAAATCACATGACCTTGAGACATTGCAATCATCATAAATACATGCTGGTTACCAAGCACTCAGATTTTGATCATGTGACCCCGGGGATACTGCCACGGTCATAAGTGTGAGGATCAATTGTAACTCATTTCATTTTCAGTGCCATTGTAACTTTGCTAAAGTTGCTAAATGGATGATTCTTAAGACAAAGTCTTAAGACATTTTTGTATGTATTCTAGGCCCTTTTTTAAAAAATGTACATTTTTAAACCCTGTCTTTTAAATTAATTTTGGAAGCTAAGGTAATCTGTTCAGTCCTGCCTGCAACAACTGATTTGCTAAACAACTAACCCAATTTGCTAAATCACACCGTTCTAACTCAATTTGTAGTAGATTTCTTTTTCTTTACTTTTTCTACTTCAATTTGTAGTAGATTTCTTTGCCACTGTGCCAAAATTCGTCATTTTCCTATACAAGATTCCAAAGTTCAGAGATTTCCCAGTTCCGTAAACATTTTTTTACTTCTCTGTGTGAAAGTGAAAGATGGGGAGAAGGGAAATTGATCCGTTTAAACTCCCCATCTGTGAACCATTTTACTAACTCCTATCAATTGGAATCTAGTCTACTTGCTGTATGTGTCCTTCCTTTCCTCTGTCTCTATGCATGCTGGTTGTTTAAATATCTCCTATTGGAGGAGAGCCCTCTCAGCCCCAGGTTGTATGTATTTGCTGGCCCATGAAAAATTAATGTGTGCTCTCTGTCTCTTGATTTCTTCAAAAATAATACCTGGGTCATTGGAGACAAGCCATCTGGGGAGCATCATTTTGGCCAGCTGTGGAATGCAAGGCCCTGAAGGAAATGTTTGTCCTTCTCTTTCTCACTTCCCACGCTAAAAATTTCCTTAAATAAAATTTCTATGATTATGCTAAGATGGTTGTCCAAAATAAAGTTTCCATTTTGATTGAAATCAAAACTTACTTTGTTGGCTTAATTTTCATCTGTTGAAACATATACTGTCTTCTTTAAGCCAGCTCTTGCTACTTAAACCTAAAAGAGAAGCCTAGGTTTAGAGATGGGCATATGCGCCTGATTTTGGTTAGATTCTAGAAGCTGGCCCAGCCTATGTAAGAGCATTTCTTGCCCTTTGCTCAATATAGTCCAGGATAAGAACAATTCTGTCCTTTGACTACTGTGAGGGCATCCTTTAGATTGGTTCTCCTATTTCAGACACAAGATGACTTAGGTGTGGACTTCGTGGTCCAATCTGTTTTAGGAGTACATTTTTGATCCAGCAAATTTCTGGCTTGTTTTTAAATTAAAGATCTATAGAAATGTACCAGATCAGTGCAGGATGCAAATAGGAGTTATACCTCTCAAGAGGTATATAAATAGGGAGCAAACCTCACTCTCGATAGCACTGATAATGTTGCCCAGTCAGGTAATGGAATGTCTGCAAGCAAATAACCAAGAACAGAATGCACCAAGGACTCCACAGTTATGCATTCTTTGAAAGCTGTAAAAGGTGGCTGAGAAGTTAGGGTCCTTTGAATAGTACCTAAGAATGCCCATTCCTGAAAGTTCTGGGAAATAAATATCTTCTCTTGTTTTTACTTTTAAGTTTGACAATTTAAAAAAAACCACAACGTTCTATGTTTTGTAACTCATTACATTTTGCTCAACAGCTTTAATTGCTACACTACTTCTGTGGAGATACAACCTGTGTTTACTGGTTCATTCTTAGCTCTGGATGAAGTTACATAATGACTTGAAAGAGTTTTTGTTCAGTTATTGGTCTCTCTTCTGAAAAGAAGTGTTTCTTTTAAAAAATTATTCAAAAGTTATTGTTAAGTGTTAACTGAGATATGAGAGCAGGGAAGGGGAAGGGGACCTTTGATCTCCACTGTTGTCACAGTGCACTTCAGGAACCAAATATGTTTCAGTGAGCTTAAGCTGCCTTGTCCTGTTGCTAGAGTCTTCAGCAAGAGAAGAAAATAATGACAGGTACTAACTCTGTCTTGAAGATAATGACTTTGAGAATGGGTAATATAAGAAGAATTCAATGTTTGTAAAAGCAGAATCTACAGTAGCTGCTGCTTGCAAATAAGCTCTTCAATGGAAATTGGAATGAAACAGGTGATAAATGTGGTACATATGACTCATTCCCAAAGTATGAAGTAGCTGCATGTAATGGATGAAACCACTTAAATGAAAATCATGCCTGAAGACTTGCAAGAAATCACTTGCAAAGCTGACAAACTCATAGCACAGTTACCCCAGCCCCGATCCCGTTTGTGATAGCAAATCTTGTTTGAAACTAGTAATCATGCTGGCCCTCAGGAGATGATATAGGAAGGAATTAGTTGTCATTTGGAACTGTCTCCTAAAATCATCATTTTTATCTGTTTCTCTCTCCAACAGAAATCCTTTTGGATACAACAGGAGAGACCTCTGAGATTGGATGGACCGCCCATCCTCCTGAAGGGGTAGGTGCTTCCCTTCATACTCTTTTGCTGAAAATTGCCCACCCACTCAATACCTGGTAATGTGTTCGGCACACAACAAAGACCCGCAGAGAAACCAAGATGTAATGGCTGGGATTTCGGGATGGTATTCCCCCTTCAAAGACAATGGAGAAAACTAGAAAGGATTGTAAAGTTGTTGACTGGTGTTTTTTTTCTATTATAATCTCTGCCAAGTCTTTGGATCTTCTGTCTTGGAGTATCATCATAAGGGAGACAACACAGGATTCTTCTCATAATAGAGCCACAAAAGGCAATAGATTTAATTGTTTTTGTTATTTCTTTAAGACTTACCTTTTGTCTTCTTCAAAGGAACATTGTAGAAAGTCCTGTCAGAGAGCCACATTGTTGAGTGCTGAATGATTGTACTTTTTCTCTAGGGTTGGGTTGATATAGAGAATTGATATAGTGTTCCCTTGACTCCATGCACTCTCAGTCTTCCCTTGACTCCATGGAGATCCTTGACTCCATGCTCATTATACTTGCAAAAGAGAATGGACATCCATATTTAGAGTCTGGTCTTCAGACTCATTTGATAGCCCCAGATTGAAGAAGAATGGAACTACATGACAATACTGTCATGTATTATTATTATTAGTATTATTAGCATTATTGGTAGTTTTTCCAGTTGGGGGGATAGCAAAAGAGTGGCTGTTGTGAAGTTTTAATTCTCTCTATTTCTCTATGCTATTTTTTTCCTGCTGATTTTGAGAAGAGAAAGGAGAGGAAAGATTTATGAATACTGAAAGAAGAGCAAAATCAGGAGTGTTGTTTGAGGAAAAAGTGAATGCAAATGTCTCATTAAAGCAATTTTTATTAGGCAACAAAAGCAAGCTTCAGAATTTCATTAAATATTCAAAAGTGAATGGGCAATAAAAGATAAAAGTATAAAAGATATTTAAACTATGCCCACACTCTGCATTTTTTCCTGGATTATTAATCTTGTTGATTGACAAAGAGTTCTTAGAAACTCAAAGGCTTACTCAAAAAGATGTCCATTTCCCCCCTTGATTCTAGGGTACAATAATGACTTTAAAAATTCATCTATATATTCCAGTTTGACTGTAAACCAATGGGACATAACTCAATTAATCCAGTGGTCTATATTCTGATGGCAGAAACCACAAAATTGTTGAGTGCTTGACTATAGAAAACAGAAAGCATTTGGAACAAACTGCAGACACCCTTATTTTCCATCTTGTAGCCAAAACGATAGATGAGATGCTAGTATATACTAATTGCTCCCTGTTAACCTAGCTAGATGAAGGGGAAAAAATACCATGGCGTAATTTTTATTTTTAAAAAAATTATTTAAACATTTTTAAACAAATAATGGATTCCTTTGACCATTTTATATGATGAATGATAGATAGAAATTAGGAGGTACTGCCATCTTTTTAAAATGTTTAGCAAATTTAGTACTCTACCTCCCTAAGAGGTAACCCTTAAATAACTCTTAAATTACCTTGGTTAAAAAATTATATAGAATATTAATACTGCATTTGTCAAACTGAACATACCAGCAGAAACTGAATTTAAATATTCTCTGAAAGCTCTACATCAACAAGACACAAAAACATGCCAAAGCTTAACAAACGTAACCAAACCAAATTAGAATTTTTCCTTTTTTGTACATCCCTAAAATTAAACAACAGCAAGATACGAGAGCCAAAACTTACAATGTCAACCAAACCAATATAGAAAGCAGTGTCTATCAATAAAGAACATATTATTGGAAGAATTAATTTCCCTAACAAGCAAGTAAAATCTATTTTGGGCCCCAATGGGGGATCATCACAGTGGAGGTGGTTGATCGATTAATAGCAGATTGTACCTCACCCCCACTCTGCCTCTGCCTGCCCCATCTAGCTCCAATAGCAGTATTAATTCATTTTATTTGCATTTGCTCAGTCATAGTGGTCCAGGTCTTCTCAAACTACAAAGCTTCCTAAACATTCAAGTCCTGATTCACATATGTAATAAATGGCTCTTTTGTCTCCGCTCCCGTGTCACTTGTTCTTGCTCACGCTGATAGTAGACATTTAGTTTAGTTTACTTTATTGTCATTGCACCTCGTACAACAAAATTAAATGCCATTTTCATGTGACTAGCATCTGGTCAGTTCAGCTAGGCTGGAAACATCTTGAGAAAAGACAAGTTTGTTATGGGTCACGAAACAGCATAGCACCTGGATCGCTAAAAATGCTCTCTCTTGAAATAGTCAAATTTTGATTCCAGGCCAAGGCAAAACCAGAAAAAAAAAAAACAAATTCTCAGACTTTAAACACATAGAATGGGAATATGTGCTTTATGCTTGGAACATATTATGTCATTATGCTTGGAATTATTATTATTATTATTATTATTATTATTATTATTATTATTATTAT
>WNWU01000064.1:184001-197701 GCA_012654045.1 Ptyas mucosa
ATTATTATTATTATTATTATTATTATTATTATTATTATTATTATTATTAACACATGGAACAGCTGGTTTTGGGCTCAGAATATTCTGTACATCTCTACTCACGTGCAGTTTTGGAAAACTTCAATCTTACTACTTTTAAATCTAAGCAATATTTTCTATAAAAAATGAGATGAGAGAGAAGGTCCAGTTTCTCCTTAGTCTGGAAGAACTTTCAGAATCTTTGGGAGAAAATAATTGGCATCCTTTTAAACTTACTTCTTCCTTTTTTCTCAAAGAATAGCATGTTTGAGTACAATCAATTTTTTCCTAGGATGGATGGTAATTAATAAAGCACATATGTGTTAAATAAAAACACTTGCAATATAGAATGATTTGCAGTGTGGTGAGTGCTTTGTAATAGTGGATTTTTCAGAACATGGAAGGAAAATTCACTGGACTTATTTCTCATTCAGTGTTGTCTTTGTCTCCTCCTCCTCCTCCTCTTCCTCCTCCTCCTCTTTCCCCCCTCCTTCACCTCTGTACCCCCCCTCTCTACTTCCTCTCCCTTTTTCAGAAAGTCATTTAAAAAATGACTATGGCTGGAAGAGAGATGTGCAACTGATTTCCCAGAAAGGTTCCTGAGCTCATCTACAAGACATAGATTAAGGAAGGCACTTGGTGTTGGGAGTCAGGGAACCAAGTAATATTAATCTCATATTATCCCTGAGGAGCTTCTAAACATGATGAAACTAAAATTTAGGCCAAATTTGTGTAATATATACTGTGGCAGGATCCAGGTGGCTGTTCTCAGGTGTAAAATAACACTGTCCCCAATCCCATAAGAATTATATTTCCAACTTGTTTGTCTCCTTTTTCCTCTCCTCCCCTCCCCAACTCCATACAGTGGGATGAGGTGAGTGTCTTGGATGACAGGAAGCATCTGATTCGAACATTTGAAGTATGCAATGTTGCTGAGCCAGGACAGAATAATTGGCTACGAACTCATTTCATAGAGCGTCATGGAGCCCACAGAATTCACATACGACTCCGCTTTTCTGTTCGTGACTGTGCCAGCATGAGGACCGTGGCTTCTTCTTGCAAAGAGACTTTTACCCTTTACTATCATGAATCGGAAACTGACCTAGCCACTGCTGAGCATCCGGAGTGGCACGAGGGCCCCTGGACCAAAGTGGATACAATTGCCGCTGATGAGAGCTTCTCCCAGGTGGATAGCTCTGGGAAGGTGGTGAAGATGAACGTCAAGGTGCGAAGCTTTGGGCCATTGACGAAGAGGGGTTTCTACTTGGCCTTTCAAGACTCTGGCGCCTGCATGTCTCTGGTGGCTGTCCAAGTTTTCTTCTACAAATGTCCTGCAGTGGTGAAGGGTTTTGCCTCTTTCCCAGAGACATTTGCTGGAGGCGAAAGGACTTCTTTGGTGGAGGCACCAGGAACTTGTGTGGCTGATGCTGAAGAAGCCAGCAGTACTGGCTCCTCTGGAGTGAAGTTGCATTGCAACGGGGAAGGCGAGTGGATGGTGGCAATCGGAAGATGTGCCTGCCGTGCTGGCTATGAGCCTATGGACAGTGAGAGAATCTGCAAAGGTAAGAAACAGATGCTCCAGGGAGTGTCCCTGGCATTTTTCAAATCAATGTGTTTGGAATAAAAACCCGCAGTATCTTTGGTAGTAGCTTCTAAACAGTATGCAAGAGTCAGTGAGTCCTGTGAAAAACAAAAGTTTAAACTCCTGTGAATATAAAATACATATACAAGAGACTTCCTGTTATGCTTTTGTGTGATTTGCTTGTATAATCTTTCCTCATCTTTATATTGAGTCAATTTGGGGTAACTCAAGTCATACTTGGTATAATCCTGTGGCTTTCTTCAAAAGGCATTATGGATTTGATTCAGCCTTGTTGGTTGGACTCTAAAAGTTGCTGGCCAGGTTTTACTTTTAGTAGCCTGCTTCTCCCTATTCTTTATGCAAATGGGGAAAACCACTTCTTCCTCTGTCCAACAATTTAGATGTGCCACAAAAAAAAAAGGAGGATTGCTAGTAAATAAACAATATCTAGTCCTACTCCAAGTTTTATGGGTGCCCTCTGGGTGTTCCAAACCACCAGAACTTTTCAGATTTGATCCTAATTTGTAAGAGTACCAATCTGAGTGATAGTCCTGATTTTAACATAATGTTTCCCCTTTTCTCTTCCTCATAGCAATGGCTCAGGCAATTGGATTGTTTTCCAAATGAATAGCAAGGAAGTCTTTGCTTAGCTCTTTTTTTCCATGCAGATCCAAAAGTGAACAGCAGCTGTTGAAATCATACTTGTTGTAAGGCCCCCAAAGTTTCCTTCCTTCATTACAGTAGAAACAACTATCTGCTCTCCTAACAGCTTTCATTGTCCTGTGCGCTGCTTGGAGAGTCCAAGCAATGGGTTAACTTCATCTGATTGGCCAGAGACTGAGTTGCAATTTATTTGGCCATGCCTCTTCCGCCTGGCTGAGCTCCAGTTTTTCAACTCAATCGGCCTAGAGAGACATGAAATCAGATTCCTCAGTGCAATTTGGTTTAAAACAACTAGAAAATCGATCAGAGCAAGCTACGGAGATCAGCGTTTCAGTGCTGCATCACAGAAGCACCGTGGTGGAGCAGCTTGGATTGCCGTGTCAGCATCGGCCAGGGGATCGAAGATTCATTCCCGCGACTCAGGGAGCAGCAAGGAGCCAGCGGCCAGGCTTATTTCTTTGCCTATGCTGGCTAGATTGTGAAGGCCCTGCTTGTTTCAAAATTTGGGCTGAGGCAGACCGAGGCTTCAGTCTGCAGCGAATAGAGGCTGCCTCCATTGCACTTTGCAAACCGTGTTGCTGGTTACATGCTATTCAACCAATTGTGGCATTTGTAACCATGTTGTTGGTTTTGCACCCTTTTCTGTTGCTGCTGCTGATAAGTGCGCTTACATGCCGTGTTGTTGGATTGGCGCCATTTTACTGGCTTTGCAGTGAGTATCGCGGATCCCTTGGTCAGCCTGCCACCTATACCAAGGGCCTCAGCCACAGTTATTATCCAAGGGGATCCTTCCCAGGCTTAGGATTTGCCCCCATATTAGATTCAATCCAGCAGCTGCAAGATAGCAGGAGCGGCTCCACCCTCCCAATATGGTAGACTGATCTAACTCCCAGAGCAGTGATTCAGCTGACTTTTCTCCCAGGCAGCAGAGATCAGAGGCTTCTGATTCCAAAAGAGCAAAGGTCAGTCTCTAAAGGACCTTCTACCAGGGCTAAAGCCAAAGAATTGAGGACTACCTCAGCCTCTGAGAAGGATGCCAAGAGAAGGCAAAAAGCCTTGAAAAAGCATTTTTCAAAGGCCCAGAAACAGGCTGAAGCAGCAAGTAGGGCTGAGGCTCGCAATTCCTTGGAAAAGGAATTACCCTCTCAGACCTTCGAGCAGGAACTGTTAAACTGGTCTCCTAATGTTAACACCGAGCTACAAGGCCTGCAGGCAACTTCTTATGAGGAGGATTTTCTTCCTCTCTCCTGCCTGACCTCAGCAGGGTTGGAGCATACCTCCGTTACCAGGCCTTCTGCCCCATCAGCCACCTTTACTCCTACTGTGGTGGGGCTCCACCCAGAGGAGAATTTGGGCCCCGGTTAGTCTTGAGAGCTTCACAGCATCATTGTACAAACCATTTTACAGGGCATAGATGCAGCCCTAGAACAAAAGGATTTCACAGGCTCATTGCCATCAGACCCTTCCCGTCTAGCGGCTCTGCACCCTCAAGTGCAACCCGACATGGGCTATATTCAAGAACCTCATTCCCCACTACCTTCCCATCACAGCGATATTTCATTTGAGAGTGATGATGAGATGGGTGACTATGACTTCTCTGAAGATGAAGGTATTACCCCAGACAAGCCCGTTTTCATTGGGCTCTTTTGTCCTAATCTGTTTAAGACCTCATTATTTAAAGCCAAAACAACAGCCAACATGGGGGTAGCCAGTGAGCTGACAGATGCCTCCACAGACACTCAGGATCCCAGTGCCCTGGTCTTTACAGAGCCAGTCACAGCGCAGGAGGTGATACCTTCTCCTAAGCTTTTTGTCGATCTCATCCAAAGACAATGGAATCAGCCTGGGTCCATTTCAGCCCCCAGTGGGATGGACAGGAGGATGTATACTGTAGAACAGGATCTAGAGGAGTTCCTGAAGTTACCAACTGTGGACGTTCAGTCCACTGGCCAATCTGGCAACAGCAGCCATCCTTCCCTCTGACATGGCAGAGGGCCTAAAGACTGAGGACAGGAAAGCAGAGCTGTCTTCTCGTAAGATGCATCAGATGGCCACTTGGGCAATTTGATCAGCCATGGCTACATCTTTTTTCACTAGAATATCGCTAATATGGCTGCATCAAATGCAGGCCTGAGCGTCACCCGAGGACACCAGGCTGCATCAGGATATTAGTAAATTGATAGCAGCAGCCAAATATTTGGCAGACGTGACTCTTAATGCGGCCAAGTCTGCCTCATTGGCATCAATGTCACCTCCAAGAAACTTTTATGGCTTTGCCATTGGCAAGCTGACATGAAATCTAAATGGAGGCTGGCGTCTGTTCCCTTCAAGGGAGGCAATCTCTTTGGGGAGGTGCTAGACCCTATCTTAGTGGAAGGTAAAGATAAGAGGAAAGCTCTTCCTCACTTTTATAGGAGAGTGGAAAGAAGGATCACCCTTTTCTATCACAGGCAGTCCTTTCAGGGCCCTGAGGCTGGGTTTAACACACCAGTCTATCCGAGACCATACCGCCACAGTATGGATCGCTCGCAGGATAGATCATCCTTTCGAGATAGGGCCAGACAACCGCAGACCAGGCAACCCTATCAGGGAGTCAGCAGCTGACTTTACCGTCGGACAAAGTGACTTTCAATCTGACACCCCCATTGGCGGCCGTTTAGGGATGTTCACCAGCCAAAGGCAGGAGACCACTACCAATGCTTGGGCATTACAAACAGTGAGGCTCGGTCTCACTCTGGAGTTCTGCTCCAAACCCCCAAGAAGGTTCATCCGATGCCCGGTTCCCAGGGCCACCAAGAGGTCTTTGATCTTGGCTCTTATTTGATCCTCTTTCTGGTCTCAAAGAGTTCAGGGGAACACAGAACCATCTTAGATATAAAGAAGCTCAATGTACACATAAAGTACAAACACTTCAAAATGCAATCCCTATATTCAATCCTGGGTTGCATCAGATGGAGAGATCTCTTAACATCAATAGATCTCAAGGGGGCTTACCTCCATGTACCCATCAGACCATCCCACAGAAGGTTCCTCAGGTTCTCCTATTCAGGACTCTACCTTCAATACAAGGCTGTCCCCTTCAGCTTTTCTTTGGCTCCCAGAACCTTTACTAAGCTGTTGGATATGGTAGTGGCTCACCTTTGGATCAGACCTGTCTGACTACAATATTACCTGGACAACATTTTAATCCAGTTGTTGTCTCCACTTCAGGCTGGACAGGATCTTCAGATCATGTTCCAAACCCTCCAAGACCACGGATTTACCGTGAATCTGGAGAAGAGTCAAATGATACCCTCTACCAGCTTGACTCACTTAGGAGCGGTGATCAACACTGAGACCTGTCAAGTCTTCCTCTCTCAGGAGCGCATATCCAGCATAAGGGTCATGGTGGATCACGTCAAATTGCTACGTCTAGTTCCATTGATTCTTCTTTCCCAGTTACTGGGAAAGATGATATCATGCCTGGCAATCGTTCCTTGGGCACGGTTGCATGCCGGGCTCTAGTAATTCCAACCCACGAATCTGGGTTCCTCGCAAGGTGCTCTGGTCCTTGGACTGGTGGATGTCAGCAGCCATGAAGAAAGGCTGTCTATTCAAGGAACCCACCCATATGGTTGTGATTTTGGACACCAGCCTATTCGGCTTGGGTGCTCACCTGCAATCCCAAGTGACCCAGGGTTAGTGGTCCCCGGAAGAACTTCTAAATGACATCAATTGGTTGGAACTGAGAGTGGCCCATCTGCACTACGCCATTTTCAGGAGACATTGTCAGGTCACCACATGTTATTGTTGACAGACAATGTAACAGCCAAAGCACATGTGAACCGACAAGGAGGCACACATTCCAAGGCCCTGATGCACGAAGCAGGGGACTTAGGCCTAAGGGTGGAGAGGCACTTGCTTTCCCTATGAGCTGAGCACATCTCTGGAGTGTCCAACAAACAAGCAGACTGGTTGAATAGGACAACCATCGACTGAATGGCACCTGCATCCAGATCTGTTTCTTCAACTATCAGAGAAATTCAGCCATCCAAGTGTGGACTTATTTGTCAGCCCAATGTCAACTTCCGAGGTTCTTCTCAAGGTTCCTGACACAAGGGGCCGAGGGCACCAGTACCCTCCATTGCCCATGGCCTCACGGCCTGTTATATGCCTTCCCTCCAACCCCTCTCATTCCGAGGGCCATCAGAAAGGTCTTAGAAGAGGAGGCAGAAATTCTTCTAGTGGCACCACATTGGCCCAGGCATCTGTAGTTTGCGGACCTGGTGAATCTATCCATCCCTTGCCCATGGAGGATACCCCCAGACAAGATCTCCCTCAGCCAGGGGGTCATGAATCAACCAGACCCTCAGTGGCCCCAGTTGGCTATCTGGCACTTGAAAAGGAGATCCTGAAGAAGAGCCATTTCTCTGGGAGAGTAATTTCTACTATTCAGGCTTCTTGATGCCCGTCAACAAACAAAGCCACCTGGACATCCTTTTGTCAATGGTGCAGCAATACAAAGTTAGTTCCCACATTGGCCTCAGTTCCCAATGTTTTAGACTTCCTTCAGGAGGGGTTCGATAAAGGCTTATCCACAAACATCCTACGCCAACAGGTGGCTGCCTTAGCCACAATTCTGAACTGTGATGGAATGAATCCCCTCTCCCAACACCTGAGGGTTCATAGTTTTCTGAAAGGGGTGTCCAATCTAAAACCCCCAACTGTCCATAGATATCTGACTTGGGACCTATCATTGGTTTTCAGGCACTCATCTCTCCTCTGTTCAAGGCATTAGCGTCTGCCAGCCTCAGACTACTGACCTTTAAGGTTGCCTTTCTTATCGCGATCACATCTGCTCAGTGAATTTATGAGGTGGCAGCCCTCTTGGTGAGACAAGATTTGTGCATCTTTCACCAAAATAGAGTCATTCCAAGATTAGATCCAACTTTCGTGCCCAAAATTATCACTTGGTTTCACAGAGCCCAGGAAATCATCCTACCGGATTTTTGTATGCAGAGCTCTTCACAAGTACATCAGCAGAACTGCCTCCTTCAGGACAGAATAATTGCTTGTTTCTTTTCAACCCAGTTCCATGGGAAAAAAGGTGACCCTGTCCACCATTGGGCGCTGGCTGAAGGTGTGCATTGCGCTGGCCTATGAACCTCAGGCCAGGCCTACTCCGGGCTGCATCACGGCCCATTCGACCAGAAGCAGAGCCATCATGGCCGCTTGGGCTATGCAAGCCTCCATTCAGGAGATTTGCAGGGCAGCAACTTGGGCTTTTCCTTCACCATTTATCAGGAATTACAAATTGGACATGTTTGCCTCGGCTGAGGCGGCATTTGGGAGACGAGTTCTACAGAGGCTTTTTCCAGTCGAGGGGACCCTGGATCAGTCTGTTTCCCACCCTATGAATATCCCATTGCTTGGACTCTCCAAGCAGTGCACAGGAGAAAGAACATTGGACTTACCTGAACGTTCATTCTATGTGCGCTGCGGGAGAGTCCACCCTGGTTCCTTCTGGGTCCAGTGTCCAGGAGTGGTTGATTTCATCGTACAGGATACGTCCTCTCCAGATCCAAGTCTTCATCAAAAAACTGGAGCTCATCTGGGTGGAAGAGGTGTGGCCAAACAAATTGCAACTCAGTCTCTGGCCAATCAGATGAAGTTAACCCATTGCTTGGACTCTCCCGCAGCGCACATAGAACAAATGTTCAGGTAAGTCCAACATTCTTTTTCAGCTTTCAGTTAACTAGAAGGCTACCCAAACCATTATGCTTATTCTATGTATTCCATAATAGTTTACAAAGTAATCCTAATTTCCCAAACAATATTCCATATTGTGAAATTTGGTTGTACATATTACTGCATGCTTTTCCTTCAAGAAACGATAGTCCTTTAAACTGGACATCTTGTCTATATTTGGGTTTCAAACTGCCATACCCCAAATTTAATAGTGGGAACTGACATTCCAAATCCCTCCCCCAAGTAATTTGGCCAGAATTTGCACTGCAACAGCTAGCAGTATTAGATGAAGTGCAATTGTACCTTAAAGTTTAATGAAAAGTCTAGGAACCTAGCATAGTCAATGGAGCTTCATGCCAGCTGCCAGTTGCAAGTATTTCTGCTCCTCTGAACAGAGCTGTAGTAGAATCTGGAATTCCTTCTTAAATGGAGATTAATCCCAGCACCAGCTCTTCTTTAATTGGACTGCTATTAATCTTGAACATGACTGATATTTGTGCAAAATCTAAATTTGTAGTTAAAACTAGTGAGGAAAGTCCTTTCTCCAGAATAACTACTACTACTACTACTACTACTACTACTACTACTATATGTGATGAAAAGTAATATAGCAGCCTGATGAAGGTGCAGGGACCCTTTTCATAGTCTGTTTTAGAAACGGATATTCACTGTGGTGGCTGGAATGAAAACTACAAAATTACTGGGGAGGGGACTATATAGTAATTCTTTAGTATATACATTACATGAATTGAGAAAAGGCCAAGTTAGTATTTTAGAAACATTCTTATAAAGCCTACTTAATTTTAAAAAAAAAAATAGTGAAGAAAAATTCAGAAAAATATAGATATTAGTTGCCAGCTTATTCTGAATTTTAATTATATCAAGAATGCCCCAGCTCGTGCTTACCTTGCCTTTTATCTGGTGGTTTCTTATTTGAGGTGTGAATCACTTGCATTTATTTTTCTTTCTTGCTGGAAACATTAAGATTATACTTTAAAGAAGTGGACTCTCCTTGTCGAGCAACTGAGTTAAATAGTTTCCAGCTAAAATATAAAAACTATTATAATTTGCAAATACACTCCTTCCTGGGAGCTGATTTGAAGAAATTAAATATTTATATAGTTAATTACTTTTAATTATTACAGTTATAAATATTAATTATAAGTGTAATAATTATTCTAATTATTACACACACTTCTTCAACTCAGGGCAGTTGAGAGTGTAAATGTTTTAACACTTTTTTCTATACAGGAATACAAAATGGTTATATAAGTCACTTTTCCAGTGCCATTGTGACTCTTTGAAGTTATAATGGCACTGGAAAAAGTGACTTATAACCATTTTCACACTTACGACCGTTTCAGCATCCTCATGGTCATGTGATCAAAATCCAGAAGCTTGGCAACTGACTCACATTTATGACCGTTTCAGTGTCCTGGGGTCATGTGATCACCTTTTTCTTCTGACAAGTGAATTGGGAAAGCCAGATTCACTTAACAACCGTGTAATTAATTTAACAATTACAGTGATTCACTTAACTGTGACAAGAAAGGTCATAAAATGGGGCAAAAGTCACTTAACAAATGTCTCACTTAACAACAAAAATTTTGGGTTCAATTGTGGTCGTAAGTCAAGGACTACCTGTACAATTAGACAGTTCTTTGTATTTGATTCCCAAAAGATCAACTCTTTCAGCTATGTCTTTCTTCAGGAAAAGTTATGACTATTCTGAGGGGTCAAAATCAAATTTTGTAGTACCTTAGAAAGCTAATAATACTTTTGCATAAAAATAGAACTATTCAATGACTGAGTAGATTGCTTTAATGATTCTTATTATAATTAGACCATGTTGAAATATTCGATGTGCTGTTTAACTTTATAGCCATTGCAGGCCCCAACAGTGCAAATCCAGGAAGGCTTTCATGAAAAACATGGCAATAGCATTTTTTTTTAGTAATATCAATCTGTCACCACCAAAGAAGGCATTAAGGAGAAAGAATTGGCTTTTTAATTGTCTTTCAGGATCTCCTTAGAGACACGCATGTTTTAGTTTCAGGTTTTCTTTTTAAATTTTCATGTACCTCCAGCGGTTTTTCATTGCACTGAAAAATCAGATTGTTAGTGGAGCACGTGATCCTTGGTTAACTGGGCTGCCTGTGCATCAAATCCAGGAAATAGAAAAGAGCAGCAGCCATCATGACTATTACACCAGGAGGGATTTGTGCAATTTTCAGGAAAAACTTCCTTCCCCTCTGACTATTTTTAGACCTGAAAATTGAGAATGAGAACAGTGATTTCCAGATTAGTCACAGGGATTATCTTTGATATTGAAGAATTGCACAAAGAGCTGCATAAGTTTAATATACTTCAATCAACCTTGGCAATGTGATTCAATTAGAAAAGGGAAGTAAAATCAATGGTCCCAGAAAGAAGGCAAAGTTAGAACTGCCAGAGCCATCACACTTTTCACAATAGACTGTGACAGAGCTACTTTTTCCAGTCATAATAATCACCTGAAGTTTCGCAGTCCACATCTGGTAGCCCTCTGAAAGAGGAGATGATTATTTTGCTCACTTAACCATACTTAACAAGCTGCCTGTACCATTTTTTGCATCCTCTATTAAAACATTCGCAGAAGGGAGGTGGGTTTTGTTGGTAATGGAAACGTTCCAAGAAAATTGATGATTCAGCTTAGTATAATTACAATAACATATCCTTTAATGATCTTACTTTGTAGTGGATGACTGTTGAAAAGCAGATGCCTTACTTTCTTGATTGACTGCATTAATTCTGTAAATATTTGACCAGTGTTTGGTTAGTGGGCAGGAGTAAAATCATTTCTGTTTATTAGAACTTTGCTTGCCTCCTTTCAAGAAATCTTGTGTGTTGAAAATCCAAGATCTCCCTCCTAAATATACAAACTCTTATGACTTGAGTTTTATTTGCATTATTATATAAGTACAATGATCCATAGCAGTTCTGTTCACAATTCCCTAAAAGAAAGTTCCTTTCAATGTATTGGGATCTGTTTTTACTTATCTATGGACAAAATAGGAATATTACCATGTTCTCTAGTAGAAAATGGTAACATTCTTAAACTCAATGCCAAAATGTATTGAAAATTATTGCTAGTTGCTCCAGACATGTTTCTATCCTAGCTATTAATTATTGTTCGCTTCGTTCTTTTTTAAACTGGGAGTGTCCTCTCCCTGCTCATCCCTTCTTGACCAATATGATCATTAGTGGATGCTCAGGTCCAAGTGCCAAGTCCTGTGATGTAAAAAATGTGGTTGAATAAGAATGTGTTCATGGTGAATGCTCTGAATAAGCAGTAATCTTCCACTGCGAAAATGACATATTTACTATTGCAGGTAAATGTTCCAGACAGTGGGTTAAAACATCTTACTATCAGATTTAAAACAAACAACTACCAATTGAATGCAAGATTGTTTTGTGTATGTGTGGATAATGATCTTCAGTATAATGAACGGTAATTAAGATCTTAATGGCATTATTTAAGAATAGAATCCTTGCTCCTGAATGGGATATATGTTAGGCAATAAGGATAAGCAGTATACACTGTATGAGAGTTCATAACAAAATTTTGGAGCTGTGTTGCAAAAATTGTTCTGTCGGTTACTGTCTCAAACACAATTCTACATGCAGGAATTTGCAGAAATTATGAGAGAGGGTTTGTACATTCCTTGTGGTTCCTCCTATTTTCTGGAACTCCCTTCCCAACAAAGTTCAATGTCTTTTGGATTGGACCCAAAACATGTTTGTTTCAGCAAGTCCTTAATCTCCCCATGGGACTTGAATATGATTGAGCCTTCATTGTTTAAATTATGAGGATTTATCCTCATTTTTATTTGTTTTAAAAGGCTTAAGCTTAATCCTTCATAAAAAATAGCTGTGGTTAAAATAAGGTATAACATGAAAAGTAAAACTGATCGAACATGTCCAAGTTGTACTTTTCAAAGTTTTTAATTATTTGGAGAAATTCTAATTGTAAGATGAATAACAGTAACTTTAAGTAAATATATATCTAAAATGTTGAACATGAAGACTTGTCTTCCTCCTGATAAAAATGAAGAGGGCAAGAGAGAAGACCACCTGACCTCGAGCCAGCATATTTTTTACTTATGCCAGTCACATTATGTCAAAACTTTAAAGTTTAAACATTAGGCAAGAGCTGAAAGGCACTTTTGACTTTCCTCTGTTTACATTTTGAATCTAAGGTACATTAATAGAGTGGAATCCAATCTTACCTATAACTTGTAGTACAGACGTTCAGTACTGAGATATTGAGAACCGAATTGGCAGCTTCTTTTGAACTCCCTTTATTCCTTTCCCCCTATTTTCTTTTCCATTTCAAATCACAGTGTGTTCCTAGCCCTTCCAACTCCCTTGGGACATTGTTTGACTTTGTCCATCATCAGAAGCTTCTTGCTTTGCCTTCTCTCTGAATGATTTGAGATCTGAAGATCTGAATAATTTGTGATGAACATTACTTCCTCCCTCCCTCCCTCCCTGCCTCCCCACTCTTCTTAAAATCTGGGTTGAATTTATAGACCTGTGATGGCTAACCTTTTCCGGACCGAGTGCCCAAAGCGCATGCTGTCCCCCTTCACTATGGTGTATTATTTTCAAGCAGTGTTTCCTATTCATGTGTTATGTGGCAATCTTTGCTTGAAAGTGGATCCACATTCCCCTCCTTTCATATGAATAAAAGAATAGTCTGCCTTCTTGGCAGCTGTTCCCCCCAAAAGCTTCTCTTTCTTCCTTTTATATAAAAAAAATCAGTCTCAAGTTGGCAGGTTTTCAAGGATGAAGATGTGGAACCTTGAGCAACACTATTTTCTGACACCCCCCCCCCCTTCCTTTATTCATGGAAATCAGAACTTCACAGTTTCCCAGTGTAGGACTTGCTGAAAGAAGCTAAAGTCTCTTGCTTTCCCTCATCATCCTCTGCAGTTTCATTTTTCTCCCCACATCCCTCAAAAAAATCCACCCTACTTTTATCTAGCTGATTTTGCGGTTTAAGATTAACTAGTTAGCGCCTGCATAGTTAGACAGTTGGATTCAGGCCACGGTTGTATTCCGAACATGATTTAACTTGAGATCAGAAAGAAAATACATGTTCAAAGAGACAGACTCAGAAGGGATGCATTCTGAAACAGCTGCCAACTTGCATGTGGGCACAGTCAGACATTGCTGCCAAAACTAACAACCCTGTCTTACATGCTAACTTGTTCCCTACCATTACATTTCCTATGATTAACATTGTTCTCTAGCATTACACTGTGCCTTTCTTTCTCTGGGTAACAACATTGGTTATGATTGGCCCTGAGGCAGAAAACCGAAGACATAACAATGTCGGTTTTGGGGAAGTTTAGGGAGATGTTCTCATAAACTGGGGTCTTTCTACTAATTTAACTCAGCCTCAGGCTTTCTTTCCTCATCTATGACATACCACCAAAGCAGACAAACAGATAATATAGAAAAACCTACAACATAAGTAATTGTGTCTCATTTTGTTAAGGGGCCTTAATTCTTGGATATAATGCAGTACTTTGTATTTTTACTTGTGTGTTCAAAGGTGCTTACTCCCAGATAATTTACATATCGTGTTGGATGACTAACAGCACAGTCTCATGTACCACCTTCTTCTTCTTCTTCTTCTTCTTCTTCTTCTTCTTCTTCTTCTTCT
>WNWU01000064.1:197711-243764 GCA_012654045.1 Ptyas mucosa
CTTCTGCTTCTGCTTCTGCTTCTGCTTCTGCTTCTGCTTCTGCTTCTGCTTCTGCTTCTGCTTCTCCTTCTTCCTTCTACATATTTCCAACCAATACGAACTTCAGCTTTCATTTTTCCAATTGGGTCCACAATAGTTTCTCAAACGTTTTCCTGTAGTCAATTGGATTTTGTCAGTAGAAAAACCTGAATGCATTCAGAAGCTTAATGCTACAGCAAAAGTCATTGCTGCTTTCCCATATTTCTAAAATCCAGATTATATACATTGAAATTACATATACTCCCTTACAGGAAATGGCAACTTTGAGAACAATGATTGGAAAATGTTTGAGATTAATTAGCGTATCTTTGACCCAGAAGTATGTGCATTCCATATTGGACAAATCATTTTGAATTATAAACAAAAATTTAGAACAGTCTTTTCACACTGACCTAATTAACACTAAATTATTTTTTTAAATAGAATACATCAGTTTGTCAACAGTCATTTGTCCATTGCTGGCAGAACAATTATGTAACTTTAAGCCTTGGAATAAACTCATCATGTCTTTATTTTTTGGGGAAAAAATTGGATTATACCAACAATAGACCTGTGTGTTTGATTATCTTCCAGGACCTTGTAAATGTTTCAAAAAACAAGTCTAGAAACTTCTAGCTTTATGTCAATTAAAGTCCTGTTATTTAACATCCAAGTTAATATGTCTATACCACATAGGAAAATAATATTCTTGTAATTCATAATGTAGATCACATTTTAATAGAAGCTGTGAGTTGATGGAAAGAATTCAAGGTCAGGTTGATTTGGTCAACCCTATATTTTCTTATTACAGGTCATTTTAGTTCTTGTCTTGAAACTTAAGAAATCCAATTGACTGAAAAAAATTAATTTCCACTGAATTGATTTCTTTAAATTGGCTGCTAGGTAATCTGTGTTGTTAATAAAAAATCAACATGTAGACAGGTTTTTCTCCCCTTTCATCTAAGGAATTTTTCATCCTTTGGAGGAAATTGGCAATGGTGCTCACTAACTTGAAATGTTTAGTATTGTATGCAACATCTCAAATGGTAGGATTTGTGAGATATCTTGTCTTGTCTACTGAAACCTGCAAAGCAACCAAAGAAATTGTCAAAACACTGAATCTAAACAATACAGTTTATGAATGCTTAGATTAGTGGCTTAACTGAAAATGAAGAGAAAATCTGGGCCAGGCACAGGCAGAATATACTGGACTTCAAGTAGTGTAGCTTAATGGGCATCTTGAAACATGAAGGATGCATTCAGGTTCTGATTTCCCATTCTGCATTCTCCAGAGTTTCCCAGGATTGTGCCCCTCATATTCAGTGGCCAAATTCGAAATAGTGGAGGAATCTAGGAAAAGGAAACAAAGGAGTTGAGTGGGTATGCATCAGTCTGAAAATCCCACACCTACCTTTCTGGCAGTATAATTCAGACTATTCATATCCCCTGCAGTTTCCAGAGGTTTTGAATGTGGACAGACAGACAGACACACACACACACACACACACACACACACAGAGAGAGAGAGAGAGAGAGAGAGAGAGAGAGAGTGAGGGAGAAATACAGCACCTACAAAACATTGCTGGCACTTTTCTGTATTATGTGAACAAAACCATTGTACTTTGTAAATCATTCTTTGTGACTGCATTATGTATAAAGCCAAAATTTCCCATGATTAAAACTATCCATGGCCAATAAAACAAACCACCCATCCATTATTTATAGAACTAAGATAACACTTACAGATTCATAGTGTCAAATAATTTCAGTATTCCCTTCCTTGACTGATCAATTGCCATGTCCTGCTTTAGAAGGTCATTAGATTACGTCTAGAGCTCATGCCTTGAGAGCCCTAATTCAAGACTCTGAGCTGCTGCTGGCAACTTCTTCCTGGCCAAACATATATTGCTTGGTAGTAGCTGTGCCAAATATACCAACTCCTGACACAGACAGTAAATCTCATTTTAACAGACCCTCTTTGAATGGACTTTGGGTGCAGTGGAACACATCTGCATTTGGACTTCACTCCTAAAATAATGGATATGTTTCTGTAGTCTCTCTGAACAAATGACATCATATGCCTCAGTTTAGGTAATCAGATATTTCAATTACATACATTTGGATTTAATGAACACCTTTCCCTCCTCCACTTCTCCAGATAGTCTATTAAACTGAGCTTTCACAATATGATATTGCTGCACAGGCACAGACTGCAGTAGGAGAAATTGGTGACTCAGATTAATTTGCAGCATAGCTCTAGTTGTAAGTTGCTATGTTAAACCAACAGCTGACAAAGTAACTATCTAGAATCTAATGTTAACACAAGGACATTGTAGAATAATGGAGAACAATCACATTTCCAGTAAAGATGGGTTCATATTTGGAAGAGTCTATAGGTTTTTTTTTTTCTATGAATAGTACACACTCTAATATCAGCGGTGAAATGTTACCAGTTTGCACCAGTTCGGATGAACTGGTAGTAAAAAAAAGCTACCGGTTCTCGGTATTTCCAATGATCAGCTGTGCCGGGCGATTTATTGCTTTCTAGTGAATCTAAATTGCACAGCACAGCTGTTCCCCCCCTCACTGTTCTACTTACCTTCCCAAGCCTCCTTTTTCCATGCGAAACACGTGTTTGGCATGTGCACACAGTGTGCATTTGGTGTGCACTGTGCATGCGTGCACAGCATGCATTTGGTCTGCACTGCGCATGCGCATGCAGTGAACTGGTGGCAAACTGGGGAAGATTTCACTACTGTCTAATATGCCAGGTTTTTTTAATGTCTTAGTGTTCACATAAATTCAAGAAAATAAGTTCCACTTCTTCTTTTCTTTGGGAATTTGTCATATGCCATGATGTCTGAAATTGCTGCTTTATCATTGGACCTACCTGAGGCAGGTGAGGTACTGAAAAAAACCCAGCCCTGCTGTGTGCTTCTATGTATAACTGATGCCTAGTCTCATTTTGTCTCATGAGAATATATCGGTCCTTAAGGGTTGATATCAATATTGACAAGAAAATGAAAAACAAAAACACATCCCTAGAAAAAGGCAATGGCTAAACAGTTCCATAAATCTGCCCAGAAAAATGTATGAGTGCAATTCCTGGGAATCAAACTCAGTCTGAGGTTGTCTTTACTTTACCTTATGCCAACAGCAATCTGTTCATCTGCTTCTGTTCACAAAGGGCAAGCACCATATGACAACAATTAGATCACTGTAATGGTAGAGCTGTCATGGAGGTTCACAAAATCTTTGCAGGGTTCTGTCAGTGTTGCATATTTATCCTTCAGTCATAGAGATGAATTATTGAAACTTCACCATGGATAATCTGGACATAAAAGAATACGCACAGGATATGCCAGCTTGCTCAACACTGGCTTTGTAGGAGAATCATGGTTTTATATTTCTTCCTATCAAAAAAGAGAGAACATTGGTAGGAAAAAGCAGTGTGGAGGTATGACATCATAAGTAGCCAGCCTGAGAATGGTCATTTTTCAGGAATGTTTCCAGGCCAATAATTGCTAGTGTTAATATACTATAAATCAAAGCTCTTCAGCAACAAATAATGAGAAGTGAAACCAACTTTTCCTGTTGTCAATGGCTATTGTATTTTTTTTTAAATGTGTGCTAATGTTATGTTTCATCTATAATATTGTGGTCCATCCTTAAGTCCTGCTATGCTGCCTCATTGTGATGGGGAAGGGGCTTCCTGGGAGGGATGAGCAAAAAGCATTGGGAGTATATTCCAAGATGCATTCTTAGTAGGGTCACCCAAGGCATGAAGTTCATCCCAGCTACTCAGCTAAAGCAAGCAGGCACTTGGGGAGCAGCGATGTAGGAAAATGCTGGAAACATATGATCATTTTAGTATCAATAGCAAAGACATAATTTCATACTATGTGGGAGAAAACAATGGTATACCATTCTTGCTTTGAGGGCCAGATCTGGCCTGCAGGGTGCTTAGATCTGGCCTGCGCAGCCGCCCTGGAAACAGTGAAGGACTGGCCTATGGAGCCTCTGCCAGCAAAAACGGAGCTGTGTTGAGATGGCCACACCCACCCTGGCCATGCCCCCCTGGACCCCCTGAGTTCAAACAACCCTGAAGCAACCCTGATGCAACCCTCAATGAAAGTGAGTTTGACACTCCTGTCTTAGAACAATCTCTATTATTAGATGATGAAATTAGATCTGTACTCTGTTTACTGCTAAGTCAGAATGTTTCTGGAATTGATGAACTATACAGAAATATGGCAAGCAACAGAAGGAAAATTTGTACAGGAAGCCACAGTCCAGATGGAACATGACAAAACAAACTGTCTCCAGATTGACAAAAAAGTAAGACAAACCTATAGCGTCTCTCCTTATTTATTCATCTTATATACCTAATAAAACTCTATACGCTATAACGCTAAAAGTCAATATTGATTCTGAATATACAGTATATTGGCAGAGGCTGGATTGGAAGGAGATGAATGTGACTTTAAAACTGGAGCAAAGAAACTTCAATAATCTGCATTATGCTGATGACTTCGCTTTGATAGCTGAAAATGCAAACAGTTTGGAAACTCATTCGTGAACAAATCGGACTGATTTTGTTCACCGGGATTAAAATTAAGTATAATAAAGAGCAAACAACAGATATAATAACCAGCCTTGAATGAATTAAAGGTTCAGCAAATTATTTTAACTTATTTTACATCTTAAAGCACATTTACTACAAGATTAGATGAGTATACAAACCAATTAATAGCATTCCATAACTAAGAAACAAATACTGAGGCCCAGCTTGCATTTCAAGGCAAGAATCTCCAAAGGGAGACACCAGGTATCATGTTTTCCATAACTGAACATCATTTGTTCCATTGGGGAAAGTGTTCCAATTTTCCCTCACAGGAGTCCTGTGCTGCAGGGTGCCAAGTGGGCTACAATATCAACCATAACAGGTTGCCAAAGAATTACTCTAGTTACAACTGATCTAAAAAAGCTTTCAGGGAGTTCTCTGCAGTCTGAACAATTTATCTTCCAGGAAGGAGATGCTGTGAGATTGAACTCTTAGTTCTCACTTTTCTTCATATAAGCTATCCCTTTGGAACATAGATTTTTTTTTTGTCCAGCTTCAGGTTACTTTGGCTATCTAGTAGTAGGTTTAGAGACCTGAGAAGTTTCTTCTCATGCATGTTTCCATTTGTCTCTGGTTGTTTATTTCTGAAATCTTGATTCTGTAGGTATTTGATATGTTAACCACATATGAGCTCTGATAAAAAATAATGTACAATATGCACAGACCATATAAAAATACATCACACTGTCCAGTTTATGTACACACTCTGCATATCCTTCTTCTTGAGACTGGACACAAGAGAATAGGCACTCTTTTGCCTTTGACAGTACCCCAAATCCATCATTCAGCATATGAAAGTTTGCACTTTCTTTCAAGGCTGTGTGTTGTGCTGCCATATTTATTTTTGAGAAGTGGACGTGCTGTTAGACTCTGAAATGACAGTGTGGCTTATAGTTCAGTCTCTGCTTCAAATCATATGTAGAAGGAAAAACAGAATGTAGGAAAAAAGAATTTTTGTGCTTAAATTATTATATGTTCTCTGCATGAAATGTCACCTTTCCCTTCCAGATAGAGCAGGGGTCTCAAACTCACAGACCGTGGGCCAGATGCATTATGCATTGGCCACAGTCAGCCCCTGGTTTAGCGAAGGGGGAAAAAGTCACGATACGTCATATGACGACATGATGACTCGAGTTTGACACCCCTGAGATAGAGCTTTTAATGCTTTACCTCAAGGGTCTCCAAACTTGACAACTTTAAGACTTGTGGACTTCATCTCCCAGAATTCCCCAGCCAGTGGAGTTGAAGTCTACAAGTCTTAAAGGTGCCAAGTTTGGGGACTCCTGAGGTAGAGCATTGAAAGCCAGACCTTAGCATGGAGTAGGAGCTGGAGCTTTCTGCCCACTTCTTCATCATATAGGATAGATGAGTTGATTAAAAATAGTTCCACCTTCTCCAGGTGTGTTCATGTTCATGAGTGTCATAGAAGACTGAAATGAGATGAAAATTGGGGTGTTCCATTCTGGTATAGGAACTGTGGCTGAGAGAGATGCAATTAGATGCAGTTAAATGTAACATTGGTCCCTTTTCTGCCAAGCCAGGACTCACTCATTCTTTCTTAGATCTTTTTCCAGTTTTCCTTTTGGCCAGAAAAGATTGTACTTTGCTTATTCCATGAACATATACTTCACCCCCTCCCCTCATGAAGCAGATATCTTGCCTTAAAAGTTTCAATAGTATTAGCTCTCTAAGTAGCTCTCTTGGCAGTATGAATCCCCTTATTAGCCCGGAAGGGGAAATAAAGAAAGGAAAGGAATTAAACTATAAAACAAAGAATGATTGGGGGCAAGTGGGGGATAGACAGATGCATATTCCAAATGTTATCAAGGTAATCTGAAAACAATATATTCACTATATTATGAAAAAGGTGGATTTTGGAGGTATTTTAGTCCAATCCCCTGCTCAGGCAGGAAACTATATACCATTTCAGAGAAATGGCTGTCCAATCTCTTCTTAAAAACCTCCAGTGTTGGAGCATCCACAACTTCTGGAGGCAAGTTGTTCTACTGATTAATTGTTCTGACAGGAAATTTCTCCTTAGTTCTAGGTTAGTTGATTAGTTTCCATCCATTGCTTCTTGTCTTGCCTTCAGGTGCTTTGGAGAATAGGCTGACCCCCTCTTCTATATGGCAGCTGATTAGATATTAGAATACTGCTATCATGTCAACATACTCCTTCTCTTCCAAAAACTAGATATAGCCAGTTCCTCCAACCTGTTCTTTGTATGTTTTAGCCTCTAGTCCTCTAATCATTTTTGTTGCTCTTCTCTACACTCTTTCTAGAGTCTTCACATCTTTTTATATCGTGGTTGAGCAAAACTGGATACAATATTCCAAGTGTGATCTTGCCAATTAATGCCAATTAATAAGATAGGTGATGTCAGCTGTCAGATTGCAGTTATAATAGAGGCATTTTGAAAGATCAACCAGACCCAGACAAGTTAATAATATTATTAGTTTGTCTAGCTTCTCCCTGTGGTTCACCAGTAACGATCACCACCAGTTTGTTCAGAGTTACTTTATGGTTTAACTTCTACTCATGTTATCTCATGACCTGTTTTAAATTTGTTTCTTTTTTAGCGACACGTAGAAGTTTGGAGAAGAATCATAAAACAAATACCCCCAAACTGCCAATAGTCCAGTTTCTGGAAGCAATCAGTAAATGTAATTTGTTTAACCATCGTTTGTTGAAGAAGCAAGAATAGATCTGATCTGCATAACTTTCTAAGGCAGTGGCAGGTCTTGTACCCTACAGTAAGCCCAAAACAAGAAAATCCCTTTACCTTTAGTGGGTTTATGAATCAAGCCATGGTGGGAGATGGTTGAAAAGAGTGGGAAGATCCGAAGTGCTTGAGATACTTCTCTTGGAAGCCTCCATATGCTGCCTTTAAAACCCCCCTGCTTAGAGCTGAGTTTCCCTTGGCATCATGGCAGAAATTGGTTCTCTTGAATCCCAAAAAGGCTATTGCTGCTGGCAGTTTGGGACTTTAAATAGTTCACAGCAGAGTAGCAATTAATTTGTAGCTTGCAACACTTTCAGATCTTCCGGCAACTTAAAGAAAACAAACAGCAGCCAGAAGCAAAATGATGACATGATGTGTCCTTCCCTTGGGTGCGGATCTATTCCCTGCTACAGAAGGAGGCAACACAATGCTTTCCAAATACATTGTTTTATAATTTTCTTAAGGCTTTACTACTGGCTTGGGGAAATGTGAGTTCCTGCTTAAAATATGTAGAGAATATCATGTTGCCTACTTGTTATAAATTAATTAATTAATGAGTGACCCAGTTCAAATTATGGAACTATTTATGTAAAGAATTGAAAAGGAAGTTGTTATTTCCATTGGGGGAGGCAGTGATTCAGAGTGCTCGATCTCACTGCATCCCATGCACAATTTGTATGGTTCATCATAGCAAGATACTTCTTTTCCATCCTCTCATACTACCCAAGTTATTGTCATGGCAGTGAGCCAAGTAGCAACAAAGAACCATATGAGTTTCCCATAACCAAATTGGAAAAGATAGGGGATGAATGAATGACCGAGCATGTGATTTGGGAAGAGAAAGAAAAAAGTGTATTCTTAGATTATAATCTGAATCGGCAAATAATTGTTTTGTCAGTAACAGAATGGAGATGAGCTCTGCAACCGGCCCCAATTCACATTTATGAGGTGTGTAGGATCCCCCACTTTAGCTGTGTATTGACAAAGGGACTCCTGCTTGTTCTTTGTAATTCAAATTATATAGAAGTGTTATATGTGGCTGCGACTCTACATTTAACTTGGTCTGAATAAAAACTTCCCTGCAATCAGAAGCAATAATTACTTAACTCTGAAAATCTAGAGCAAGGTGTCCAACCCTGGCAATTCTAAGACCTGTGGACTCCCAGAATTCAACTCCCAGAATTCCCTAGCCAGTCATTATTTTTATTTCTATAATATAATATTCCTAATCTCTTTGTGACTGATATAAGGGGCCATATTTAAAATCTTCCTTATACAATTTTGGGCCATGTGCCCTTAAGGAAGGACTGTAACAACCCTGACCTGAAGCAAGATGGAATCAGAGTTTCTTTCTAAAATATTTATCATAGTACAGTCTAAGCCACTTCGTAGTAAAAATATACTACATTAACGTTATTTTTATACTTCTGTTAGTAACATATCGAAGGCCAACAAAATTGGCTGGACCGGCCATGGAGATGCTCAACTATTTGCAGCAAAGAAGGTGCTGCATCTCTCTGCAGAAATGCAAGAAAAGAAAACCATTTCTTAGATAAGGCGTCCATTCTTCTTCCCGTCTCTAAATGAGTTCTTCTACACTCCTGTCCTTCCAGTTTGCTGACAGATCCGAATCAATGACTCATGTAGAAATCCAGGTTCTATTAATTATGAGTTACCTACTTCAAATGTATCATTGTTATGCAGAATAATAGTTCAGAAAACTATTTAGAAAAAAAGATGGCTCAGCTATCAGCAGTTTAGAGAACAAGGGCTCTGTACTATAGCTAGCAGCTAAACAAAGCTGTCACGTGTACAAATCTTTTGTTCAGCTGCTTTGTTTTTTCCCAAGTGGAACACAGACCAGATGCGATATGCAGAATGACTGGTTTGTATCTCCAAGCTCTGGAATTGTTGCAATCATGCCGACATTGTAATAGCAGATTGGATCTGGGTACTTCCACCAACACAAACTTTATGTCAGTTAGCACAATGTGACAGATTGGAAATAGCTTCAAATTTGTATAGGAGTCTGACCATTCCTTCATTATCCCTACTCTGTAATATTATTGTTGGGGGGCGGGGGGGGGAAACTCCTTTGACACATATATATGTGAGTATACGTTCATTTAAAAATTACCCAGCATTAACAAGCACTGCTATCAAGTAATTAATAGTTCCAAGTATGGTAGCTGGTTTATCTACCATGGAACCGCTTCAGTCTATCCATGGAAGGCCTTTGGCTTTTAGAAGATTTTGGAGGACTTTGTTAATGTAACTGTTTGACTGCTTTTTTTCACATGGCGTAAGAGGACAATTCACAGCTATAATCTCTGCTAAATAAATAGGTCCTTGACATGGAGCAGCATTACATTGAACACCAGATTCTGGTCAGGAATGCCAGCAATTTTGTATCTGTTAGTCGTTATTTGAACAAAGTCATAAAACGCATGAGAACAATGAATATGATCCAATGGGAACAATTAATTTGATCCAGATAGTTTTGGGTTTGCGTTTTTGCTTTTAAAGCATAAGCATTACTTACTATCTGTAAGGATGGGATACTAATACTACAAGAAAATTTACCAGAGATAAAATATAGTCGGGACAATCTAGCCTTTTACTACCCAGTGTTAATTGCAATGGGTTTAATTCTTTATCCTAAACTAGGGTTGCCAAACTCATGCCCGCAGGGTGCTTAGATCTGGCCTGCACGACCACCCTGGAATCAGCAAAGGACTGGCCCACGGTGCCTCTACAAACAAAATCAGAGCTCACAGGCTCCGTTTTCTCTGGCAGAGGGCTGCAAGAGGGCCGGAGCCAAAAACAGAGCCCGGGAGGACAGCTTGTGGCCCTCATGGGCTCTGTTTTTGTTGACAAAGGGCTGCAGGATGTTGAACTGGCCATGCCCACCCTGGCCACCCCCACTTCCCACCCCCAGGTCAAATGCAACTCTGATGAGGCCTCAATGAAATCAAGGTTTGACACCCCATCCTAGACCATAAGGCTGTTGACTGGAGGAGTGACCTGCAAGAGGTATGGTGGGACATTGTCAGGGAACAGAGTTCTTCTGGACCTTGAAGAGTAATTCCTGGTTCATAGAATCCTACTATATGAAGTATAAGTAACCTGTTCTTCTCTACTGCTAGTCCTTATTCCTGGTGCCTTGCAAGTATTTGAACCAGAGCTATCTTGCAGTCTTTGAAACCAATTGAACCCTCTGCCATTGTCTTACGGGCTGTCAAAGAGCTTCTTATGATTGAGAATGATTAACTGGAATCTTCAGTCATAGATTTTCTGCTTTTGTGCTCGGAAAACTAAGCCATCCAAAGCCTTAGAGATTTTAATGGGATTTTGTCTCCTTCACCTGTTTTTTGATGTTCCAGAAAAATCTGTCTGGGCAGATGTAGAATATGCCCTCAGGGTGATCGTATGCTCTTTAACAATGTTATTGCAAAGTGCAGCTGTAAACATAATAACTCATTACTGTACATTCCCGAGCATGTGTAACACAGTGTTCATGGGAGTGAGTAAGGCAGTTGCAAGCTGCACAGCTGGCACTGATTACCTGCCCAGTCTTTTCTATCAAGTGTGTAAAACTGCCAGACAGCTGAGGTGGACTAACCCATCAAAGCATGTGCAGCAGGTGTTCTCCTAACTTTTTGAAGGCTTGGTGCAGAAATCTCAGTGTTATCTGCGAACAGACGGTCTAGTTTGGGTCTATACATTATTCAAGGATGTCAGCCCTTCGTCCCAGTGGCAATGCAGAAGGCTGGAGTCCAAGACAAGAGGACTCAGCAAGGTTAGGCCTGCAAAAAGTAGAACAAAACCTAATTCTGCATGCAGTGAAGTTGTGACATGTATTTCTTATATTAGCCGAACGTGTTTTTCTTAGTTTGCCCCCTTCTCTCTGAAATTTTATTGCATCATATAATATAATAGAGTCCTAGCAGGTTACCGAACTCTCCTGTTTCGAAAATCCAGTTGTTTCGTTTGGAATAGCTCAGCCAAAGAATACGTGGCAATGTGAATAGCTACTCCTGCCTGCCCACACTTTCATTTTATCATTGCACAACCTCATCAAGAAGATTGAGTTGAATGTTGAATAGCCTAAGGTCACCTAGTACATTTATTAAGAAATTAAACTTAGGGCTTTCCAGCCCAAAGCTAATACCCTAACTGTTATAATGCTCTGCCCTATTTAGTCTCTTCTTTTGATATAATGAACACATTTTATTAAACAGTGTGCACATAGAGTTCAGGGAGAAAGCTTTAGGGTAGCCACTATAAAATTATCATCATAAGGATCAGAACAGGATTTTTGGAAAATATTTTATTCTAAGCTTTTTCTGTATTTGTTTTTTTTTTTAGACCGTGTAGTACATTCAGCCTTACATTTATGCAGCCTGCTCATTCGCTACAGAAACAGAATCCAAATAACCACAACTCTTGGCTTGCTCTATGATTGTTCCTGCCTGGTTTTTCCACTCATAGATCTGTATTTAAAAACTCTGCCTTTAAAATAAATCATCTTTGCCCTTTGTTTAGCCTTGCCTTAGAATTATGGAGTTCTGGGAAAATTGCAAGGCAGCAAAAATGTTGAGTCAACAGTTTCAGCCCTCATTTTAAAATAAAGTTCTGTACATATATTCTATAGTTTCAAAAGGCAAAACGAGTCCCTTGATAACAAAAGGATTTTTTTTACTGGAATAATTTGCTCCTGGCAATTGCTCTTCTATTTGATTGCTTGCAACTGCAGTGCAGTGTGATCAAAGAAGTTTCTAGGTAACTGGAATTTCTCTCATATACACACAGACACACACACACACACACAAAATGGCATGCTTCCGGTAGGCCTTTATTTATGTATTTATTTATTTATTATTTGGATTTATATGCTGCCCTATCTCCAAAAGGACTCAGGGCGGCTCACAACAATAAAACACATACAGTCCAATCCTTCCTTTAAAAGTACCCAATAAATCTATAAAACTAAAAACCATTAAAATCCCCTCTAAAACCCGTTCATTCCAAGCCAGCCAGGCGAAATAGCCATGTTTTAAGGCCACGGCGGAAAGAGCAAAGGTCAGGGGACATCCTAGCCCCAGGGGGAGCTGATTCCACAGGGTAGGTGTGCCCACAGAGAAGGCCCACTTCCTAGGGGGTCACCCACCGACATTGTCTGGCTGACGGCACCCCAAGGAGGCCCTTCCTGTGGGAACGTACCGGGCGACGGGGAGCTGTCATTGGCCACAGATGGTCCTCCAAATACCCTGGGCCTAAGCCATGTAGGGCTTTATAGGTGATTACCAGCACCTTGAATCTCATCCGGAGGGCAACTGGTAGCCAATGCAGGTCCCGCAGGAGGGGTGTAACATGAGAGTGTCGGGACACTCCCATCACTACCTGCGTGGCCACATTCTGCACCAGCTGAAGCCTCCGAGTGGTCGTCAGAGGCAGCCCCATGTAGAGAGCGTTGCAGGCCTTGTCACATCTTCAAACTTCCTCAATCCACTGTTTTCCACATGACCTATTTCCCAATCAGATCTTCCTTTCCCTTCATCATCTCTTCCTTTTCTGCTTTGGATTCTTCTCTAACCCAATTTCCATCAAAATCTGTTTCATGCTATTCTTTCCCCCCTCTAAAGCCCCTACCCCCCAAGTTCACCAGTTCACCTCAGTTCTTATTTATAAAGAGTAGGTTTTTCCTGGCTGGTCTTTGTTGGTGGAATGACTTTGGGTAAATATTGAACTTTTACAGGTGTAATGAGTGACAGCACAAATAACATGGCCAAAATAGAGACTCTTGCAATGTGGTGTATATGGAGCTTCTATTGAAAAGAATCCAGAAATTGCAGTTGGTGCAAAATACATCAGTCAGGTTGTTAAGTTAATTATTGCAAGGTAAAGGAATCACACAATGAAAGATCTATTCTTTTACCAATTGCTTACCAGGCAGAGTTTATGGTTATGTATTAACTTTAAATTGCTGTAAGACCTTACTTTCGACTGTTAGAAGCCCATCTGTTTGGCATCTGGGAGAAGGCTTTCTCTTGCCTTGTTGGCAGGCTATAGAATGAACTTTCCTGGAATTGCCTTTGAGCCTCCCTTTCTCTTTTGCCAGGTTTTTGCTTTAATTAATTTTAATTAAATTATTTTTTGAATTTGGTATTTGTTTGATGAAAAAATAAATTAATCCAATGATAACAACCCACATTAAAATCCTCTCTTAATATCTTACTTTATCCTTTAAACAGAGGCCTCTAACCTTGGCAACTAGAACTTGTGGACTTAAATTCCCAGAATTCCTCAGACAATCAGTCTTAAAGTTGCCAAGATTGGAGGCCCCTGCTTTAAAGCCATGTTGACCAAACTGGATATTTTCTAGATCTGTGGACTTCATTTCCCAGCATTCTCAGGAACAGCATGCTGGTTCAGCATCCTGGAAGTTGAAAATATTTGTAGGGGACTATTGAGGGATGGCATTTAAACCATCAGAGCAACTGATTGGTCATCTGTGAAACTCTCCCCCCTCCCAGTTTCAGCACACTGCTAAATTTCCATGTAGTTCAGGCCTTAGGCATAAGCCATCTTGAATCTAGATCTCTCAGATGAATTTATTTGTCCCAGGTATTAAACCACAGAATGTATTTTCTCTCTTTGTATATTACCATAATGTGTAAACTCAGATCGTGCAATTTATAAACTATCATTTATGTCTTAAGTTGATAAGTAAACCCAAGTCACTGTGACTAATTCAGCAAATAATTGTTAAAGAAACTACATCTTAGCATAACATGTAAATTCAGCTTGTGGTTGAATTTGCAAAGAATTTGTTTTAATCATGCTTTATTTAGTAAACCATGCTTTATTTATTTAGTGTTGGCTGGGATATGCATCATACTAAATAAGCCATAATGGAAAAGCCACGAAGAGTGAGTTCATGCCTCTTGTGAAACTCTCACACATCTTCTAGAGCAGGGGTGTCAAACTCATGTCACAGCAGCATCATGTGATGTAATAGCACTCCCCCTCCCTTTGCTAAACCAGGCATGGGCATGGGCATGGGCATGGGCATGGGCATGGGCAGCACGTGATGCATTCGGCCCACGAGCTGGGAGTTTGACAGCCCTGTTCTAGAGCCACCACATTTTTCAAAAAGCCATCACATTATTTAGCATGTTGGATGAGGTCATTCATTGGTTTGGAGTAGAGTATCATCAGTATGCTAATGATACTCTGGACTGGCAAAGTGTGGCTGTCAAGGTTCTGGTCCCAGTGGTTAGAATTTGGATGGAGAAGAATCGTCTCTAGCTGAATCCTACCAAGACCAAACAGCTGCAAATGTTTGGACCATTCAGATTTGGGAATATTCCAATATTAATTTTGGTTAAGTTTGTACTTCCCCACTCAAGGATGGTGTGCCGTTTGCAGGGTCTTCCTGGACTGGCAGCTCCTGCTCAATGAATAGGTGCCTTTTGCCCAGGTTTATCTGGTGCGTGAGTTGCACCATTTCCTAGATCAAGAAGGGCCCTTCAGACAGATACACATGCTCTGGTTATCTCATGGCTTGACTGCAAAGCACTCTACGTGGAGCTCAGTGGTGGGTTGCTCCCGGTTCTGTCCGGTTCTTTAGAACCAGTAGTAAAAGTGGCAGGAGGCTCCGCCCACCTGCCCAGATGTCATAATTGATGATCTGCACATGCGCAGAAGTGCGCACATGCTCCAGTTGTGAACCAGTAGTAAAGGTAAGTAGAACCCACCCCTGATGGAGCTGCCCTTGAAGATCTCCTGAAAAATTTAGCTGGTCCATAATTTAAAGGTAGAAGCATGTGATAGCTCTGCTTTGCCCTGGTTGCAAGTTTGTTATTGGATGCAATTCAGGGTGCTTTGTCACTACTTATAATACCCTACATGTGATATTGGTTACTTGAGAGAGCTCTTGTCTCCCATTGTATCTACCTGACAGATTCGATTTGACAGGATTGGTGCACTCTGAGTCCCATCAATTAAATAATGCCACCTATCCAAATCCTGAAAGTGTGTTTCTTCTGTAACATCACTTCCCCTCTGAAATGACCCCCGCACACACAGTTCAAACAGCTCCCACCCTATTGGGATTTTGAAGGGCGTTAAATAGCAGATCTTTGGAAAGGTAGTTCGATGCCCCTTTCATCTTTTCTTTTCCTCTCTTACCATTGTTGTCCCTTTGTATTGTGTTTTGTGTTTTTTTTAGTGTTCTTTTTTTAAGCAAAAGTTTTATAATTGTAAGCTATCCAGAGTCATTGGGAATTGGAGGAAATATATATGTAATAAATAATAATTAATATGTTATGGTTGATCACACAGTTAGCCAGATGTTTAGACTGCGGCATTTTTATCCACCTATCAAATCCTCCCCAAAGACCTGGGCAGATGTTATTTGATGGTGTTGTTAAAGATATTGTCGCGGGATGTAAGCTGTTCCGAGTAAAGCTGCCTTTTGCAATTGACTGATGGTGATTCTGTCAATGCTGATGGTGTTCAAGTGGTGCTCCAGATGTTTTGTGATTGCACCAAGGTGCCCATTAGTATTGGTTCTATCTTTGCTTTCTTTGCCACAGTTGTTCTATTCCTATTTGCAGGTCTTATATTTTGTGATTTTATCCAGTTTATTTTTGCTGTCTCCAGGCACTTATTCAGACTTTTTTCCGCTTTTTTCTTACCGACAATTGTTAAATCTAGGTGTTGTGATTCAGATGCATCTATATTTGAATTCTAAGGTCTCAGAGCACTGTAGTTCTAATTTTCTATTACTTTGTCTATCTTGTATCCCATCAGTTCTTGCTTGCAGGCAGATAATATTTTTTTTTGCAGATGTTCCAATGCACCATTGTTGTGACTTTGTTATGTTGTTGTTTGTAGTCAATCCAAATCAGCAGAGGATGCATTTGCTGTCTGTTGTTGTCTTCTCAATTCTGGTCTTGTACGCATTTGTTCTTAAGGCTTGGTCTTGTGCAGTAGGACTTAACACATCTGTCCTTTTTTCCAGTTTTTCTGCTCATGGCTATAGCGAGGTCTTGTTGTTAGCTGCTTTGCCTGCCAGTTTTATTATGCACTGGCTATGTGATACTTAGCCTTGTCAAGTCTTTTCTCTATTTTTCATTTCATATGTTATTTGTCAGTTTTGGAACCCTGACATTATTATTATTAAACTTCTCCCTTCCAAATCCAAGAGAACTGAAATCACAAGCTTCCTAAATATTTCACTTAGGATCAGGTTACATTCTTTCTCTCAAAGCTTCTTCTAAAGATATTTAATTTATCAGCGAAAGAGTTATCTTCCTCTCATTGCTTGAAACATTTTAGTAGCTAATTAAAAGAGAAGGCAACATAATTCTAAGGCAATGATTGGGTAGGGAAGAAGTTTTTCTTTTTTGTTTTCAGAAGTTGCTGTAAAGTTGCAAATGCAATCAAGTCAGCGATGCCTGGTGCTATGTAGTCTTTAACACTCTTGCTGAGGAATAAACCTTATTAAAGGTACTAGATTTTTATCTGGATGGTTATGTATGAGTTTGCATTATTCAAACAACAATTGAAACCTCTAGAAAAGAAAGTATCTACAGGTAGTTTTGTCTTAGTGAGAAAAAGGGCTTTGCTGGCTGAGGAATTCTGGGAGTTGAAGTCCACAAGTCTTAAAGTTGCCAAGGTTGGAGATCCGTGGTCTAAAGAGCCTGTTGCTGTGTTCTTGTTCAGTGAATTTGTTGTTTCATACTTGGTAAAGGGCCACAATCTTTTACATCCTTATTTGTGAATAGGCCACATTTAATTTGGAGAAACTCAGTCTAGAATAGGCAGAAAAATGAGCAGCCTTTTCAACTTAAAGTTCTTTCTATTTTTGGAAAGACTTGTCTAGCCTATATGAATGAAACAGATGTTCTTGTTTATTTGGGGTAGGGTCATATTTTAATTTTGGTGCCACTGGATTTGGAATGTAACCTTTGGAATCTTTCACCAAATTGGCCTGTAGGAGTTCCATCACCTTTGATATAAATGTAAGGATGTAAACTTTTCCTTTAAAAAATCATAATCTTGGTTGATTGATTGGATCTGTACACAAACTATCTCTTTAACTTGAGAAGTAGAATAATTTGACCATATTTATAAACGATAACAATTCATTGGGCTCCAAAGGGATGGGCTACAAATCAGATTAATCCTAACCAGACACATTAAAATAACACAAACTTTAAAATGGTCATCTACAATTCTTTGCTATCAAAGGCTCTCAGAAAAATACATTTTTAAGACTCTATTTTGGGGGCCTAATTGATGTTATTATTTTTTATGCTTTTTAAATGTTGTTTCTCAATCAGAATTATTCAGGATTGGAAGGGGTTATAATCTATGTTAATAGTGGATAACCGTAGATCTGATCCAGGTATCTGATGGCCTGATAGGCAGCAGAGGTCACATACAAGTTCTTTGTTTTGCATAAATGGTGACATAATCTGATGTGGATGATTATGGAGGAAACATTCAAGAATGTACCTGACAGCTGTTAGACATGGTTTGGGATTAACCCAGAATCTCTGTCTTATAAACCATAATGCTTTGCTTGAAGCCAGCAAATGGTAGTTTATTTAACAAACCACAGTGAAAATAACTCCAGTTATTAATATATTCTGGAATAAATAGGAGGTACTGTTTGTTAATCAAATTGGACAGAAGGCCAGGTTCCTAGTATTTATATACTATTTATATACGCAGGGCTGGCATAACCTCCCCCCCTTTTTTTTGAGATATTAGACTTTTAATTGTATAAGGGGTTTTAATTGGAAGTTCTTAAAAATTTTCGGCCAAAGTGTATAATTCTTTTAAATTTCTTTTAAATTTTGTATTGGTATGTTTTTTACTTGGCTGTGCACCGCCCTGAGTCCAGTAGGAGAAGGGCGGTATATAAATTTAATAAATAAAATAAATAAATATCACACCTAGCCAACCAAGATGTTTTATTTCCTATTAACTACAAGACACATTCCAATACACTTCTGTTTGCATCCCTCCTCCCCACCCCCTTGCCCAGAAATTGCAGCAAGACTTGAACACTTGCAGTCTCAGTTTGTTCACCAAGTTGGGTCCCTTAGGTCACAAAGTTGTGTTCACAATCTCTGAATGTTTTCTCAAATCAGCAGATTTATTTCAATTGCTCTTCTTTTCATTCTTGCTCAATAATCCATGTCCCTCTTTCAAGATACCAAGCCAGTTTTTGAAATGGATTCCTGTTGGAAGAAACCCAAAGCACTGATTGCTCCATGTTTCTTATTCCCTTGAAATCTGGACTTCTTTAATAAAAAGCATTTACACTTCTCCCTCCCAAAAGTCAACAGCAAAAAGAGGGTTCTTTTCAAAATATCTGTAAAGCAAGTGCCTATTTAAATCACCGATCGATAAAGCTCCAGTCAAGCTCTTGGCAACAATCCAGAAGTCATTTGCCTTTCTCTTTTGTAGGATATTATTTTAACTTTTTTATCTTCCTAACCTGGCCTTCAACCCTGCAGACTTCACAGTTGTCTCCCAACAAGTTCTAACAAGGTCCAAATCTACTTAACTTTTATGAGATCACCCAAGGTCAGGTAGATGCTGCTACATTCTATGGGCCAGAAGTAGATATCTATTTATCCATCTATTCAAATTAGAAAAGAAGGGTATAAATTGAATAAAAAAATTAACTGGATCTGACTGTCAGCTGTCCATTTTAAGTACATTTTCGAAGCTCTGAAAAATGACTCTCAGACTTCCTTTTATTAAATGTTCCTTGAGCTGTATTTACATATCATATTAAATCCCAGAACCTCAACCTGCCACATTCAAGTACCTGCAGATACCTCCTTTACTCCACCTTATTTTTAAAAAGCTATTAATTTTTTAAAGAAGAACCTGTAAAGCAATATGAGTGTAACCTTTATTTCCAAAGAATATATTTTATAAAGGGGTTGCAGCTCAGTATGTTTGGACGTATGCATGGTTAGTGGTAAACTGAGGTAGAAGAGAGCATCTGAGAAGGCTAAAGTGGGTTGATGGGGAGATTCTCAGTGTTTGCCTTCTGGTGAATGAATGTTTTCTGATTGGCAGAGGCTACTGTAAGGGTCATTTTGCTTTCAAGATTCTAAATTTGCCTATTGACCCTCAAAGATCGAGGATCCATGTTTACTTATATGTGGTTTATTGAATAAACAATTGTCTGGGTTCACATTTTGCCATAGGTCACGATTATGAATTCACAATATCTAGGCTTGCACAACACATTATGCCACAAAGCATGTGTTGGCTTTCCACAATGTGTGACTCCAGCTTATTTATAAAAGTCATAAGTTCAGGAAGTAATACAGAAACTGTCTCTTGGCTACTTCTGAAATGTAGAAACCAAGATCAACTTTCCTTTAATGGGTTAGTATTCATACTTCGGGTTGGGTCAGCTACTCTCAGAACTCCCTTTCACCCAAAAAATTGTAGCTATAAATGTGAAACTTTTTCCTTCTCAATTCCCTCACTGATACCAAGAATTAATATGGTATCCCTTACTATCAAGTGAATGATAAGCTTTGCCTATCATATGCTACAGGAAAATTACAGGAGATTTAAGACTAGAATAAGAGTCCTATTGAATGTGATCAAATAAACATAAAATCCAATATTATTTCCTTCTGATTACAAATTCAGCTGGTAAGTGCCAGTAAAAATGGATCAAATTAGAATGTCTGGTAAACCAAGGTTTCAGCATGCTCAGGGAACCTTTGCAAACATTCAAGAATGGTTTTAAACAATTGAGAGGAAAAATGGTCTCCAACATAGGCTCTGCAGTTTCAGCAAGTACAGAATGTGGATTGTCAGATTGAAAAAAAAAATAGGAATGGAAGAGTTCCACTTGCTAAATTGGGTCTCCAAACAGGAGCGCCATACTGCAGTATTTTAGCCGCAGGCCACATTTCTGCCATTTCTAACATTGATTAGCTAAATCCTCTGGAATCTCACAGCAGAACATACAGTTGAATATTGCATTTAGCATTTTGCAGTTAGGGTTAAACTGTGCATAAAGATGTGCCATTTTTAAGCTATAATGGCTATTTATGATGGCTAAGCCTGTACTCTGTTGATGTATTTCTTTTTGGAGGCTTTAAAATTTAATTTGTTACTAGCCACCTAGCGGTTATTAATTCAACATTTGGTGATATTGAGCACTTAATATTAATTCTGGCTTGTGTAAAGGTGTAGCTTGCATAATTTGCTGCCACGAGACATGAGAAATGCTGTTAGTTCAGATATCATTAAAATATGATTTATAGAACATAGCTAATTTAGCCATTAGTAGCTATGAATCTGTGGCCAGAAGCAGTAGATCTTTGACAAGTGGACACTTTGAATGAGCAACATGGGAATGGATGGATAGGCTTCGCTTTCATGTTTTTTATGAAAGCATGAGCTTCCAGAGACACCCAAGCTGCTTTGGAAACAGACAGATTTTCTAAATGGACATAAAGCTTGATTTTCCATTTCAATCCCTGTTGTTTAAACCCATATTTTATTGCTAAGGCATATTTTTGCATTACAGTCTGTTTTGATTTTTCCAGCAGCTGTTGTACATCACTGCTAAGATTCATAGTTGACATGCATAAGGTTGTCCTGAATCTGCACATCGGCTACCAATCTGGTCTCAGTTTTCAAGAAAAAGAAATTGTACATCACAGGGTATCTTATATTACCACCACTGTATCTCTAATACAGGCTCTCAGTCAGGTAGTGTTGAAGGAGGGAGGTCAATTTGAGGTTGAAACATAAATTGCTGTGTTGTACACTGTGTGTTGATGTGTCATTTTTTTTCAAAGAAGCTATCATCTTGCATTTAAACCTTTTCTTCTCTTGCTAAAAAGGAGCGCACAACCTAGTGCAAAAGCTTCTCTGTACTGCATCCTCCATGCATAAACTGGTCGGAAATGAAGCTGGCCTAAGAAATTCCTTTCTCTATTTCATTCCCTTCTTCCACTTTGGCGGTTGCAATGATGCCTAAGTGTTATGCCTCGAAGACATTAAATTGGCCCCTGATTGGTAGATTCCCTGCTTCTTTTCCTTTCTCCCCATACTATGAACTAGGCACCAAATGTGTGGACTGGTGAAAAAAGCAAGAGTTTTATTGCTCATCCAGTCACTTGGGCTGGAAGAGAAAGTTTGGCAGAACTCTTGTTATTTTCATACAGGAAAAAACCAAAACCAAATATATTTGAAAAAACAAGAAACCACCAGCATTTCTCCTCTGAACTTTGGAACCTGCAAGAAAATAAGAGTTTCAGCCTTTCCTGGCAGATAGCCTAGCAACCCAGTATGAAATGGCCATTGATGTGCAGAGCAAGGATTGGATGGAGAAATATCCATTGGCATACATATGAGCCAATGGAATGGAGAGATTTGTGCAAGATGGAATGAATGCAGGCAGTGAAGCAGACTGCCCTGCGTGAGTCAGTGAGGAAAAACACTATTATTGATCCAAAGCCAGAAAACCCGTGTGAAGATTCCCTTCCTAGCAGCCTAGACGGGTTGAGATCAATGCTGTCTGTTCCTGTCTTCCAAAAATGACAGGTGGCCCATCCTCATGCTGGGACAGGCAGAAAATGCAATCATCTATTGTCTTACCAATTTAAAACGTAAACTTGTACCATGAGTGCGTGGATCCAACTTAATGTCTTGATATTCAGCAGAATGATAAACATGGAGAGGATTGAACAAATGCAGAGTTGAAACTTGGTTGCTGATTATGATAAGAAAGGCATATGATGGAAGTAGAGTGTACATGAGGATAAATGTAGTGCAACACTAAGCAGGGACTAAGACAAGGTACTGAGATGTTCCCTTTTGTAGTATTCTGTGTTTATGGGCAAATGTTTATAGAATGCTTATAGAACATTAAAAATATGTTAGTTGGAGACATGAGTGGGTGTCTACTTTAATATGCAGACAGAGAGCCATGTTGGCTGAGAACCTGAATGAGTTGCAGGGAATGATGCAATGAGGAATATGAAATTGAAAATTATTGAGATGAAGAGTAAGGTGTATTTGAGAGAGAAAATGGAGTGAACAAGTATTCCTAAATAGACAATTAGATGTGCTTTGATAGATCTTTACTAAATATAGATAAATAATTGACACATTTTAACAGTGCCAATCCTGGTAGAAAGTTGGAGGTAATATATTGTCAGTTGAAAAAATAATGTTTGCCGATGGCTGCAAAAACGGTTATGTATGACAACATGTTTCTGCCCACTTGGTTAAATGAATGTGAGAGTGGGTATGTTAGGAGAAGTATAAGCATCAGCTGAATGCAGCAGGAATTGCTTCATTAAGAAATGTGAGGCAAAAAGAATCAATAGGAGGGTCATGCGTGAATGGGTAATGAATGAAGATGAATTAAATGAAGAATTTAACACTACAAAAGAAGTACATTGAAGTGGTGGGTAATATATAGAGAGAACGAATGAGGACTGAATGGTAAAAGAAATATATCAAGAAAGAATCAATGGGTTGAGAGGAAGGGGGAGACTAAGAATGTTTTGGTTGGAGTTCATGAGATTTTCCAAAAGAGAAAGACAAGTTTCAAGAACAAAACTCAGTGTATGAAGCTCTGATATATCCAGTGGAAGCAAGGAGGGTTTGTAAGGAGAGAAAAACATGGAGAGATAAAGCAACCGGTGGTACATTTAGCTAGATTCCCTTTCCTTTCTCTTATCTCTTGACTTTCCTTTCTTTTACTTACTAATTGTCAGAGTTTTTCTATACTTTTCAAAGTGTTCCTTGCTGTGAATTAGAATACTATGGTGGGTATATATGATAATATAATATATGGACTAAAAACTTGGACTCTCAGCCCAACCCATTTTACAGGGTTATTGTTATGGGAAAAATTGGAGCCAGAAGGTGTGTGTTGGATATATTCACCACCTTGAGTTATTTGTAAAAATAATAAAGGCAGGAGATAGATAGATAGATAGATAGATAGATAGATAGATAGATAGATAGAGGAATGATGGACCGTCAGACAGACAGACAAATGGATAGACGGATGATAGATAATATTATTATTATTATTATTATTATTTAATTTGATTTATATGCCGCCCTTCTCCGGAGACTCAGGGTGGCTTACAATGCGATAAGCAAGTATTGAATGGTCAAGTCAAAATACAAACCTTGCTTCTTGTTCTAATTCATTGTGGGAGTAGGAGTAACAATAATAGGATGATTATAATCATTTAAAGACATGTGATATACAGTATATGAAAATCATATATGTTGTTATGTAGTCTAGATGTCTGTTAATCAGCTTCATCTGGACTGGGATGTATCTAGAGCTCATATGATGAGCTTTCCTAGTTTAATGATGCCTGAATGCAACCTAGGTAAACAGCTATACTTGAGTCGAAAGCATGCTCATACAATGATGTGAATTGATAGACATATATGTCCTTGATGGAATAGTGTATAACATGTCTCTCTTGAGGATGCCTGGGGTACAATCTTTGTACCATGACTACTTGCCCTAGGAGATTGCACAGTGTTTCTCAAGGCAAGCAAAAGCGTGGAGCGGGAGAAGCGTAAATAGAAATACCGCTGAAGAAGACTTATACAACCAACTAGAGATGTCAGTGGAGGAGAACCAGTGCCAAATAGCCTACAGCAGCTTTGAGAATGAAAGGTGCAGCTTAAATGACATTCCAGCCTAGGGAGGTAACAACAGCAACAGATGGGCCTGGGATAAGAGGTCCTAATCACTCACTAGCGGATAACTGATTTTGTTGAATTCTGTCCTCTCCTACTTTTTCTTTTGTTCCACAACATACTTTCAATGATGGAGTTAAGTGAACTGTTCCTCTGGTGTCTTCCCTTCTTTCATCTGCCTAATTAATTCCTTGTTAGCAGATACTTTTGACGTTCATCACATTTTTTTTTCAATTTGCCAATTACCCTAGTATTATTTTAGTGAGTAAGTAGAACTTAAGAAAGAGCTGTGCACAATATTTATCGCTGTTTAGGTACAAGTAATGCATTTCCAGGAACTGAAGTCTGCGTATGTTTATGCAAGATTCATGCACACAGTGATGAATTTATAGACCAAACAGAGTATTGGACCAGATCCAGAAGCTTCTTCTTCTTCTTTTTTTTTTTTGCTGACCCAATCAATGGATACCTGCCCTATGAAAGATATTAATTGCCCATGTGCAATAGTTAGAGACAAATCCCAAAGCCAAATAATAATGGATTAATCTCAGAGCCACTCATAATGACATGAGAATAAAACAAACAAACAAACCAGAGAACATTAAATTCTGGTCTATCTATGCATGTATGTATATAGTATATATGTGTAAGGTTTGGGCATTTATCGATTTTTTTCCTTTAATTTCATTTCTGCATGAGGCCCAGCCAATTGACTGTAAAAGTTAAAATAATGTTATAAGGACAGTTTAAGAGTTTGGCAGCCAGTCATAGCCTAGCCAGCAAGGAAGGAAGGAAAGAAACAGTTGACCCCCACTGGAAGCATGCTTTTGGGCACTGGACAGCTCACTAAACCCTAGGAAAGTTTGTTGTACATCAGCACTTAAGAAATCTCATGAAACAGATGCAAACCAAGGCATCTAAGTGAATATTGATGATGAAGCCTTTAATCTCAGACCTGGCTGCTGTTCCTCATGCTGCTGAACACCTCTTTCTTGTTTCTTTCTGCTCTCTCATTTTGTGAAAACATTTTCTGCTAGGAAAAAAAGAGCAAAGAACTTTGCCCAAAGAAAAGAATCGTATTGTAGAGAAAGTTAGACTAGAACTTTTCACCTTGACATGCTAGTTTTTCATAGCTCAGGATTTTGTCATCTTCTTTGATATGGGAGATTATTCAAACAATCTTTCTGCCAGAAGCAACAGAGCCAAGACGCAGATGAATTACCTCCGTGAGAGCAAGGCCTCAGAGCTATTAGCCATGTTTCTCAGGCAATTGTTTCATTCCTGCCATCCTCAAGCATTTAAGCAGACTTCACTTCCAAGAGCAGCAAAATTAGGGAGAATTTATGGACAAGCTGCTCCCTTTCGTGGAACTCTTCTTTAGAGTCGAACATTAGAGAACTTTTTTCTGCAGGCCAAATAGAGACGGCTTGCTCAGGTTTCTTTTTGAACTGTTGACTTCTGTGCTGTATCCTAGCCTCCTTTTGAAAATGATTCATAGCATGAATGAAAATGATTCATAGCACAAAGGGGCAGAACCAATTCACCAATCCATCAAACAGAATCTGATCTGGCTATCATTGCCTGGTTTCCCATTGTTGCTGTTACGCTTCCCGGTTTAGGTTTAAATGGTCACTGCATAACAGTTCTTGTGCAATATATAAAAATAAATTTAAAAAACAGCACAAGTTTCTTCACACTTTATGATAGTACATAGTAGGTGGTTGACCTTAGTAGTAAAAATACAAGGAATTCCATAAAAATCTATGTTGTTTTCTAAATCAGTTAGATATCTTTATGTTATGGATTGTAATCACTTTCTTCCTGTTTTGCTTATTTCAATGCTCATAATAGTTCAGGAATTTAATTGCTGCATTTGTGTCTGGCTGAACTATAAGCTTGAAAATATATTTTAATTGAATATACTGCCCATTCACTATTTTAGGGAATCCAGATACTTCTTGTAATAAACTCAATGGTTAAAAAAAGAGTTTCAGTAAATTGATCTAAAATATTGATGACCGTATTAGTCCAAAAATTAAAAAGATATACACACATATGTAAAGTTAACTGAGATTATTCTAAAGTATTGTATTTATTATGTTAAAAAAGGACTGGGTTTTTATTTCTGTTCCAGCAACTTCCAGCCCTGCTTTATAGCCTTTAATGCTAGCAATAGAGTAAGGTACCAAAACGTTGTCATGCTATCAGAAAGGCCACTTAACAATTGTCCTTTATCGTTTTCAAACCTGATTATTTAGATTGTTTAAGAAATTACAAATTATACAAATAAAGAATTAGCCTGCAATACTGCATTCTAACCATTGCGCCATCATGGCTCTTTGTTCAATACAATTTAAAGAATATTCTCTGTCAAATTAAAAGAAAGAATTAAATTCCAGTTTAGCAAACATAAAACTTCATATAATATTGGTATAGATTGTTCTGAATTTAAACATTCTTGACTTTATTTTCCAAGTTTTTTTTATTTAGATGTATTCTTCTTTTCCCAGGAAGCATATGGCAGCAGTTACCGTAATATGCTTTAAAAGCATCCTAAACAAACATTATATTAATGAAATGTTTATTTATATAATAAGATAACTTCAAAACAATTGTTTATTTTGTTTTTGTGAAAAGTGAATCTTGTAATAATGATCTTTTATAATGCGAACTTGAGAAAAATCAGATGACCTTTTCTTTTGATATTGTAGGAGATTTTTATATCTATCTATCTGTTCAATTGCCAAAGTACTAATGATCCATCTGGGAACACGTTTGATGTGGGATTAAAAAAAAAACTTGGAATGAAAGATTTAAAAGTTGCCATATATTCACCAAATTATACATTATAGAAAATTTCTACAATATTCTATATGCAAAATATCATTTAAATTTAACTGCAGTAGAATTATAACCTAATGTAGGATTTAAAACTTGTTTAAAATCTCCAGCTACAATTATTTTATTCACAATTGAAATAAAGAGATACTTAGGCACATATGTAAACATCTGGATGGTGTTTACAAGAGTCATAATAATTAATAAAAGCATGCAGTTAATAACCTATATATGAAGTTAAGTATATATAAAATGTTCTTCTCAGTCCTTTATTTCTTGTTCTACAACAAACTTTGAAAATATGTTAATCAGAATTAGTGTCCTCTGGCAGAATTTAAATTTTTAAACATATATATTTGACCAGCCTACCTTCTAGCATTTATTATGTGGAAGTCTATGAGTAAATAAATAAACAAAAAAGGGTTTTAAATTGCTCAATTTAGTTATCTAAAAGATTTCAAATGGCAACTAAATCAACTTAAATGGGGAAGAATATTTGACATATTTTGGAAGTAAAGGTTAAAAAAGAAGTAAAAACAGTTTAATCTAGGACAGGGGTGTCAAACTGGATTTCTTCATGGGCCAGATCAGCATTGTAGTTCCCCTCTGCAGGCTGGGAGCGGAGTGGGAGGGAGACAGGACCAACACCTCCAGCAGCACTCTGCCAGCCAAAAATGGGCTGCATGGAGGTCCCATGAGGTCCCCGCATGGCCCATTTTTGGCCTCCATAAGTTTTTGGCTGGCAGAGTGCTGCTGGAACCCAGGGAGGCCGAAAACGGGCTGTGTGGTGGCCTCAAGAGGCCTCTGCAGGGCCCATTTTTGGCCTGGCAGAGTGCTGCTGGAGGCGTCTGTCCCGTCTCCCCCCCCCCCGTCTCCTCGCCCTCCCCAGCCCACGAAGCAGAACTACAATGCTGATTCGGCCCTCGAAGAAATCCAGTTTGACACCCCTGCTTTAGATGTTAGCAACAATAAATATTTTTTATTATTTTTATAAAATTTCTTCCCACTAGAAGAAATTTTAAAAAACTGCTAGAAGAAGGATAGAAGTTTCCTTTTTGGTCTAGCTGCCAAACAAGCTTTGCTACCAGAGGTGGTATTCAGCAGGTTCTGACCAGTTCTGGAGAACCAGTAGCGGAAATTTTGAGTAGTTCAGAGAACCGGTAAATACCACCTCTGATGGCCCCACCCCCATCTATTCTCTGCCTCCTGAGTCCCAGCTGATCGGGACGAAATGGAGATTTTGCAGTAAACTTCCCCTGGAGTGTGGAGAGAATGGAGATTTTACAGTATCCTTCCCCTGGAGTGTAGTGGGAATGGAGATTTTACAGTATCCTTACCCTGCCACGCCCAGCAAGCCACACCCACAGAACCGGTAGTAAAAATTTTTGAATCCCATCACTGTTTGCTACTGGTATATAACTCATGGTACTAAACTCTTTGCAGAAACAAATTCAGGAAAATCATTACCTTTTCTGCACTCCATTCCAAAGCTCCTGTTTGTCAAGGCAAACACAAGTTATGATCATACACTGCAAATGTAAAACATCAGATAACAGGATTAGGGTTTTGTAGAGCATAAAAACAGAAATTCACACAATAAGTGACTTCAGTAACATATTTATATTCTGGCTGCAGGAAAATAAATCTTATCACGTATAAATGTTTTCATGAACTCATCTTGCTCAGCACTCTAAGTTATGTTTAAAAACAATACATAATTTCTGAGAAACGCATCTTGCAAATAGGTCATTTCATCCTGTCAATAATTATTAAACTTATATGTTGCCCGATTCCCAGTGATTCGTGAACTTGTTCATTCACTTTCAACAGTTTCAATATCCATGGAATGTTGTTTATCAGAATTGTCTGGTTGAATTATTCTTTTCTTATGTGGTTGGTCACTACAGATTTTAACTCTTCATTTTTTGATCTTCTGTATCAGATTTTGGCTTCAGCTTGCAAAAATTCTGATTCACGTGATATACTAAGGTTTTGGTTTTCATAAATTCAGTCATTTTAAAAGATTGTAAACCCTGGGAAAGAACTACTAAGCAATAACATTTAGCTTTCTTTTTCTGTTTCTCTTATGCATCGGAAATAAATTCAGCTATAGCTAAATTGTTTGGTTGCTGAAACCTTGTCTGTCTTCTGAAGATGAGGGAGATGATTCCCATTTTTCTGTCTTTTGAGCAAATTGAGCAAATGAGAGACTCCACAAACAGCAATTGAAGTGAACAAGAAAAAGATTAGTAAAGGTTTCCATTTACTAGTTAAGCAATAAAGTGATTAAAAGATGAGATAACCCTTAGCTTGGAAGAAGACCAGAAGTTAGAAGTTCACTTGTTGCCACAGATAACCAGAATAGTGTCACCACAGTTTTGGGATATTTTTCTGGATGTACCTATTTGCTCTGTTTCATTTTTCTTTATTTCCCTCTCAACCTTCTACAGAATCGGCATCAGCTGTTCCATCTCAAGAAAATATAATCTATTTTTCTTATTTATCTATCGATCCATCGATCCATCCTTCCATTTATCCATTTATCTCTTATCACCTAACCATGGTATAAACATATGGAAGCACATGGCAACAGCTTTTTTCTGCTATGATCACATGACATTACCTTCAATTTATTCAAGCCCAGGAGGGAAAGTCACTTAAATCATCCCTAACTGTTCTGTTATTAGAGTAGTCTTTTCTCCCCTTATTCTGATGATATGCAAAGATGGTCTCATTGGGGATAATGTTTGTGTAACATGTGTTGGCTTGGAGAAGAGTCAGGTAATCAGCAGTCCCTGAGAAAATACAATTAAGGAAGGATAAGCTGCAGCAGTAAGAATGACAAGTATCTGTCTGTCTGTCTGTCTGTCTTTTTCTCTTCATCTCTCCATCTGTATGCACACAAAGAGAAATTGGGATTTAAAAATCCCCATTAGAGAAATCATTGGCCTCAATGTAACTTCCTTCTGCCCTCTTACATTGGTCTTTGAGTCTCAGAGGATCAGTGAAATTTTGAAGTGGTTCTCTTGTTAGTCTAATCTCATATGCTGTATGATTTTTTAGCCTTTTAACATTGATTGGTTTTTGACATGTTTTATAGTTTTATATCTTTGTTGTACATTACCCAGAGTCACTTCAATATAAATTTTATAAATAAATTTTAGTTGAAAGGAAGAATAGCATTACTTGAGAAGAATTACTTGAGAAGTTAAGTTCAACATAAGCATCTATGCCACTCCTGGATTGGTTCTGCAAGTCAGTGATATCATGTTTTCATTTTGTTGGGCAGCAGAACTAATTAACATCTAATCCTCTACAAACAATCAGAATTGTTGCAGTGGCAGGTTTGCTGCATTAGTACTGGTTCTTTAAGATGGGCAGCTTCCCTTACTTTGTTCCCCTTCCTGGCTCCTGGGTCTTCCTCTAGTGAAGGCTAAATTGCTGAGATGCTTCATTGTCATTCACTTGTCCCTTTAATGGAGCAGAGGAGCAAGTTGGTGATGTCTCATAGCAATTATTCTGCAGATAGTCCTCGACGTATAACTATAATTGAGATTGAAATTACTCATTAAGTGAGTTGCCACATGGCCAGACCTGATTTTACATTTTTCGTATTAAGCAAACACCTTGGTCACTAAGCAAATCTAGTTTACTCAATGGGTGTTTTTTGTCGGAAGCCAGCAAAAAACATCAATTGTCATCACTGCATGACTGCAAGACTCTGCAAATGTCCATAAAGATGAGTCCATTGCCAAGCCCCCAAAATGTGATCACTTGATTTCAGATGAGGTGAAATCTCATCTTTCAGATGAGTCATTGAAATCAGATCACAGATAACTTGGGGGGGGGGGGGTCCATCGTAACTTCAAACAAGTCAAGGATTACCTGTAGTTTAGAAAACAGCAAAGAAATAGATAGAATAAACTGGGTAGGAAAATATCACAATAATGATTGAATGCCATTTCTAAGCTCTCTTTGGACAGCTGGACTTCTGTAGTGCACTTCATGTATCAAGGTCAATGGCACAGCAGTTGGTCACAGGACAGTATATAAGATAAGAAAAGGAAAAGTTAATGGCTCAGAAATTTAGGCTACAATGATTTGTTTCTCCAATTACATTTTTATTAGAAAATGGAGGCTTCAGTATCAGCAAAACACATTTAATTTTTGAAAACTGATTTTGCAAGTGGTAGTGTAATTTTAATTTAATTTAGTTATTTTTCTTCTTGTCTAGCAAGCCCGACTTAAGGAGAAAACTTAGAAGAAGAGAAATATGACTTTCCACCAAGTGATTCCTTTGTTTTGAAAATGTAGCTTAGAACTTCCTGGCTATTTCTGACTTCCTTAATAATAGATCATCTCCTCTAAAATACATTTGTATAAGCCCTTGGGTACAGAACACTGTTGCTACAACTCAGCATTCTAGTACTAGCACTTCCCTTTAAAATACATAATATTAAACCAAAGGAGAAAGAAGTCTAAGCAAATTGTTGCCCTTGTGGGTAAAATGAGAGCTATTCCTGACTCCATTGTGGCCAATTTTTGGGCCAGAACTCCAAGTGACAGTCAGGATGGATGCATTTTTATGACTCAACAACTTCTGAGAGCCAGTTTGGTGTCATGGGTAATGCACCAGGATACCCTGAGGTCTATTTCTGCTTTAGGTACAAAGCTGACTGGGTGATCTTGGGCCAGTCACTCTCCCTCAGCCCTTAGGAGCAGGCAATGCCAAACTGCTTCTGAAATCTTTCCAAGAAAACTGCAGGGACTTTTCCAAATAGCCTCCAGGAGTCAACGCTGATTCGAAGGAATAAAACAGAAAAGAAAATTTTTCCAAAAGCAACTAAAGAGATTCTCACTCAACATTTCTATTAACAGCTCTCTGAAAAGAAGGAATATTGATCCGTATGGGGATGATAGTGATATGTCAAAAAATAGGTTTCAGTGAATACTACTGTATGCATTCTAATGTCCAGGAACAAATTGATAAAAAATAATAACTGCTGTAAGAATATTGAACTGCAGGTACTCTTCAACTTACAACCAAATTTTCCATTGCTAAGCAAGACAGTTGTTAAGTGAGTTTGCCCCATTTTATGACCTTTTTTGCCACAGGTTAAGTGAATTACTACAGTTGTTAATTTAGTAACACGGTTAGATTTAGATTAGATTTAGATTTATTAGATTTGTATACCGCCCTCCTCCCGAAGGACTCAGGGCGGTGAACAGCCATAAATAAAACAGATATAATACAAAATTTAAAAACAAGTTAAAAAACATATTAAATAGATTTGGCCCACTAATTAAAACACCCCTATTTTTAAGAACAAATTCAGATTAAAATTAAACAATTAAAAAGGGTTAGGCCAGCCCCACTTGATGAAATAAAAAGGTCTTGAGGGCATAGCGGAAAGTGCGCAAATCCGGGATCCTCCGTATCTCTGGGGGGAGCTCGTTCCAAAGGGCAGGTGCCCCCACAGAGAAAGCTCTCCCCCTGGGAGCCGCCAGTTGACACTGTTTGGCTGATGGCACCCTGAGGGGCCCCTCTCTGTGGGAGCGTACTGGTCGGTGAGAGGCTACCGGTGGCAGAAGGCAGTCTCGTAAATAACCAGGTCCTGAGCCATGGAGCACTCTAAAGGTGGTAACCAATACCTTGAAGCGCACCTGGAAGACCACCGGGAGCCAGTGCAGCTCACGCAGGAGAGGTGTTACATGGGAGCACCATGTCGCTCCCATAACCACCCGTGCGGCCACATTCTGGACCAGTTGGAGCCTCCAGGTACTCCTCAAGGGGAGCCCCATGTAGAGAGCATTGCAGTAATCCAGGTGGGAGGTGACGAGGGCATGAGTGACCATACATAAAGAGTCCCAATCCAGAAAGGGAGGCAGCTGGCGAATAAGGCGAATGTGATAGAAAGTCCCCCTAGCCACAGCCATCAGATGTTCTTCTAAGGACAGCTGTGTATCCAGCAGGACGCCCAAGTTGTGAGCCCTCTCCGTGGGGGCCAACGACTCGCCCACAATAGCCAGTGATGGCACTAACTGGCTATATCGGGATGTCGGAAGCCACAGCCACTCAGTCTTGGACGGGTTGAGCCTGAGTCTGTTCCTCCCCATCCAGATCCGCACGGCCTCCAGGCACCGGGACATCACTTCAAGGGCATCATTGGGGTGGCCCGGGGTGGAGATGTACAACTGAGTACCATCAGCATACTGATGGTACTTCACCCCGAAACCACAGATGATCTCACCCAATGGCTTCATATAAATGTTGAACAGAAGGGGCGAGAGGACCGACCCTTGTGGCACCCCACAGACAAGGCACCTCGGGGTCAACCTCTGCCCCCCTGCCAACACAGACTGCAACTGGTCAGAGAGAAAGGAGGAGAACCACCGCAGAATGGTGCCCCCCACCCCTAGCTCTTCCAACTGGTGCAGCATGATACCATGGTCAATGGTATCGAAAGCCACTGAGAGGTCTAATAGGACCAGGACAGAGGAGCAGCCCCTGTCCCGGGCCCTCCAGAGATCATCAACCAATGCGACCAATGCCGTTTCCATGCTGTACCCAGGCCTGAAACCTGACTGGAACGGATCTAGATAGATTGTTTCATCCAGGTACTGGGGGAGCTGGCGCGCCACCACATTCTCAACAACTTCACCACAAAGCGAAGGTTGGAGACTGGACGATAATTTGCTAACACTGCTGGGTCCAGGGAAGGCTTCTTGAGGAGAGGCCTCACCACCACCTCTTTCAAGGCGGCGGGAAAGTCACCCTCACTCAACGAAGCATTAATAATCCCCTGGAGCCAGTCTTGTGTAACCTCCTGAGAAGCCAGCACCAACCAGGAGGGACACGGGTCCAATAAACATATGGCCGTGCTCAATCTACCCAGAATCCTGTCCACGTCTTCGGGAGTCACAGAATCAAACTCTTCCCAGATAATATTCTCAAGACCTGCCTCCATCACCCCACCCGAATCTGCCCAGTCAGAGTCCAGGTCTTCCCGAATTTGAGCGATTTTGTCATACAGATACTGTACAAAATTAAGTGAATCTGGCTTCCGCATTGATTTTGCTTGTCAGAAGTTTGCAAATGGGGTTTACATGACCCCCAGGACACTGCAACTGTCATAAATACATACCAGTCGCTAAGTGGCCAAATTTTGATCACATGACCATGGGGATGCTGCAACGGTCGTAAGTGTGAAAAGCGATCATAAATCACTTTTTTTCAGTGCTGTTGTAACTTTAAACAGTCACTAAATGAATGGCTGTAAACAAGGACTATTTGTTTGGTAAGGCTGCTAATGTAGATGGTATAATTGGAGAAATTTTAATATATATATGTAATTTGCTTTTATAGCTTGTTTAATGAAAATACCATCTGTGCCTGATGGTAGAATAATGATATTACTGATATCTTATACAAAGGAATTTTAGCAAGAGTAAGGTGAAAAAGCACAACAACATTAGTTTGTTATTGGAAAAACATTTGGCAGAATTGTGACTCAAAGAATATAAGAACTGACAAAGTGCAAAAAGTGGGAAGTGCAGTGTGGCTTTTATTCTAGGCAGGAAGTGTGAAGACAAGATGTTTACTCTCATTGAGAAATCCCTGAAAAGTGAGAAACCGTACGTTTATTGATTTACAGACTCTGTACAAAAAAGTTGAAAAATTTGAACTATGGGATATTTTTCATGAAGATTGAGCTAAAGATTGTTTGCTGAATGTGATAAGAACAGTAAAGGATGCAGGAAGATAAATGGACCGCTTAGTGAATAGTTCATCACTGAGCAGGGAGTAAGAAAAGAATGTGAGATATCTCTTTAATGTATTTATAAATTTATAAGACATGTTTTTGATGGTGAAATTAACCTGTTGATTTGGGATATGAATGTGTGCATATTTTTGTAAGCAGATTATACCTGAGTATCTGAATGATTTGTGATGAACATTCTCTCTCTCTCTCTCTCTCTCCCTCCCTCCCTCCCTCCCTCCCTCCCTCCCCCCTCTCTTTCTCTCTCTCCCTCCCTCCCTCCCTCTCTCCAAATATTATCTAGCTAGCTATCTAGTTATCTTGTCCACAATTAAAATGGATTTTGGGTGACATATAAAAGTACAAAGACCATAAAAACAGCTAAAAACATTAATTCAAACAGGCAGCCCAGAATAAAATGATCCAATAAACAGCAAAATCAACAAAACAAAACAGAGGCTGTAAACAAATAATAAACATCAACCCCAGGCCAGGAACCAAAGCCAGGTTTTCAAGGCTTTCTGGAACCCCAGGAGTATGATGCACTGTGAGACATGGATCTGAATTGTAATGTATTAAAGACTGAGATACATGTATTTGATGGAGAAAATAAGTGGTGAAGAACTAGACCAATAGATGATTTTTTACTTGCTTAGAGTTTACTAAAGATGGAAAATTGAATGGAGAAATTTTAAGATGATGAGTGAGGAATTAACATTTGATGAAAGAAGGAAAAATGGCTGTGTATAAGAATGTTTGTTTTGTTATGTAGAAGTGAGAGTTGGATGTGTCAGAGAAACAAAAAAAATTAAGTGGGATGGAAATTAGTTAATTAAGAAGTCTGTGTGGCTAAAGAAGAGAGAGGTTTGATAATGATGGGTGTTGAACGTATGTGGCTCAAACAGAAGAGTGAGTAATTAGTACAGAAGTATACTGAGATAGTTTTGTCATTTGGAGTCAAACAATGAGGATCAAATCGTAATACAAATAAATGAAAGAAAAGTGAATGGGATAAAAAAAGGGGGGAAGGGAACTTTGAATGGTTGAATTGTGTTGATAAGATCCACAAAAAGAACAAAAGTGTATGAATTTGTGCACGAATATAGTAGTATTTGCCAGGACAGAAAGATACGTATGAGATAATAGATGTTCTGTTTTGCCATAATGGTGTTGCATGTTTTTCAATCGTTTCTTTTCCACTCTCACATTGATTACAACTGGTGGGGATGAGGAAATATTTAGCATGGTTACATTGGGACAAAAGGTATGCAGAACTATACGTTACGCATGAAGGGGAGATGGAATTCTAGGTAGGCTTATCATTTTTGGATCCACTTCTGTGATTCTCCCTTCACTGATGTCCAAAGACATTTCATCCCTCCTTCCCTCCCTCTTCTCTCTGCTAGGTTTCCCCCTCCCCCCCAAGGCCTCCTTAAAGTTAAAGGTACATGAATTTGCCCTATTTTTCATTTCCACAAAAATTCATTATATTTCAAGAGCTGCCTCTGCCTATTAGACAGAGACAGACGTGGAGGGTGGAGCGGGAGGTACTTCCATCAGCCAAGCATATCAAGTTTTAGCTATAGCCTCAACCACATTGATGCAGGCCTTCTCATGCATAGCTGCCATTCGGAGCAGAAAATATCATTTCAAGACGTGACTCTGTGCAGTCTGGCTGAAGAAAAAAATTAAAATTTAATTCCCACTTATTGTGATTTTGAACATTTGTTAGCTGACTTCCCCATGCGGGCTAGGAGTGAGGCACAATTTTAAAAAGGCAATTTAAAACATGTAACAATACTAAAATACGTCAAATCAGCAATAAATAGATTCTGAAAGGGGGGAGCCATTTGAAATCTTAGACTGGAAGAGCTATAAAATGGTGAAATGTTCATTAGCCAGTGTAACGCCAAACTACAACCAGGACTGGTGAGTGTCTGGCAGATTGAATTCTGAACAGGAGAAGTGGGATTTGATGAGATACCAACTCATGTGGTTTAGATTAAGTTGATGTATTCATAATAGTGTAACATTTTTTAGTATTTGGCACTTGTAAGGTGGGAAGGAACTATATGAATACAGGGAAGGAACCCCAGTGAGCCTTGAAATTAAGAAGATTCTCATTCTGAAGTGTTTCTTAAATATGGCAGATATTTTGGGAGAGAAAGAGGGAGCATTTCCACATAAAAATTCAGGTCCAGTTTGAAAGCAGCGACAAGTCTCCATGCTTCTATCACCACATCAGTGATGGAAAGTTGGATTGTTTTATTTGAGGTCAGTTGAGACTGCTGTGGAAATTAGTTGGTTTTTTTTTTTAAGATGTTGGCTCTGTAGCCAGATGGAAGGTAAATTCACTCCATTTTCCATTTAAACTTTACAGTTTTCCCTTAGTAGCTGAGACTGAAGGATGCTGGATGGCTGCTGCTGCTTAAAAATTGACTAGACTTTCTTGCACCTGACAAAGAGCAATGCACAACTAGAGGAGCTGCAGCCATTGCCCCTTCCTTCTGTTCTTGTTACTGACCTCACCATCATTATTTTTGCAGCACAAAGGGAAAAAAGAGGATATTCTGTAATATAATAGCAGAGCTGCACCTTAAAGCTGCCAAGCAGAATTTAAGAATATTTCAGAGGAGAGCAGAAGGTCTGAGGAACTGGAAGAAGGAGAACGATTCAGCAATGAGAAAACTACTTATTGATCCAAAGAAATTGCTGGACTGTGAAGAAAGAGCCTCAGTATTGGACCAAGTAGGGGGTTCATCATTTATTTATATTTATTAAGAATTTTTGATTGAATAAAAGACTAAACAAAAGAAAACCAAGAAACTGTAAGAAACAAAGAGGGAAGAAAAATTGAAGCTAAGAAATGTGATGACTTCCAACCTTATTTTGTACATATAATTACAATTTTAGCCCCTCATGCCTCTTAGATATTATACAACTCCCTTTGGCACTTATTTAACCCACATCTTTCTTAATCTTCAAATACTGGAGCAAGTAGCATGTAAACATTACACCTTTTTTCTAGGAATACACTAAACTCATGCTATCTATGGCAGGGGTGTCAAACTCAAGGCCTGTGGGCCGGATCTGGCCTGTGGGGTGCTTAAATCCAGCCCCCGGCCCCATGGGCTGGAGATATCAAAGGGCCGGCCCACGGTGCCTCTGCCAGCCAAAACGGGCCCATTTTTGGCCGGCAGAGTGCTGCTGGAGGTCAGGGAGGCCGAAAACGGGCCGCGTGGGGGCAGAGGTGGGTTTCAGCAGGTTCTGACCAGTTCTGGAGAACCGGTAGCAGACATTTTGAGTAGTTTGGAGAACCGGTAGTAAAAATTCTGACTGGCCCCGCCCCCATCTATTCTCTGCCTGCCAAGTCCAGCTGATTGGGAGGAAATGGAGATTTTACAGTATCCTTCCCCTGAAGTGGGGTGGGAATGGAGATTTTACAGTATCCTTCCCTTGCCACACCCACCAAGCCATGTCATGCCCACCAAGCCATGCCCACAGAACCAGTAGTAAAAAGTTTTGAAACCCACCACTGGTGCGGGGGCCTCAGAAAGCCTCCACACGGCCCATTTTTGGCTGGCAGAGTGCTGCTGGAAACGTCAGTCCCATTTTGCTCCCCGCCCCCCTTGCAGGCCCATGGAGAAGAACTACAATGCTGACCCAGCCCTCGAAGAAATCCAGTCTGACACCCCTGATCTAGGACATGTATTGAAATGTGCTGATCCTGCTTCAGAAGAGGCAGCCACACTCAAGCGGCTGGAAAGAGAAAAGCTGGAAAAAGTTATGTCCCCATCAGAAGACTTATATATCAGGATTACTTGGTGGCAGCTCTCTTAGGCTGTCCTTTCTGAGAAGAAGAATTTCTTTCTGATTCACTTTGGAGATTCAAAGCAAGAGAATCCTGTCAATCTGCTGTTTGAGGCACATCAGAGGCCAAAAGGGTAGATAAACAAGAAAACACACACACACACACACACACGCACACACACACACACACACATATATATATTTGTATGAAAGGCTGAAGCAAGCAGACAGAGAATGCCACAGAGTACCCCAGAATGAAAGATTATCTGTTCATGTATTTGTCTGCAAGACTGCAGGGGGAAAAACCCCTAAGGATAGAAGTTAAATTCCACATAGCAGTTCTTTGTGACTCTGTCATTTTGGGGGGTCTGGGGTGGGAGAGATTCTCAGCTGTGAGCTCAACTGCCTGGGAGCTCTACTCTGCCCACTTGTAAGCCCTCAGAGTTACATCTGGTACAAGCCCTAGCATGCATATTAAGTTCTGAGATTGGTTGGGGGGGATGCAGGGAGGGGTAGGTAGATTTTTGACCATAAGGATGATCACTCTCTTGGAACAGACTGGTATGTGGACAACAGAGCCTCCCTTTTATCTCCTGTGTAATTCTCCTTCTGCTAGTGAGAGTCTAGAGGCAAAAGCAGTTGCTCCCTCCCAGCCATTTTCTATTCCATATAATGCTTTCTCTGCCTTTCCCTCTATACGGCAGTACGGTGTGAACTGTTTTTTCAGCATCAAGAAGGATATACCAAGGCTTCCTCATTCCTTGTTTTTGGGTTTTCATCTACAAGGTGCTTCTGCTGTTCTGGCCATTCATGGGCTTTCAGTTGCATTCATGTTCATCTAAAAGGGTACCTTTTCATGTTTGTTGATTGGTGTAGAATCATTTACAGATGATTTAAAGTAGAAGTGACTCAAAGGCCACTCATAGGCAATTTTTGACTTTGGATAAGTAGATTATAGATAGCTAGATGATAGAGATAGGTAGGTAGGTAGGTAGGTAGGTAGATAGATAGATAGATAGATAGATAGATAGATAGATAGATAGATGATAGGGATGGATGGGAGGGAGGGAGGGAGGGAAGGAAAGAAGGAAGGCAGAAAGGATTGGATATAAGAAACAGGTGTGAGAGAGGATGGAACCAGGAGTGGGTTCCAAATCCCGTCGCTACCGGTTTGCTCATGTGCGCGCTTGTATGTGGCACTTCTGCGCATGCGCAGAAACGTCCAGGCCGGTGGGCAATGCCTCCCGCCACCGCCACTACCAGTGCGAAGCGGTAGCAACCCACCACTGAATGGAGCTTCTATTACTCTTTAACCCAGAATACTTACATGGAAGGTGTAAAAACAAAAAGAAAACCTGAAACAGTTCTTCAGCCAGCCCTACTCTGTGCTCATCTATTTATATATTACTAAAACTCTTGTCATGACTTTTAACTGGTGAAATAATGCATCATAGGGCAAACTTTTTTGATCCAAGGTATCTTGAATTGGCTAACTTATGGAATGTGTCCAAAATCTGGAACAAATGAGAATATAAACCAAACTAAAAGCAGATGGAAAAGGGAAAAAAGTGTACCTATATTTCATTGCAAACTAGACTTCAATGCATGTCAAAAGGGGAACTTTTTCCTAGGAGAATATTACTATATAAATGGCATTCAAAGGATGTGTGCACTCAAACTGTTCAATAATAGTGATGTGTGATTCCCAGCTGTATTATAGAAGTATTTTTCACTCGGCTTTACATAATGTTCTCCTTTCCCCAGTGATTTATACCTCTACTCAAATAAGTTTTAAAACAATTCAAAAGCATGCAGATTTGGGAGTCAATTCACACCTTGTATATTAGACACATTTTTGCTTGCCTTTTTATAAGTTGAGGGGGGGGGCATTTTATATATAAACATTCATCCCAAGTATGAATGCTTGAAATTATCTTTTTCTAACCTCATTCTGTATTTGCTGTATTGAAGCTTGGTGGAAGGAAAGCAGCTTTAAAAGACCAGGAGCGAGGAAGACAAAATGGTTGGGACCAGATGTGGCTCTCTTCCTCCAAATGCTCATTTCAGTGGGGAGGGAGGAAGGAGGCATTATGTTATCTTAAAAACATTTCTGATTTCCCCCTGAAAACATAATTTATACAATTACAAAATCAAAGGCATTCCATGAACTCCAGGTTTCATGAGAACCTCATCTAATGGCTCTCAGAACCGTTTGAATCTGCTAACTATTGTGACTCTTCTTATTCTAGCACAAACCTTTTTGGGTGGGTCCAAATTTTTAAATTGCTAGTTGCCTAGGTACCTAGGATAGATTGCCTGTGCATCTAGGTAGGTACTCACAGGATGCTTTGCGAGAATCAGTTTCTTTAAATCACAAGTGCCTAACAATGATATTCTTTGGGAAGCAGTAGAAAATATTGTCAATATAATTATTGACAAATAATTTGGTGAATTTTTATTTGAGATTGTGGGCAGCATGGAAACATTTATTGTCATATATCTCTATCTATCTATCTTCTCTTGGGTATTAAGCCTAAGATTCAGCCCAATGCATTGTGAACTTTGGAGGGTCCTTTTAGGTGGGTAAAAGAAGATCTTTTGTTAAGCTAAAGCCCAAACTTCCTAAACAACTCTTACATTCAGTTTTCATTGAGGCACTTAGAGCAACTAGGCTTATATAGCATAAAACATGTTTCTTACTATAGTGCAGGAGTGCGGAATGATGGCCCTTTTATGACTTTGGATTTCAATTCCCAGAATTCCTGAGCTGGCTCAGGAATTCAGGGAGTTGGTCGATAAGTCATAAAAATGCCATCGTTCCCTCACCTCTGCCTTAGTGGATATTAGGTATTGTCTTGCTGCTGTACAGAACAATGGTGGGTTGCTACCAGTTCGTCCTGGATCGGGCAAACAGGTAGCGGCAGCAGCGGGAGGCTCCACCCACCCGCCTGGACATTTCTACACGTGCACGAGCACATGCGCGTCCACAAGCGAACCAGTAGCAATGGGATTTGAAACCCACTACTGGTACAGAAGGTCTACACTACTGTGATGGTATCTCCAAGTAGAATGAGGGAAGGAGTGAAGAAGTTGACAGGTTTAGTCCAGTGGTGAAATGTAAAATTTGTTACTATCGGTTCTGTGGGCGTGGCTTGGTGGGGGGGGTTATGTGACTGAGTGGGCATGGCCAACTTTTTTTTTTAACTTTCAAAACCATTTTTTCTACAACCTTAAGAGGTTGCAGAAAAAAATGCTTTTAAAAGCCTCTGACCATCAGGCAACTCAGCTGGGATCATCAGGGCCTTTTAAAAGCATTTTTTCTACAACCTCTTTGGCCGAAGAGGTTGTAGAAAAAATGCTTTTCAAAGTCTCTGATGATCCCACCTGAGCCGCAAGATCATCAGAGGCTTTTTTTTTACTTTTAAAAGCATTTTTTCGGCCGAAGAGGTTGTAGAAAAAATGCTTTTAAATTTTTTTTAAAAAAAGCCTCTGATGATCGCGCGACTCAGCTGGACATATGGGGGGGGGCAGGGATTTTTGCTACCGGTTCTCTGAACCATCCGCCACCGTTGCTACCAGATCGGGCGATCCGGTCCGAACTGGGAACATTTCACTCCTGGTTTAGTCCTTGCAGGGCAGGAAGGGATGCAGACCGGAATGTCTCCCAAATTGCTGAAGGCCTTATCTGGTTGTTCCCAAGAGAATGTAGTCAGTCTGGTGAGATTCTTATAAATAGGTGAGCAGCAATACAGGAGTAACTGATCATCTCATGATATTCTGGCTCCTTGCTCCTGACAATTACTTGGCCAATTTCACCTATAAATCAGAGCTTAATAAAGATTTGTACATTGTTGCTGCTTATAATTATGGCTTTGATTACTTTTTAGTTATTCTTCGATGGAGATATAGACAAGTGTGAATTATTCCAGATTTGCCTGGTCCCTGCCTTTATTGGTGGAGTAAATCATATTAAAGATATTTGATTTTATCTAACTGAATTTTCTTTACATGAATGAATGGATCCATTTTGTCTGAAAAAAGCCAGGGGTCGCTAGATAGAGAAAACTTGCATTAGAAGCAGCCAATGTAGGTAATTAGCAAACAACTCCTAATTTCACTTTTTCTATGGTAGGTGACTAAGCAGATGGTAACCTTTTTGCTCTAGGGGTTTTGTTTTTATTTAACTGAGGATGTTGGTTTTCTAAATAAATTCCAGGCCATCTTTAGAATAAATCTGCCCTGATGGGCATTTTGTAACTAGCAATAGAAAAGTACTTAAGCCTGGGTAAATCTCTCTTGCAAACTATGAAGGAGCGGGATGGACTGGAATTGCCAGAGATCACTGTGTAGTAAGCTTAATTAACTATTCTGTTCTTCTGGCAAAGTTTGACATAACCAGAGGCCAACCTATACAAGTTTCTTCTTGATGCTGTAACATTTGGCTCACTCATATGACATCTGGCACATTCCCTCAAAAATTTTCTGACACTATTTTCCCATCAGTATGCTATTTCCATCCCACCACACCACCCCCATACCCCTCCTGAGTTCGATAAATTTCACTAATGTTGCTGTCTAAAATTTCTGTTCATATCTGAATTATATAAACTTCAGAATGGAGAGACTATAAACATTTACTGGTGGGAGTATCTTCAAAGCTATAGAACCAGTCTGGCAACATTTCTACTCATCGTTCACCTTTGACCTGAGGCAAGATTGTTCTGCATTGCATGTGTTTTATAACTGGATCGCTGGTTAGCCATGTTTAAGAGAAAGAGTCAGGTTCTGAGTGTGCTTATATACAGCTGACACAACCTTTTTTTCTTTTTAAATCCTTACTGTTCCAGAGTGACACAAGGCGACTCATTTATTAAAAAAACAACAAATAAATAAATAAATAATATGTAATCTCTTATTGGACTTCTCACATTCAAAACTGAAGCAGAATATTCATGACATATACACCATTCTATATGAGATGTGATCTTTCAAACTCATTCTGGTTCTCTTGCAATTAAAACACTACAGTATGTGCTGGTGTGTGGCATTTGATTATATTACAGTCACAGCAGATACTGTGCGGTGTTCATTAGCATGTGACCTCTAGAGAGGCTTTGCATATGAAAAAGCCCAAGTGGGCTCCAGCATTGACTGCATCCAGAATTTCAGCATAGCATAGCAATTTAACACTCTTTAATAGGTTTGCTGGATTGCAATCCAGAAATCCCCCATAGCTTTCAGTCTGCTAAAGCCCATCTCCCTCCCCTGTTTTTTTTTTTTAAATTTTATAACTTGCTTAGAGTTCTGCTAACTGCTGCAGGTGAATTATAGACCAAACTGAGAAAATTAAATGGAAGAAAACCATGGTAAATTAAAAAGTCCAAATGAAGTCTTTGGGTTGCAAAATGACAGATTGTTTTAAACCAGTAAATTCACTTGCTTCTTGAATTTAAAATAGCTGAAGTGTTAGTGTGGCTTATCCTATAATAAAATATAAGTTTATTGCACAGTAAAGACTAACATGGCAACTTCTTTTGAAATTCATGACTCCAACAGAAGATCAAATTCCAGGTTCTTGTTTGTTTTCATCCCCGAGGCATTAAAACGCATGTATTTAGAATAAAACTGGAATCAGTGGATGTGGATAGAACTGGCTGGAACGATCTATGAGGTCTCCTTTTAATTAGAGCTGCATTTTTATGGCTTTTGTGAATGCACAATGCCGTTATGTAGAAATCTGGAGGCAGATATGTGGTATTCCTAACCTCAAAAGGGCAGAGTGGTATTACAGATAACTAAACAGCAACAGCAGTAGTAGCATAAAGCTTTTATCAGGACATCCTAAGTTAGCTTCTATAAACTTCAGGTTTAAGCTACTCTTAATGAAAATATAGTAACAGTAGCATATCCTGAGCACATTTATTATGCAATATTTTTAGTGGATTAATTTGTTAAATTAGCACCTGAAGGTAGGACAAGAAGCAATAAAAAGGTAACATGCGTGCTAATTGTTTCTGGCTCTAGGGGCGGTGTTCATCTCCATTTCTAAGCCGAAGAGCTAGCACTGTCCAAAGCCATCTCCGTGGTCATGTGGCCAGCATGACTCAATGCTGAAGGCGCACTGTGCATTGTTACCTTCCCACCAAAGTGGTCCCTATTTTTCTACTTGCATTTTTTACGTGCTTTCAAACTGCTAGGTTGGCAGAAGGTGGGACAAGTAACGGGAGCTCACCCCATTACGCGGCACTAGGGATTCGAACCACTGAACTGCCGACCTTCTGACTGACAAGCTCAGAGTCTTAGCCACCGCGTCCCCAAGAAGCAATTGATGGAAACTAATCAAGGACAGAACCAACTTAGAGCTACGGAGAAATTTCCTGGCAGTTAGAACAATTAATCAGTGGAATGACTTGCCTCCAGAAATTGTGGCAGCTCCAACACTGGAGGTTTTAAAGAAGAGATTGAACAACCATTTATCTGAAATAGCACTTATATACGGCTTCATAGTGCTTCACAGCACTCTCTAAGCAGTTTACTATGTCAGCACATTGCCCCCAACAATCTGGGTTCTCATTTTACCAACCTTGGAAGGATGGAAGGATGGAAGGCTTGAAGGCGGTGAGGATCAAACTCCTGGCAGTGAGCTGAATTAGCTGAATTAGCCTGCAATACTGCATTCTAATCACTGCACCGCCACAGTTCTGGAAATGGTATAAGGTTTCCTGTTTGAGCAGGAGGTTGGATTAGAAGACCACCAAAGTCCTTTCCCACTCTGTTATTTTGTTAACAAGTTTCTTTGTGCCAATAATGACCCATTTAAGATAGATTTTCATGTTAGATGTTTTCATTTGGCGTATCAAAAATATGCATTGGATTTGGTTCATTTGCAGAAGATGGACAAATAGTCAATTTCCACCGCAAATTATTTCTATGCACTTTTCCAAACTCCATTTGGAAAACTCAGAAACTGCAGAAGCTGATAAATTCCTGAGTTCCAATAGATATGTTAGTCTGTCAAGTGTTGATTAAGTCAGTTCCTACTGAAAGTCATAGAAATAGCTTATCTATTCAATTCCCATTCTGTATTTTTCATTCCAGAAATGAGTTTCAGTTTTTTCCCTACTTTATTGGAAAAAAACCAACTTTAAAGTGTCTGTTTTTATATATTTGCTTATCATAAACAGGGACTGTGATCACAGTATACATTTTGGTTTCCTAATTGCTTATATTTTGGTGACTCTTGTAATAACTAAATATAAAGAAACTCTGGAGGGTGGACCAACTGAATACTTGTGTGTGTGTGTGTGTGTGTGTGTGTGTGTGTGTGTGTGAGAGAGAGAGAGAGAGAGAGAGAGAGAGAGAGAGAGAGAGAGAGAGGGCGAGCGCGGCTATATCTTGGTTGCCCCAGGACTACCATTTCATTCTCAGACTTCATAGGAGGTAGCTATGCTAGTGCTCTATATTTGCTTATGTAATAGGCTATTTCATTATAGAGCAGAGCAGAGCAGAGCAGAGCAGAGCAGAGCAGAGCAGAGCAG
>WNWU01000064.1:243774-256910 GCA_012654045.1 Ptyas mucosa
AGAGCAGAGCAGAGCAGAGCAGAGCAGAGCAGAGCAGAGCAGAGCAGAGCAGAGCAGAGCAGAACAGAACAGAACAGAACAGAATAGAATAGAATAGAAAGATGGGACACACAAAAGATTTGTCTCTGGTGCATCAGGGCTCAGTGTACATACAATGAATGTGTAGAGATTTAGAGATTAGAATGGGTAGAGATTTTCTAGCACTTGTTTTTCCAGTCTTTTGGCCCTTCTTCCTGTTAAAGTATATGCAGCAGCTATTAAAATTGGAATGAAAAGTTGATCCTTTGTTAAAAGTAATATTGTTAAACTGACATTCATAGAGTGGGGTAGAGGGAGGAATCATATAAAGTTTCCTTGAATATGAAGCATTTTGAACCATCATGTTTTTGCATTTAGCTCCTACTTTTTAAAAAAAAAAAAGAATATGTCATAACTCATACCCTTCTCAACACTGGTTCATATTGTTGACTCTCCTGAATAACATTTTTAAGTATATTTATAACTTGGATTTTCCTTTAGGGAGTACAGAGTGGCTTTGGCTGAGTTTTTAGGCAATCTTACATAAAGTCTACACAGAAACTATAGCTATACAGTGTTTCTGTGTAGACTTTATGTAAGATTGCCTAAAAACTCAGCCAAAGCCACTGAAAGAAGACAACCAAATGGTGTCTGAAAACTACACACATTTTTTAAAAAGCCAATAAGCTCATTGGTCATCTTAGGGATGTCCAGTGGGTGGGGATAGGGAGGGGGCCAATGAAGAAAACTATGCTACATGCACTTCCCAAAGGGGTGGCACTTGTATTACAATAGACCAGTAATGGAGATGTGTCTAAGCAAGCTATTCAGATTACATTAAGTATGCAACCAGCAAACCTTTCATCCAATAATGTTGAATTTAATTCAAATGGTTTTAATTAAAAATAATAAGAAGAAAAAGCGGTGATTTTCAAGAAGAATCTCTGGTCTGAACTCTAAAGGTGGATTCTCTACCTATGTTTTGGAGCACTGAATCAAAGGAGAGCCTTAACACTTAAATAAAAAACTTTCACAAAGTTTATTTCCAGGAAGTCTGGATCTCGAAGTAAACAAGATGTATTTGGGAAACTATGGTTAGGTTATTATAGGATCTGGTTGTAAAAATGTAGGTGAAGTTGCCTTCTAATTAGTAAAGGCTACTGTCATTTTTTCAGAATTGTTTATTTTCAGAATGCCTCTGAATATGCATTTGCTCAGCACACAACCAAAGGAAAGAACACACTTTGATTTCTTACTCTCAGCTGCTTTTTTAAAGAACATCAATATTGGCCACTGTTAGGAAACAGTACCCTCAGCTAAAATAAATGTCTATCCCACCAAGACAGTAGGATCCCATGTGATTGAAGAAATTCTAGTTCAGCATCCTACATTCCTTTGTAACAGGCAAAATAAGAAATGTTTGGTTTCAAATCAGACTTAAATCAGCCATGTTAAGGAAATGACATATGTATTCATATAAAACATATTATAATATACAATATAATATACATATCTGGCCAAGCAGGCAGTAATAATACTAATTAATATCATTCTAAATTATTATAAGCAATATATTAAAGGGGATAGGGGAAACCTTTACCTTTATTATTATTATTACTAATAAAGGTAAAGGTTTCCTTCCCCTAACCAGTTGTGTCCAACTCACCTCTGTTTCTTAGCCGAGGGAGCCCAGCATTGTCTAAAGCAGAGGTCTCCAACCTTGCAACTTTAAGACTTGTGGACTTCAACTCCCAGAATTCCTCAGCTTTGCTGGCTAAAGACTCTTCTGTGTCATGTCACCAGTATGACTATATGCTGAGGTGCACAGAATGCTGTTACCTTGTCACCAAGTGGTTGTAAATGATGATATTGGAGAAGTTTTGATATTTCTTGGGGGGGGGGTTGGTTTTATTTCTCAAAAAGCCTTATTAATATTAGGTCAAACACTGAAGGGATTTTGTTTAGATTTTTCATGTACACAAAATAGTATCATGTTTATGAGTGTGATCTTCAACATTTCGCTCCCAGTTGTGCTTTTGATATTATTATTTTATTCTCAGTGTTTCCACAGCAATAATCACTGGCTCCAAAGTGTGATGGGATGTTTAAATCCTGCCACCTTTTATGTGCAGGCAATGAATGCATCATATGTTTAAAAGGGGTGGGGTCTTCTTCACCTGGTCATGTGCCCTTATTTGAAGCCAGCAACTATTTCTGCAAGTGCCCTGATTATTTGGTCAGCATACACAAGAAATTCATATATATCTAAATTAATTATTTTTCATCACACTGAATTAGAACTGATAGGAAAATAGGCAGGACATTAGTCACAGGCCAGCATTAGTCACAGCCATGACTGACGATGCCTCCCTGGATTTTTCAGAGTTCCCAGCCAGCATGCCAATTGGGAATTTTGGAAATAAGGTACCAGGCTGGGAAAGGATAGATTAGAAAGCCTCTGTTGATATTTCTATGTTCAGTAAAATCTATAGTTTTGTCATCTGTTGCAGCTGGATATAAAATCAATCCACAAAAAATAGAGTTGCTGATCTGCTGAAATTAAACAGATTGTTCTCTGTTTCTGTCTCCTTTATATTTTTAGCTTGTCCCAGAGGCACCTTCAAAGCATCGGCTGGAGATTCCCCTTGCAGTCCTTGCCCTACCCACAGTTTTGCTTCCATCCCAGGCTCCCGTGAATGTGCCTGCCAGACTCACTATTACCGTGCTTCTTCAGACGTCTCAGATGCCCCCTGTACCAGTAAGTATCTGAGAATAAGGAGGGTTGGCTTAGTTTGCTCCCTGTTTCCTTTTATATCTTGGGTTCTGTGTTTGCTCCTTTTCCTTCAGCTTCTTCCATGATTCCTTCCCTCTGCTTTAGTTTCTTCCTCAAGTCCCTCCTCTTCTTTTCTGAGGTCCCTAGTCCAGTTCTGTTACATCCAGGAGTGGGTTCTAAATTTTTTTACTATCAGTTCGGTGGGTGTGGTTTATTTTGTGGGCATGGCTTGGTGGGGGGGGGTAATGTGACTGGGTGGGCATGGCCAACTTTTTTTTTTAACTTTTAAAAGCATTTTTTCTACAACCTTAAGAGGTTTTTTTTTTTTTAAATTTATATTGATATGCCACCCTTCTCCGGAGACTCAGTGCAGCTTACAATGCGTTAAGCAATAGCCTTCATACTTTTGTATATTTATACAAAGTCAGCTTATTGCCCCCACAAATCGGGTCCTCATTTTACCCACCTTAGAAAGGATGGAAGGCTGAGTCAACCTTGAGCCTGGTGAGATTAGAACTCGCAGTAATTGCAGGCAGCTGGATGTTAAATGCTGCCTTAATAGGAGGCATTAGTCTGCTACGCCACTCAGGCTCCTCAGGTTGCAGGAAAAAATGCTTTTAAAAGCCTCTGACAATCAGGCAACTCAGCTGGGATTGCCAGAGGCTTTTAAAGGCATTTTTTTTCCCTACAACCTCTTCGGCTGAAGAGGTTGCAGGGGGGAAAAATGCCTTTAAAAGGCTCTGATGATCCCACTGAGCCACGCGATCATCAGAGGCTTTTTTTAAAAACTTTTGAAAGCATTTTTTTTGGCCGAAGAGGTTGTAGAAAAAATGCTTTTAAAAGTTAAAAAAAAAGCCTCTGATGAGGTAGGCGGGGTAAGCGAGTGGTGACCGGGCCAGGGACTGGTTCGAGGGTGTGGCCAGCCAATGTTATTACCAGTTCTCCGAACTAGTACAAATTTTTACTACCGGTTCTTGCGAACCAGTGCAAACCAGGAGCAACCCACCACTGGTTATATCTCATGCATTAGAGAGGCGTGTTCCCAAAATTGTTCTTTTTGAACTTCCTCTTGTACAGAACCATGGAAAGAACAAGGGTCTCCAGCCTTTCTAGGCTAGCTGCCCATTTAAAGTTATGAAGAATAAGTGATTGCTGGGTGGGGTGGGAGAGAGATTACTCATTCACAAAGTGGCTGTTCATATATGACCTCAAGATGTATTTAAAAATGAAGATAGTGGTGGAAAGTAGTTTATGGTATTACAGATTCCATTGGCATAGCTGCATCAGTCTGTGACCTTAAAAATAGCAAAGTATCTTGTGGCTTTTTAAAGACTAATGTACTATATATATTTTTTTTTAAAAATTGACCTTGCATTGGTAACATTCACAGGAATCAATATAGCCACAGAGACTCTGGTGGTCTCCATCTTGATTCTTCTCTTCTGAGGATTTTGATTACATCTTTTTCCTCCTTTTTTACCTACCAAGCCATTTTGTGTTCACCATCATTGCTATTTGAGTTCTAGACATAATTGTTCAAGTTAAGTAGAATGTCCATCAATCAGAGAATTGTCTCTATTTTTTAGGAGAAGTAGGTTGGAGATTAATTAATTTTAAGGTGTATCCCAATAGCAAGCATTTTGCGAACAGCCATGATTCAGTGATATTTGTTGTTTGGGGGATGTTTATATTAAATTTGTTTGTGTTTAAGGCACATCAAGATTCTTTGTTGAAACTCGAGATGTACTTTTAAAAAATCTTGAAAAGCACAGTGAAGCAGAAACGTAGTGAAGATTGCAGTTAGATTCATATTCATGAACACCCTGATACTAATAATAATAATAATAATAATAATAATAATAATAATAATACGGCTGGGTTAGGCAATGATAGCTGGTCTAAATTGAAATATTCCTTATGCTCTTACAAAAATAAAAACAACAAAAAAATACAATGAATTGCAGAAAACAATTAGAAGAAAAATTTGACTAGCAAAAGAAAAGTGGTTTGTAAAGAGATGCAAAGAAATAGAAGAGACAGAGCGTATTCATGATCATTTCAACTTACACAAAAAAGTGAAAGAAGCAGCAGGTGTCTACAAAAAGAAAATCAACAACTTAGTTGACAAGGATGGAAAATCATCTTGGATGAGGATGAAAAACTAAAAAGATGGAAGGAATATATTGAAGATTTTTTTTGAGGACACTAGGGATGATATTGATATGAGAAGTATAACAACTGGACCAAACATCACTATGGAGGAGGTTGAACACACAATAAAAATAGCAAAAATAAGAAAAGCCACAGGACTGATGATATCGCAGTAGAAATTTTAAAATTGCTAGAAGACAATGGGAAGAAATTTTTACTGCAGTTCTTCAACCGAATATGTGAAACAGGAAAGATACCAAATGATTGGCTAAAGTCAACCTTTGTGACAATCCCCAAAAAAATAAATGCAAAGAAGTGTACCAAATACAGAACAATAAGCTTAATGAGTCATGCCCTGAAAATATTCCTGAGAATAATTCGCACAAGAATATACAACAAAATTGAGGAGCATCTAAGTAACACACAATTTGGTTTCAGAAACATCTTGGTACACGAGATGCCCTATTCAGCATTCAAGTTCTTGTACAGCACTCTAGAGATGTCAATCACAGTGTTTACATGTGCTTCACCGATTTTGAAAAAAACATTCGATAAAATAAGACACAGCAAACTATTACAAATCCTGAAACAAGTGGGACTAGATGACAAAGACATCCAGATCATAAAGAATCTATATTGGCATCAGATAGCAAATGTGAGACTAGGCCAAAAATACTCAGATGATGCAGAAATACAAAGAGGGGTCAGACAGGGCTGTATTCTGTCTCGCTGTTATTTAATATCTACTCTGAGTCAATTTTCAGTGAAGCACTGGAAAACATTGATGCTGGCCTCATTGTAAATGGTGTTCAGATCAATAATTTAAGATATGCTGATGATACAGTTCTGTTTGCCAGTAAGCATGAAGACCTTCAGCTCCTCATCAACAGAGTCTCAGAAATATCTGAAGCTTAACACCTCAAAAACCAAGATCATGGTCATCAGCAAATAACCCATTAATTTACCATTGATAAATTCGGAAGGAATACCATTAGAAAAAGTTTAAAGGATCACGTACCTCGGTTTTAATTTACATGAAAGCTGGGACATGATCAATGAAGTAAAGACAAGGATAGAGAAAGCTCGAACAGCATTCTTCAAAATGAAAAAGGTCTTCTGCTGAAAATCAGGCTTGTCAGATATTACATCTTTTCTATTCTGCTCTACGGAGTAGAAAGTTGGTCTCTGACAGAAAACCACTTGAAGAAACTAGAAGAATTTGAAATGTGGATTTACAGATGGCTGTTACATATAAGCTAGGTTAACAAAATCACAAATGAGGAGATGACAAGCCACCTGGGAAAGCAAAGGGAAATAATCAAAGTCATTAAAAAGCGAAAGTTAGAATATTTTGGACATGTGATGCAACACCCAGAAAAATACAGCATCCTTCACTTAATCCTCCAGGGAAAGACTGAAGGCAAACGAGGTCCAGGCAGAAGAAGAACATCATGGCTTCAAAACCTTAGGGACTGGTTTGGACAAAACGCAGCAGCATTTTTTCCTATGGCTGTTGACAAAAATAGGATTGCCAACATGATCACCAACGTCCAATGACGGATATAGCACAAGAAGAAGAAGAAGATTAGTAAAATATGGGGATTTTAAGAGGTGGGGAGGAAAATGAAAGTGGGGTTCCCTACTGGTGGTAGTAGTAGCAATTCTTGAAATCTGGAAACAATTTGTCATGGCTGTAGGCTGCTTTGGGGTACCAAACTGTGTATTTTTCATTCTTGAAATTTGGGTTAAAATTGTTTCTTGGGAAAAATTTCTGTCCAGTTACATTTTACTTAGTGTGTTCCAGAGATAAAGATTTTCTATTTCAGTTTTTCAGGATTTCATTTTCTACTGTTTTTGTAGGCATCCCATCAGCTCCTCGGGATCTCAGCTATGAAATTATTGGATCCAACGTCCTCCTGACCTGGCGTCTCCCAAAGGATCTGGGTGGTCGAAAGGATGTTTTCTTCAATGTCATCTGTAAAGTGTGTCCAAATGGTTCTCCAGGGCCTTGTGTCCGTTGTGGGGACAGTGTTCAGTTTGAACCCCGGCAGGTGGGGCTGACAGAAAGCCGGGTGCAAGTGTCCAACCTCCTCGCTCGTGTTCAGTATACTTTTGAGATTCAAGCAGTCAACCTTGTAACTGAACTGAGCCCAGATTCTCCACATTATGCTGCCATCAATGTCAGCACCAGCCAGTCAGGTAAGGAGCATTTTTTGTTGATTATCATTGCTTAATTTAACCCCACTTGTTCCTCTATTTTGTCAGTCTTAATCTCTATTTTTTGCTATGGATGATGATGAAATAAAACCAAAGGAAAAAATGGGTTTCCACTAATAGTGCAGGAGCAAACTTTAGGTAGAATCTCAGTCTCACCCCATTTATGACCAAATATCAACCTTTTAGATAAGACTGTGAAGGCAATTTATGTGAAACAGAGATGGGTGAAATTGGTCAGAAGATAGAAAATGCTCATGTTTCTCTCCTCCTACAAAACTAAAAAACTTACCTTGGATCTTGATTTTGTGGCTGTGTGAAGTCACAGATGATGCAAGCTGCAGAAGCAAATCTCCATTTTCTTATTTTCCATATGGTCTACACCCGTGATGGCGAACCTATGGCACGGGTGCCACAGGTGGCACGCGGAGCCATATCGGTGGGCACGCGAGCTCAGCTCCAGCATGCATGCATGTGCCAGCCAGCTGATTTTCGGGCCTTCTGGGCCCACCAGAAGTCAGGAAACACACTGTTTCCGGCCTCTGGAGGGGGTGGGGAAGGCTGTTTTTGCCCTCCCCAGGCTCCTATAAAGGCTCTGGAGCCTGGGGAGAGCAAAAAATGGGCCTACCGGGCCCACCATGCCATCGCGTGCCAAAAGCGGGGGGAGCACTGGGGGGGGGGCAGGGCGCATAGAATTATGGATGTGGGCACACGTGCGTGGGACCCCACTGCGCTCCTCCCATTTTTGGCACGCGATGGCAAAAAGGTTAGCCATCACTGGTCTACACCATCTTTCCACTATGTTATGAAAGGTGTCCACAGATGCATTTCAGGGTGTATTTTCGAGTTGTTGAGCCTAATGCTGGGACATTCTTGTCACTTAACACTGGAGGAAAAGGAGAATTGGGGTGGGGCGCTGTATCTTTTTAAGTGGTCCAGCAAGATCTCCAGGTATTTATAATGTTGCAAGATTTTGTAAGGATATGAAAAATAAAATTTGCAAGATTTTGAAATCCTTTAAGAAATCCTTTAAATCCTACATTTCATAGGACCATCTAGAAATGTCAGGGATGTCTACGAGCCCCTTTGGCCAGTACATTTGAGCATCTTTTATAGTTTTCAAAACCATGCTCAGGTTGTAATACTATGCACAGATTGTAATATTTCACGGAACAGGTAAGTTATATCATCAAATTATTTAATGTAATTCATCAATATGTTTCATTAACTTCTCATATTTAATGGGACTTGTTACAGCATTGCAAGATAAAGCTATCCTGTGTTACCGAGTGAAAGCATGTATTCCCATGGCCTTTGAGAAAACTTTTTATTTTGCTTGAATCCACTCCCCAAAAACTTGGCAAAAGGGAAAGAGCTTGCCTTTGCAATTCAGAAAAAGATCTTTGAAGTGGAATATTTGGCTCAGTATAATACTTTGAACATTTTAAAATCTATGTAAATACTGAATATTATTAAAGTCACGCTCTTTGGATTTACTGTCTCAGGCACTAGTCCCTTGGGACAACCAATCCCTTTAGATTCCCAGCCTAACGTGCCTTCTCTTATTATTACTAAAGGTAGTAAGATGATAACTGCTATTCCTACTTGGAAATTGTACAGCATTTTCACACGCTCAATATGCTTTATATAATTGTTCAATGATCCATATTATAGATGGGAAGATTGAGTTTGGGAGACAGTAGATTGTCTAAGACCACTTACTGAATTTATAGCTAAGGTGAGATTGGAACAACTGAATTTGGTATGATAGCTTAATCTGTTGAAAATCAGAGTGACTGCTGTCTTCTTCCTTTCCTCCTACTCTAGCACAATCAGATGAGTGCATGTCTGTTTTTTTCCTTACTTGCTTGACAGAGGAGCCAACTATATCAGTTAGGAGATCAGTTGCTATGAGAAATGGAACCTTTTATCAGATTTTGGAAGGGGGTTGGATGTCTGATGTAAGAATAAATAGCAATTTTGCTCTTTGACTTTATCTAGCCAGTAGGTTTCTCCCAATTCATGTAATGGGTATAGAAGAATTAATTGGGAGGTTGGGGATTCATGATTATGATTGCCATAAATATCCGAGAACCTCTTGACTGTATCTTTATTTCATGGATAAATGTCACAAACAGCATGTGAAATTTAGAATCATGTACATCTGTATTTATTTGTTTATAACTTTATATTCCGTTCTTCTAATAAGTACAAGTAACTCAGGGTAGCTAGCAATAATCAAAACCACCAAAGCAAAATTAAACTAGTTTGGTATAGTGGTTAAAGTACTATCTAGTCCCACCTTAGGCATGAAATCCTTCTGGTTAACTTTGGGCCGGTCACTCTCTGTCAGCCCAAGTCACTTCACAGCTGAGGTATTGTGCAGAAATTAGGAGGAGGAAGGAATATTAGGTATGTTTTCCACCTTATTTATGAAAATAATAAAGCATAAAGAAGTTTGAGAAAAAAGAAAACTCAAGTAAAATATACATTGTTGGTAGTTTAACTGCTTTCCTAAAAAGAATGTTCTCTTCTTCCCATAAATTAGAAATTATTCTAGTCTACCTTTTACTGTTTTCTGTTTTGAAGAGGGAAGAAGATGCACAATTATGCTTTGAACTGCTGGCCATTTACATCTTTAACCCATGAACCACATGATATCCATGAAGATGAATAGAAGTTTAGAGAATAATAGGAAATTTACTTTTTAAATGTTTATATCACCCATCTCCTCTACACGGTGACTCTGGGTAGTTTACAGGTTATAAAATAAATTTTAAAATAGTTAGAAGATTAAAACAACACAAGGTTAAAGTATTATTTAAAACAATATTAAAATTGAACTAAGGAAGCTTAGAACCGATTAGGACAAGAAGAAGTCTTCTTACCCTGTCAGCTGCCTCCTCGGGGCCTCAGGCCAGCCCTTAAAGGTTTTGATATCCTTCCCCTCAGGCCAGGTTTTGATATCCTTCCAGAAGGGAAGGCCAAAAGGGAGGGGGCAGTTCTCACCTTCAGTGGTAGAATGTTCCAGAGGGATGGAGCCACAACAGAAAAGGCTCTTCTCTTCGATCTTGCTTGCTTAGCAGACAGGATCTGTAGTAGGCCTTTTTTACTGGTGCAAATGGAGCAGTCTTCTCCCATCAGAGAGAGACAGCTCCTTAGACAAACTGGACCTATGCCATGTAGGGCTTTAAAGGTAACAACCAACACCTTGAATCGGGTGAAATCCAGCAGTTCTGACAGGTTCTGGAGAACTGGTTGTGGAAATTTTGAGTAGTTCAGAGAACTGGCAAATACCATCTCTGGCTGGCCCCAGAGTGGGGTGGGAATGGAGATTTTGCAGTATCCTGCCCTGGAGTGGGATGGGAATGGAGATTTTGCCTTCCCCTGGCACACCCACCAAGCCACGCCCACAGAACCGGTAATAAAAAAAAATTGAATTCCACCACTGCCTTGAATTGGATCTGGAGACAAACCGATAACCAATGCAGCTTGTTCAATAAGGGTGTTAAGTGTGCAACCGTAGGAACTCCCAGAACTGGGCAGAATTGGCAGAAAAGGGGAATATAAGCTATATAAGCAACATGAACAATCAAATAACAAGCATCTATATCTCCAACAGATTTTCAGGCTGAACATTGCTGTAAATTATTCACAGCTTCCAGTTCTATATATCAAAAGCATAAATCCTTTCCACATCTTTTCCTTCAATTCAGGACAGAAAGGCAAGGTCAAAATGTCCTTCCTTCTGCCACATCTGTTGGATGAAGTGTTATTTGAGGCCAAATAATGTGGCCACCTTGATACTGAGCTGCTTTGGTCAAAGTAACTTCAGCATGGGTATTGTATTTCCTGAACCATCCGTCTTAGGGTCCCATACATTTATTCAAAGTCATCTATATCAATTCCCTCACTGTTACTAGTGGGATGGAAAGTAAGAGAATTTCAATCTATTCTGGAGTCCCTGTCCCCACTTGATGACTTGGAAATCTAGTTGAATGTTGAGCCAAGAGATTGACCAAGACTTACTTTATTTATTTCCTGTTAATTGAGCTGGTATTGATCACAGCATTTATAGGCCAATCGGTCCTTTTACTAAGGCTATAAAATGATCTGGAAAAGAAATAAAGCTCCCACTTCAATGGTTCAGTATTTGTCCGTATTGCCCCCAAAAGACAGGGCACAAAATGGAAATTCCTGATGTGGCTTCCCCAGTGATGGTCAAACACCAGTGGCAATTTTGGTGGTAAGTTCCACCTCCCAGGAAGTACCTATTTCTTGGTGATTAGGTTCTTATTGTGTTGGGTTTATCTTCAGAATACATGTATATTTGTATATATGCATATGCATCAGTCTTTTACTGACTGCTGAATATACTGCAGAAATCTATATAAACTCCTAATGCTTACAGTAATAAAACAATGGTAAAGTCAAGACCACAATACAATAATAATAATTGGAATAATTATTACAATGGCTTCCAATTCATCATGGCTTAAATGCTCTCTGGAATCCCCCAATAATGTTAACAGATTTTGCTGGGGTGCACGCATGTGGACAAGCAAATTCTATGATTCTAGAAGGAAACAAAGCTGAAGAAGTCTAGAGAATAAACACATGGCACAACATAGGAGAACAAACCCAACAAGACTAGATTCAGCAGTCCATCTGCATTTAAAAGACAAAGGCCACTCTTTTGAAGACAGCAAAGTCCACATTTTGGACAGAGAGGACTGTGGTTTGAAAGAGGGGTCAAGGAGGCCATCTATGTCAAAATTGAACAGTTTTCTCTCAACAGAGGGGGAGGGATACGACATCATCTATCTCCAATCTACAACACAGTCCTTTTGATGGTTCCAAGAAAGCTCCACACCCATTTGCAGTACTCAGGTGGTCCTGACGACACAGATAAACCTCCAGGTGGCCTCAATAATTCAATAAAAGAATGCAAATGACCGCTGTCTGCAAGAAGTATAAATCCTTCCATTCCCCACCACCCAGTCAGAGTTGAAGAATCTTCTTGGATGAGAAGTGAAATGTCTTCAAAGAAAAACCAGAAAGTCCAGTTGCCTCTTGAAAAAAAGAAGAAGCAAAAAAGCACTTTTGGGACAACCATGGCCTGAATGACTGAACATCTCCATAGATATAGGAGACTAACTATATAAGACTTCATAGGTTTAAACTGTCACCCTGAATTGCACCTGGAGATCTGTACACAAAGATTACAGGTGCAGATGTTACATGACTTTTGTAATTTCAGTTAACCAACAAAGAGGACACTATTTTTGCACCAAGCTCAGGTTAGAGATGTGCATCAGCTACAGTGGAGAACTCAAAATAAAGATCTTAAGAATTTAGATTGAACACTGTGCACCAGATAGCAGGAGCCTTAGCAGTTTAGCTTTAAAAATTAATTTAATTAATTTTAATTTAATTACTCTGGGAGCATAATTGTTGCCCCTACAGTTGAATATCTAATTACTTCATTGGAGGCTGTTTAGACACACTAGGAAAGGTTTGTAGAGTGGAAATTTCCAGGAAGAAGATGATCTGTATATAAATGTAAAACTATTGAAAAGTCTTCACCTGCTCAATCTTATAATTATTATCAAACCAGTTATAGTAGTAATGTGGGAGTGATTAGCATGCCTCTTGATGAATGCAATCATGCCTGGTTTTCACATGATTAATTGTAGCATTTCAGGATAGCAGTAGGAAGTTAACATATGAAGACTACATCACAAACTGACTTGGGATACAGACAAGATTACAGCATTGTCAGTGTATATAGAATGGCCAGAGAAAGAGGGTGGTTCTCAGTTTTAATAAGAATTTAAGGGTAGGGTAGGGTAGGGTAGGGTAGGGTAGGGTAGGGTAGAGTAGAGTAGAGTAGAGTAGAATAGAATAGAATAGAATAGAATAGAATAGAATAGAATAGAATAGAATAGAATAGAATAGAATAGAATAGAATAGAATAGAA
>WNWU01000064.1:260492-271631 GCA_012654045.1 Ptyas mucosa
ATTTGCTTGGGTTCGGAGAAAGGCAGGGGAGGACAAGAGAGCTGGGAAGAGAGAAAAAAAGGAAAGGCTTTCTGAATGAAGGGCTGTATCAGTTATAAGCGATTGCAATAGCTGGCCAGATATTTCTGGAAAGCTTGTAGGCAAGACAGAAAGGAACAATCTTCCTCTTGTTTGTTCCCAGGATCTGGTATTTAGAGTCATAAGGCTGGCCCCAATCCTGCTGGCCTTCCGAAAGGCCCTCAAAACAAGGTTGTGTCAACAAGTTCGGGGATCCCACGATAGAGTGGAATCTGATGGAAGATTATGTGATCATTATCTGTATCTTGGCCACCGCTTTGTTTTTGTTTTTCCTTTATTTTCATTTTTAATTTAAATGGTGATTTTATTGGTTTTTTTAAAAAAAATATTTTGTTTTATTATGTACACCATCCAGAGTCACAATGTGAGATGGGCGGTTTATAGAAATAAGATAACTAAATAAATAAGCAAGCAAACAAGCCTCTCAAAGCAAAAGTTCGATCAAGGTATTATAAATAGGGCAACCAGTTCTAGGTTGTCAACATCTAGGTAGACACTCTAGTTCCTCACTTCCAGATGTTGTCATCTGGGTTTGGATTGCCTAGACTTGGTAGCTCCTAATCATAATCAATTGTCACTGAAACCTAACCCCTATACATTTGTTTAGATTTAAAGCCATCTGTATTCATCATGTTGCTGTAGTTGTGACTTCCATAATTTGTAATGTGAGAAACTTCTTTGCTAGTAGCCAGTTTGGTTCAGGTCTAAGAGAAAACCATCCCTGCCTTTTCTTCTGTCTATGTATCAGGCACAGTTGTAGAAATCTATGTTCGGCTAATTCGCCGAGGTTCACATCTAAAGGAAAATTGCCACAATATTTTCTGTTTAGAGTAGCCTAATCTAATTTCTTCATTAATATCTCTTAAATCTAGTATTATTGGAGTTCCAGGCAGGGTTCCATAGGTGGTCATTGAAGTCCTGCTTTCCTTCCTAAATATCCCAATATATGGACTCTTCATACTGTTAGCATGCATGAATATTTATGATATTAAGGCTGTAATTGTGTATGTGTACATACCGTGTTTCCCCAAAAATAAGACTCTGTCTTATATTTTTTTGAACCCTGAAATAAGCGCTTGGCCTTATTGCCATGCGCTCAAAAGCCCGATTGGGCTTATTATCAGGGGATGTCTTATTTTGGAGGAAACAGGGTACATAAACCCACCTAAAAAGACACATATTCTAATATCCACACAAAATGTATAGTCTATTTGTCTGTGCCCCACCCACACAATACAAAGTACTGAATGTAATTAGAATAGCTGTGAGGATGACAGGATTACTACCTTTTCTTTAAAAAAGGAGTACTGTACAAATGAAATAATAATAGTAACACAGGAAATGATTCTCATTTTGGAAAAAGACAATGGCAAAACATTTCCATACAGTTCCCTCAAAAACCTCATATAGGTAAAATGAAATCAGGCCAAGTCAAGACCTACTCAAAGGAAATTTTGCTTTTATTTTAACCAGATGAAAATAAAAGCCTGCATTGGTGAACCAATTTTATACTAAAATATAGGCAGATTGATTCTGCCTTGATACAGAAGTGACTTATTGAAATCAGCAGACAGTTAAGACAAAAGGTATTGGGTTTTCTGTCAAATAATTTACTATTACTTTAATGATAATTTAAACAAACCTTATCTTTACAAACAAGCTTAAATTTACAAATCCTATTTTTATTTTTATTCTTTTGTTTATGCAGTTATATTTTCCACTGTGCCTATGAATAAGTAGGTGACGTGTGTGTTTAATATGCCTCAAGCACAATGTACATCCATTTATTTAACATACTAATCATATCAGTTTCTTGACAACTAGAATATTTACAGCAATAAAATGGCATTGAAACAAATTCTATCAAAAAAGAAAAAAACCCTAAACCAGCCAGTAGAAAAATTATGGGTTAGACACAGCTGGAATGCAAGGAGGATAGAATTGTTCAGCCAAAGCTTTCATAAAAGAAGGTGATTTTACAACTGTTCTGAGCACTCATTATAGATGTGTTTTTGAATCATATTTAGAAGCTTTGATTCCAGTTATGATCTATTGCTAACATAGTAAAATATTTTTTACTTTTAAAGACTGCCTCTTCCCATATGTATCTAACTGGCAGCAAAAGCTTAAGGGTGTTTTGCTTTTTGTTTAATTCTTATATTTAACACTTTAAAAACTAAATCTAGCTTCTTTTAGTTGGCTTAAGAATTTGAGTGGCAACCAATCTCAGTTAGGAAGCAGGTAGTTAAAACCTGTGTACTTTCTTCCCAGTCCCAGAAATGAATGCAGTGTGGCTCAACATAACAAGGCTAGATCTGTTCAGCAGAGGATAAAATAAAGTTCCTAGATGGAGGAAGGTACTAGCAACCGGTCCAAATTATAATTAAACTAATCCTGATTATCACACAGTGCCTCTTCTTGAAGGACATCATGTGATTATTTCCACGAAGATGGTTTAGAGTTTATTAGGACTTTATTGGGGAAACCAGAAAGAAATTTTCAGAGTTATAAAACAATCTGGAATATCCAAACAAACAAACCATGAAATTCTGTAAAAAGACAAAGTCTAGCTTTTCTATACAGTTGCTAGGAGTACATGAAGTCTTTACTTTTTCATAATTATCTCAGTACATTCAGCAATAGTTAGGGATCTTAATTAGCCAAGATAGAAAAGAATCCATTTTCATCCTGTAATCATACTAGTAGTGTAATATTTTTTTTTCCTTTCCTTTTTCTTTTCGCCTGTCAAGGTGGAAAAAGATATTAAGGCTGTTCGCACCCTTGCCATCTAACCAACAAAATCATGTTTTTAATTTCTTCTTTCCTCGGGACATTGAAATTCATGTCCTACACTTTATTAACAGCATGGAGTTAGGTTTTTTTCCTCCTTTTTGCTTCCTTTAAGATAGCTGATGATATAGAACAGAAAAGAAAATACATAGACTAGGTATCTTGAGAACTTAAACTGAACAAGAGGATTTTGAGGCAGAACAAAACAAAGGCAGAGAATGTGTAGGGGTTTGTTTTGGTTTTTTTTTTTTCATATTTTAAGTGGTGTTTTGCTATTGTTCACAGCTTTTTCACAGTGTGTACAGTGGGAAATTTCCCAAGAAGTCCTCCACCTCATCTTAAGATCTTGTTGTTCTTGTTTGTTAATGATACATTTTCCTAGTCTTTATTGTGGGGGGGTAGAAGTTATTTTTCAAGCACATCTAGACGTTTAGGGGTTTCGTATGTATTTTTTAATTGGAAAACAATGGAAAGATGATAGCCCTCCGATAATGCAGAGGTTTTGGGCAGAACTCATAGTTTGTTTCCAGAGATTTCCAAAATAAATTTCTTTTACCTCCTTAAAGAATTTTTTGTGTGTGGCAATCCTGTGGAAATTGACTTCCCCCCTCAAAAAAGAAGTTGTGTGTCTAAATCACTAAAAAGTAAAATTGGGTTCAATATTATTGAAACTCGCAAGCTGCATAAATAATTCCACTGGAGAAACCAGCTGCCTACTAAGCATTGGCATTGCTGGATTTTTAAAATCTCTTTTTAACTTACTGTTTACTTTAGACAGGGAAACAGAAGAAATGGGGCTTTTTAAGCCATTGTTGGAACCACCTGTTTGCCATGAAGTTAAATGGTTGTGTAATATTTTATTTATTTAATTTATTAAAATAATGTATATGGCTGCTCATATTAACCAAATAAATCTGGGTGGTTAACAAAACATACATAAAATAACAGTATAAATGCCACAAGCAACTCACAGTTAAAAATAACAGGCTACTCATAAAACTGCCTCGCAGCACACATATTGGGCTGAATTATGGGCACAATGCCTGAGGAAAAAGCCAGGTTTTAAAAGCCTTCCAGGAGGCCAACAGAGTTGGGAACATCTGGATCTAATTCCAAAGGGCAGGCACAACCACAGAGAAGGCACATCTCCCAAGTAGCACCAAATGACATTATTTCACAGAAGGGACCTGGAGTATTCCTACCTTTTCAGATCTATTGAGACAGGTAGAAATCATTAGAGACAATCAGGCCATTAATAACCCGAATCAGGTCCATTGTGATCATGGTGGGTATGAACCAGGGGTGGGTTCTACTTAACTTTACTACCAGTTCGCAACGGGATCTGCATGTGCAGATCGCCGATGATGATATCCGGGGTGGTGGGCGGGGCCTCCTGCCAGTTTTACTACCGGTTCATGTGAACTGGTCCGAACCAGGGGCAACCCACCACTGGTATGAACCCCTGACCTGCTTCTGATTTGTTGCCTAAAGAAGGCAAATTGAAATCCTCAAACATAGTTTGGAAAATTCCGCTGCCAATTCTGCCATGGTGTTGACCAGCTCAGAAAGGGATGCAGCTATGAAGTAGGGGGAAGGCATGATGGTTGAGTGGTTAAAGATACTGAGCCTGTTTGCTAGAAAGCTGACAACCCAGATTCAAGGCCTAAGTGCCACACAACGGGGTGAGCTCCAGTTACTTGCCCTAGCTCCTGCCAACCTGGCAGTTTGAAAGCATGCAAATGCAAGTAGAGAAAAAGGTAACACATTGGTGGGAAGATAACAGTGTTCTGTGTTCCTTGGTGTATAGTCATGCTGGCCATATAAACATGGAAGTGTCTCCAGACAATGCTGGCTCCCTTGACTGGGAAACGGAGATGAGCATCAACCAATAGAGTCAGACACAACTGGACAGGAGAAACCTTTACCTTTATGTGGAAGCTGGTACACTAACAACAACCTCATCTGATTCCTAAGAGCCAGCTTCACAACCTGGGTCTCATAATCGGTAACTTCCAGAACAGTACCCCTGGAAGCTACTAGAGATTTTCAGATGCTTATAGCCACACTCCACCCCTGGCTCAGAATCATAGCTGGTGTTAGGCCCAATAGCCAAGTGGCACATTTTGAGAGAGTAATACCCCCCTCCCATACACACACATACAGTCATGGCCGTAAATGTTGGCATCCCTGAAATTTTTCCAGAAAATGAAGTATTTCTCACAGAAAAGTATTGCAGTAACACATGTTTTGCTATACACATGTTTATTCCCTTTGTGTGTATTGGAACAAAACCAAAAAAGGGAGGAAAAAAAGCAAATTGGACATAATGTCACACAAAACTCCAAAAATGGGCTGGACAAAATCATTGGCACCCTTTCAAAATTGTGGATAAATAAGATTGTTTCAAGCATGTGATGCTCCTTTAAACTCACCTGGGGCAAGTAACAGGTGTGGGCAATATAAAACTCACACCTGAAAGCAGATAAAAAGGAGAGAAGTTCACTTAGTCTTTGCATTGTGTGTCTGTGTGTGCCACACTAAGCATGAACAACAGAAAGAGGAGAAGAGAACTGTCTGAGGACTTGAGAACCAAAATTGTGGAAAAATATCACCAATCTCAAGGTTACAAGTCCATCTCCAGAGATCTAGATTTGCCTTTGTCCACAGTGCGCAACATTATCAAGAAGTTTGCAACCCATGGCACTGTAGCTAATCTCCCTGGGCATGGACGGAAGAGAAAAATTGATGAAAGGTGCCAACGCAGGATAGTCCGGATGGTGGATAAGCAGCCCCAAACAAGTTCCAAAGCAATTCAAGCTGTCCTGCAGGCTCAGGGAGCATCAGTGTCAGCGCGAACTATCCGTCAACATTTAAATGAAATGAAACGCTATGGCAGGAGACCCAGGAGGACACCACTGCTGACACAGAGACATAAAAAAGCAAGACTACAGTTTGCCAACATGTACTTGAGTAAGCCAAAATCCTTCTGGGTTTTCTGTCCACAATCTGTCTTGTGGACAGATGAGACCAAGATAGAGCTTTTTGGTAAAGCACATCATTCTACTGTTTACCGCAAACGGAATGAGGCCTACAAAGAAAAGAACACAGTACCTACAGTGAAATATGGTGGAGGTTCACTGATGTTTTGGGGTTGTTTTGCTGCCTCTGGCACTGGGTGCCTTGAATGTGTGCAAGGCATCATGAAATCTGAGGATTACCAATGGATTTTGAGTTGCACTGTAGAGCCCAGTGTCAGAAAGCTGGGTTTGCATCGGAGATCTTGGGTCTTCCAGCAGGACAATGACCCCAAACATACGTCAAAAAGCACCCAGAAATGGATGACAACAAAGCGCTGGAGAGTTCTGAAGTGGCCAGCAATGAGTCCAGATCTCAATCCCATTGAACACCTGTGGAGAGATCTTAAAATTGTTGTTGGGAAGAGGCGCCCTTCCAATAAGAGAGACCTGGAGCAGTTTGCAAAGGAAGAGTGGTCTAAAATTCCGGGTGAGAGGTGTAAGAAGCTTATTGATGGTTATCGGAAGCAACTGATTTCAGTTATTTATTCCAAAGGGTGTGCAACCAAATATTAAGTAAAGGGTGCCAATGATTTTGTCCAGCCCATTTTTGGAGTTTTGTGTGACATTATGTCCAATTTGTTTTTTTCCTTCTTTTTTTGGTTTTGTTCCAATACCCACAAAGGGAATAAACATGTGTATAGCAAAACATGTGATACTGCAATACTTTTCTGTGAGAAATACTTCATTTTCTGGAAAAATTGCAGGGGTGCCAACATTTACAGCCATGACTGTATGTATACCCAACCTGTTTTGGTAATGCATACTAGGTTGGCATTCTCAACCATGATCAAATCAAAGCCTGATTGCAGATTTACTTTATACTAAGTAGCAGTAGATGAAGGTCCAGGGTTACCAAACGTGGGAAGACTAGATCTCAGGACTGAATGCAGGGGGCTGGAACATAGCATCAGTACGAAAGCAGCCTTCCTAAATATATAGAGTGGTATTATAACATAATTTCACCTAGCACATGCACTTAAAATTGATATGGCTTTGTGTATTGTCTATTTCACTTATCAAGTACTACCATTTCTGTGGGATGGTGTCCAAAATGTCAACATGCACCTGTGTCCACATGATCAAAGCCTCACCCTTTGTATACTCCACTATGGATACCTGTGTGAAATAACATCAAACTGGATGCCTATCTTGCTTTATGTGCTTATTTATTTGCCAATTGAACTGAATGTTGGGAAGAACTTAACATAAAGTGGTCATCAAGACACATTTATCTGTCATAAGGATAAGTCTCTAAAAACAGAATAATACAAAGCCAAAGTTGGTATGGAGGAAGAAGCTGACAAAAGAAAGACTGAGTTCAAAAACAGATTCAGTTCATTTGGGGAACTGTAGAGGGGAAAAATGCAGAGAAAAAATAATCCTCATTCATAGCTCTGTCAGAGACTGTTGGACAACAGCTTGGATTGTTTTCAGTCTTTCTAAGCCCCTTTTCCTTCCTAATCCCATGACCTGGAACAGAAGCATTATTACATGTTGGAAAAAAATCCAAAAGCCATGGTGCCCATGGCTTTTCCCTACCTTGTTAGGCAGTGTGTGAAATGGCCCCATGTGCAAGATACAAGCTAGTACATGAATGTTCCCTTAATGCTTGCTTCAGTTTGAACCCCAGAGTGATGTACCATGTCCATCAGATACAGTTGCTAGAGAATGCAGAAATATTTGCAAAACCAATGGAGTCTTCCAAATGAGAGATAGCTGCCACAGTTCTCTGCAAGCACAGGAACCTGCCTTATGCCTGCCAAAAGAGTCCCTTATACACATTTGAGTCAGGGCTGTGGGATTTGGAAAACTAGTTAGAAGAACTGCCAATCTGTGATGAGGACCTCAGATCGAGGCAGTAACATTCACAGGCACTGGGGCTTAAGGGTCATAAAGCAAGCAAGGCTGAGAAAATAACCAGTAGGGAATCTTTAGGAATAAGCATGAGCCTGGGTGAAAACAGAGCTAGGTTATTTCTCTTGCTCTAGTACAGAAAAAAGCAAGCAAATATGTGCTAGGGAAAGGTTTTCATCAGTTAATGCATAGACAAACTTATTAATATGTAACCAGTAAAGCAGACATGAACAATTTGTGATTGCTAAACCCCAAAGAGTTCCATATCATGAATGCTTCCCCCACTGCCCTCTACTGTCTCAAGCAGATATACAGTATAAGACAATGTATTATACCTACCTCTGTATATCAGTGTCTACGTTTATAATCTGTTCATTGACACATTCAGATGTAAAGTCCAGGCCATATCAAATTTAGAACATGGATCAGCATGAAAAAAAAACCACCCCAGGGTAACATTAAAAAGATTTTTTAAAGCAAGCAAAGGAACAGAAATTAATTTAAATGCTAAGATTATTCCCTATAAGAACAATTTGATGTGGTGATTATGGCACCAAGCTAGAAACTGAGAGACAGAGTTTTAGTCTTGCCTTGGACATGAAGTCATGGAATCCTTGGGCCAGTTTCTTTCTCTCAACCCTAGGAAGCAGGCAATGGCAAATCATTTCCAAAACTCTTGCCAAGAAAACTGCAGGGATTTGTCCAAGCAGTTGCCAAGTTGAAGGGGCATGAACATATGCACGTATGCACACAACACTGTTCTCTGCATGTGTAATTATTTAACGATTATATTTTAAGACTTACATACATATTCCCTCGTGGACCAAGGAACTGCTTCTAATGATGTGGTATGCGTGTGTACTTAGTGCATTTAAACAACATGTTAAAGATCTGTAAATCCAAGATCGGACTGCTCTTCCCAAGAATGTTTATTTGAGTAGTCAAACTCCCCCTTTTTAAAACAGCAAGATATTTATATCAAATAACCGTCCCCAAAATCCGAAGGGCATTAACCTTAGTATGTTGCAACATACTTCCCACAGCAGTTTTGGAGAGCCTGATAAAAAAAAAAATAGGATATGAGCAGAGACTGTGCCCCTGTGGACAAGGGGCCATTGAAACTATAGCTCACATCCTCCTATAGTACTGTATCTTCTATAAGGGCTCAGGGACTCAATTTATAACACCTTACCTAATAAACTATCTAGGAAATAGTGATCTTTTTTATGTGTAACTACTGTTATCAGATCACTATGAAGTAGTTTCTCTGAATGTGACAAAATTCTGCTATGCTGTATGTAAAATTAGCTAAACTTTAACTGTCCACTGTTAATTCACCACCAATCTCAATATATTATTCTGTCTTATCTTTTATTTTTATTTTTGCTATTATTGTTGCTGTTAATGCTTTTATTTGCTGGTCTGTGACCATAATAAAAACTGATTTACTATACTATCATGGAGAAAAACTGTATAGTGGTCAGTGTGAGTTGAGTGTGAGATAATCTATACATACATACATACATACATACATACATACATACATACATACATACTCCTAGTGATTGCTACCACTTTACATCCCAGTTGTTTCCAGGCTTAAAATAAATGAACATTCCATTCTCTTACACACAGAGCAGCAGAGTTTTTACTGCTGCTGGAGAACAGAATAGAGGGCTACAGAGAAGCTACATCTGATAATTTCGCAGGCTGGAAAATATGGGGTGAAATCAGACACATGATATATTGCTTAATAATGTAGACTGAACTGTAACCCATCAAGGCAAACATGACTTACCAGCCATATGTGCTGTCCTACTAGGAATTTCATAATGCTTTTTTCATGCTGTGTTCTTTTAAAATATATATATATATTTAAAAACTCTCCAATAACAAGCCATGGAGATGGTCAAAAGATAGACCTTTTTTGGCGAGCCTAGGACTGCAAAAGGAGTGGATCTATATACCTACAAGAAAGAATGTACAGTATTTGGGGATCCAGTTCTTTGTTTTATCTTTATAATCCTGGGGTGGACATATTTCAGAGTTTACCCTACAATTTTCATGAGTCTTGAAATGTCTTGAAATGGCAAAATGCTGACTTGCTGGTTTTCATCAGGCATGGTGAGAAGAGCTTCTGATGGCTGTTTTTAGCATCCTTGGAATTGTATGTTGCCAACCTTGAAATAAATATATTGATTCCCCAATACAAATATTTACGTACCTCACAAATAGGATTATCCACCCCCTTCTGTTTTAAATACATACCCTTCTCTGAACTTAAGTCCCAGCATTGTTTGTTTGTCTGCCTTTTTGTAGGGCAGAGCTGGCTTAGTCAGAAGTGCTCTCATTCCTTGTGTTCAGAAGTTTGCAACTTATGCTGGCCCATCTGCTTAACCATGTACCTCTAGCAGATGGTATATCATTTGTCTTCATTCAAACTCCTCTGGAATTCCTCTGAAGGCACTAAACCTGGCAGATAATAGAGAACTTGTTTTTTGACAGTGATAGTACTGCTAAAGTGTAAGCAGAAACTAAGTTAATGCTTAGAACAGATAAAGTTTTATGTCTGAACGGGCAACCATGGGAGCTGCATAAGAGGCACAGTGGTGCTGTTTATGTGCATTATTATTTTCCTCACACTTTCAAATTCCATTTGGTTATGCTGAAAATCATGATTTATTCCTTGTTATATTGGCTTTTTGTGTTTGGTATAATGTAAACAATGTCCCTTTATATTTTCAAGAATCTATACTGCAGATTTAACTAGGGTTGAGTCATACCTTACTGGTGATTACAGTGCTATGTTTAACATATCTCATGAATTATACATTTCTGTAGGGAATGAGGAATACGATAGTATGAAATTATTAAATGTGTAACTTATTCTTCCAATTTGTTCTAGGTCTTGGTATAATGTTGTTGAATATGGCTTTTGTAAATAGGTATACTATATATTACTCAGCCACATAATCACAACTTCTTTTCTTCCACAGGCAGATTAATTGGCCTGGATCTAGATCAGTTATTGTAATTCATCCCTTAAATGGTTCTTTAATCTCAGTGATAATAATGCAGCCTCACCAATAATATTTTTTTGAAGGGGACATTTGCATGGAGAGAGGCATTCTGAATACTTGTAAATTCTGGACCAAAACTATCACATTCTTAGTCACATTCTTAAATGTTCTCAGAGCCTTCCTTCTTTCCTTCCTTCCTTCCTTCCTTCCTTCCTTCCTTCCTTTCTTTCTTTTTTTTCCTGTCTGTCTGTCTGTCTATCTGTCTATCATCTATCTATCTATCTATCTATCTATCTATCTATCTATCTATCTATCTATCT
>WNWU01000064.1:272771-325355 GCA_012654045.1 Ptyas mucosa
GGATAGGATAGGATAGGATAGGATAGGATAGGATAGGATAGGATAGGATGATGAATGATAGATAGATGATAGATGATAGACAGATGATAGACAGACAGACAGACAGACAGATAGAAAGAAACTAGAAACTGATGGGGCAACTGTTCCTAACGACTTAGCTTATTCTAAAATTTAGTGTTAAAAGGAAGCTAGTGAGGTGCAATTATCAAAGTGGATTAGGAGAGACCCATGTTCAAGGCTCAACTTTAGTCTTGGAAGCTTACTGGGTGATGTTGAACCACTCCTTTTGTTCAGCCTACCACAGAGGGCTGTTTCTTTGTGGAAAAGTTGGAGGAGGGAATTTTAGGTATACCAGCTTGAGTTCCTGGAGAGAAACTGGGATATAACTTCAACTGATAAATACCTTAAACTCAAAACCGTAGGTGTTCCTTTGTAGCTTCTTCTACATCTGGATTTTCTGGCTGCTTCCTTGGCTTAGTATAAGAAAGATATATTTATTAATTTAATGAATGTATTTGCCTTCCATCTTGTAATGAAATGACTCTAGAGGGAATATTCATACTGAATATTCACTTATTTCCAGCTTTATAAGAAAGTCTTCTAGCAAATACTGGTCTAGTAAAAGTTGTTCTTTGGTTATTGATTCTGATATACATAAGGCAAAAATCACATGTACATTTTACTTGCAAAAAAAAAAAAGATAAATATTTCCCTGTCAGTCGTGTCTAACTCCAAATGTGCTCATCTCCATTTCTTGGCCAAGGGAGGCAGCGTTGTCCAAAGACAATTTCTTTGGTCATGTGGCCAGCATGGCTATACACTAAAGGCGCATAGAACACTGTTACCTCTCTGCCAAAGTGCTACCTATTAATCTACTCACATTTGCATGCTTTCAAACTGGTAGGTGGGCAGGAGCTGGGGCAAGTAACGGGAACTCACTCCGTTGCATGTAGCTTGGGTCTCAAACCCGGGCTGTCAGCTCTCCAGCTGATAAACTCAATGTCTTTAATTGCTGAACCATCGCGCCCCCTCCCCGTTACAAAAGTAGTACCTACTTTTGTCAAAAGTAAAAAGTATCTACTTACAAAAATAGGTAGGGAAAGAACTTTGTCATGACATCTATTATTAAAGTTACTAGCATTAATTGTCCTATACTGTATGGAGTCTCCTTTTTTTTCTTCTTAGAACTGAGATGAGTAGAGTTTTAGGCATGAGTAGTTCTACCCTATTTCACTCCATTGTTTTTTCACTGCAGACTCTTTACTGTGTGCTACACTCAAGTTGCATTCAGTAAAGTATGAAGAAATTCCAAACTTAATTGCGGAACTGATACTTTCACCGTTTGCTGAAACCGGTGCTCCTGTTGTTTTAAATGTGGGGTGAACATTAAGCGAGGCTACATCAGCAGTGTGTGTCTGCTGAGAAAGTAATGTAAGAAGAAGACATAGCCTTTGGTATGATCTGCTCATAATAAAATAAACTTCTCAAATTTAGGGAGAGAACGTTCCTTTAAGAGATCAGTTACCTTGTCCATCCAAATTAGTATCCTTTGTTGGATGGATTTTGGCTGCCCAGGGTATCAGAGAAGGGTTTGTCTGAGCTATGCCAGAAGACGCCAGGCTCAAAGCATGTGCTCTACTATTGAGCAATGGTCCTTTGACAAAAGATGAGGAAATCCAGCTTCAAAATGTGCCCTTAGTAGTGATGACTTATCCCTTTGGACTTATTTGTCCTCCCTCATCAGTCCTCTGCTGTTTTCCTCACCTCATATAGACACACAATAACTATGGCCATTTGTACACCAGCCCCTTTCTGTGTGTGCATGTATACAGACATACAAAAATGCTACAAAAGACGTATTTCATTTTGTTAAATAGAGATAGTCCTCGACCAGTTCGTTTAGTGACTGTTTGAAGGTACAATGGCACTGAAAAAACTGACTATGACCATTTCCCCACACTTATGACCATTGCAGCATCCCCATGGTCAGGTGTTCAAAATTCAGCCACTTGGCAACTGACTCATATTTATGACAATTGCACTGTCCTGAGGTCATGTGATCACCTTTTGCGACCTTCTGACAAGCAAAGTTGATGGGGAAGCCAGATTCACTTAACAACCGTGTTACTGACTTAGCAACTGCAGTGATTCACTTAACAACTGTGGCGAGAAAGGACATAAAATGGGGCAAAACTCACTTGATTGTGGTCAGAAGTTGAGGACTTATGTCTATAAAAATAACCTAAAAAAGAGGGGAGAGAAAGAGCATATCTGTACATTCATAGCAAATAATATTTATTGCATTTTGATATGGAATCAGGATTTTTTTTATTGTAAAAAAGAAGTATGATTCCTGTCAGATATCATACATAAAAGGATTAAGGATATATTTTATATAGAAATGAGAAAGTAGAAATCCGAATTTCATTACAAAAAAAGAATTTGAATGTGATGATTTTTTTATAGGAACAAAGCTGTTTCTGAAAGAGTATTAAAATGACATTTTCTAGTATATCTGCATTTATAATGTGCATAAGCATTAACATTTATTACAGAGTTTTTTAATTTCTTTAAGCATCCAAGCAAAACATTCATACAGATGTGACACCATATATAATCAGTGGAAATTTTAGGTAGGCTTACTCCATTCCACTTTACTTGATGTTACTGTTACATTTTAAAATATAAGTATAGTTTACATTTATTTATTTCACTATCTGTTTCACAGTAAACCTTCACTTTATACCGTATATTGTATTATATAAACTATACAGGCTACTTGTTTACAGACCAGAACTGCAAAGTAATTACCAGTTTTAAAACAAAGCATTATATCTGCTCATTTGTTTACAAGAATAAATTCAGAAAAATATGAGGACAGGGAAGAAAATATCTTGATCATTTTCACACCAATCTCGAAGTATATTAAAATGAATTAATCCAGCATATCACAAATAATAAACTCCTTGGATCAAGTATGTGTTTATATATCTTCATTCCTCTGAAAAATGGCATACACTTTATAAAAATAATAACAGTAGATAAAAGCATTCTTGTCAAGATGAAGAATAAAAAACAAGAAGTACATGAAACATTTCAGTATTCTTTTGTTTTTGTTTTTAACTTGATTTATATCATTTAAAACTGGTTCATGCTTGCATAAGCTGGTTAAAGCCTCTTTGATTTCCTTCCTTCTGAATAAATTCATCTTGTTCATCTGAAGGAAAGAAAACAAAAAACTTAAACTTACTCCTTTTATGTTTGTTAGCACGGAGGAGAAAACAAGCACCATTGTTGATTTTGCTGCCTTGTCAGATTTGCCAATTGGGCCAGGTGTTCACAGGTTTCACATTGTTCCAAGTTTGCTAGTTAAACTAATTTTAATCTTAATCATGCAGCAGCTTTATTGATCTCAGGCTGCAGAATTGTATGTAAGATTTTCCCCCAAACACTGGAAGGCTATAATTTCTTTTTCTGCAGTGGTTCTATATTTGGCCTTCTCATATTACTTCTTCCAAGTAAATGTTAGTTCAGTGGTGGTAAGCCATGCTCCATGGAATTCTCCAGTTTCTTGGAAATTTAACATAACCTGGGCCGGGAGGGAGGGGGGGAGTTTGCTGTTTAGGAGTGTTAGATTCATGGATTTTTAGAACAAAATCTCCAATAAGCTTGGCTGGCAACTTAATTAGGACTATATTATGAAATATAGGCTCTTTTATGAGGATTTGGGTGAAATGTACAGAAACATCTATTCAGATAATTCATTAGGGAAAGGATTCCCTGAAAAATAAAATAAAAACCATGCATGGGATGGCCTTTCTTTAAAATAATCTATACTTTGAATGTCAAGACTATGCTTTCTGAAAGATGACAATAATGCAATGTTGTATGCTTTCCCAGGGTTTCCCCTGGGATGTGTGAACTATTTTTATTTATATTCAGAAAGAAGCCGAGAAACTGTGCTATCTTTTTGCTGAAAACAAATCCTCTTTTTGTTTTTCTAATATATTACAAGAGGTAGATAATTAACAAACAAACCCAAGTTCTTACTTTTCAGCAACCTTTCTGCCAGTGAACAAAATGTATTTTGACTGCACAGAGAATATGGCTGGAACAGATGGGGATTACGACTTTCAGGGAAGGAGAAAAAGAATGTCTATGACCATTTCAGTACTATGTCATTCATTATTTCAGCATAGGACAGATTCTAAAGAGAAGAATGCACAATCCCACCTTTTACATTCACCTGGTCTGAAAATTAAACCCTCACACCAGGGCCTTCAGATTAACTTCCAGTTTCTCTGAAACCACCACAAACCTGGCATGATTTTCTTCCTGGTCCAACCGCCAGGAACATTTAACATGAGCTCTCCCAGAGGAAAACAGCCATGAATATCAGAAGGAGAACTAGAGTCAGTTGGACAGAAATATAAATTGGGGAAAAGTGGAAGATTCTCAGGAAGAAATACCATACGGGACGACTGGAAGACAGCCACTTTAAATTGCATAGGTTATATTTCACAATGAGTAAAATGGATAAAAGACTGGTGACGGAGAATTTTCTTGGAAGGCTCTTGAAGGTCTGGACAGTATTTTCAATAAATGGTGTGGCGGGTGGAGGAGACAGACTTACATCAAGCTGAGCTCCTTGGAGAAAGGGTAGGATATAAAGGTGATAGATAATTTCATATCGCTTGCAATACATGCCATATTAATGAAACAATAAATTACAAACCGAGAAAGCAGTTTGCACCTGGGATTCTTAAGCTCAGAAATTTTGCCTGGCAGATATACTCCACCACCTCTCATCACCTGTATTTTTTATAATTGGGTGGCATAAAATATTGTAAAGTAAATAAAAATAAAACCAAATATTAAAAATATACAGTAAAGGAAGAACAAGAAAGAACAGATACAAGACAGCTAAATCCTTCAAAGCCTCTTCAAATTAACAATAGATATATTCATGCAAGGGGCTTAGAGCTTTTTTCTCTCTCCATGAATTGGTTTTAATGTGAATGTAAACCTTCCATTGGCCAAAGTGTGCATTTGAATTACAAATGGCTTGCTTTCTGGTTTAAACATTCCACTTTGAGAAGGATCTGACATTCACATAAATAGCCTGTGAAAAGCACTCTAAGCCTCATGTGTGGAAGTTCCCACAGTCCCGCAATATTTTCAGGCATCCTGAAATGTATGAGTGGCAATTCTGTAGAGTCAGCCCAGCTTCTTAAAACAATCCGGGATATTTTAGGAGTCCCCAGAAAGAGTTACACTATTGACTTAAGTATGTACATATTAAAACTGCAACATGACAACCACAGTAAATTCAATAGATCTTCCTTATGGAGGTTAACAGGAGAGGCCCATCCCTCAAATGCCTTTAGCTGCCACACACGTAATAATAGACCATGACTGTCAAGGCCACCTTCGATTTGAATTGCTTTGTCCTACTGATTAGAATCCATTGATTAAAGATGTATCAGAAATCTTTCAGCATGGCATACAGCCCATGGATTAGTTGCACACTTTTTGCAGAGTTTGCTAATGTTAAAATAGTCTACAGGTTTGTACCCAAGCAAATACACTTACAGTCTTATGTGTTGCGCAGTTTAGATGTAGGACTGCCAACTTGTAGCTTCAGAAAGAAGGAGCAAATTCTCCGAAGAAGGACTTTAAATCAAAGGGGGCAGGGATATTTGTGCTTTGCCAAATAATTCTGTTCTTTGTTTCTTTGCCTTGCCTGTCATTGTTCACAATGGAGCAGCAGGCACAGCTAGCCTTGCCCTCTGGCACACCAATTGCAATCTTGAGTTCCCCAAAAATTTCCAGTCAGGATCCAAACCTTTAAAAAGCAGTTCTTCCTAGTGTATAGCAATTGTGTTGCAAGCAGGCAGGGTGACAATAGCTTTGGCAAGCTGGAATTCTTCGTAGTTCCCCTAATAGCAAAGCAGTTTCCGATTTCTTCTTCTTCTTTTTACTGCAGTCCCTTCTGCTGTCCCTATGATGCATCAGGTGAGTCGCACCCCAAGCAGTATCACTTTGTCCTGGCCACAGCCTGATCAGCCAAATGGAATCATCTTGGACTATCAACTGCGCTATTTTGACAAGGTAAACTGGTGGGGGGAAAACAGACTTAAAAATTAGCATTTGAGTTTTTGGTTTCGCTTCCGATTTTGCCATGTGCAGCAAGTTTACACAGTAAATTTTAATAAGTACAACTGTTGCAGTGCCTTATCAAGAAACTAGGATTGGTCCAGAAAAGTTGTATCTTACCTACTAAGTTCTCAGCAGCCATTGAAATCTACAGTTGTCAGGTTCTTTTGGAGTAGACATGGGACTTTAAAATCAATTGAAGATTCTGGAACAGACTTCCCCTAATTTTTCTTCTCCTGTTTAGGAGGTGAGCATGCTACCCTTTTATATTACTAAAACAGTTGGGAAGCTGCCATTACCACAGGATCTCATCTTGCATCATTCCAGAAATAAACAAAGCAAAAAGGACCCACATGGGAAGGATAAAATTCCGTAGCTTCTAGACCAGAAAAATTTCATTTCCTGAATGGGCCACTAGTGTGATGGAAAAGAGCTGCATTGTTATTATTGCCCACCACATTTTCATTTCAGGGTTTTCATGTTACCAGGATGGGGTGGAAAATAGTTATAACAAGAAAGAGTTTTAGAGTTTATTGGAAGCCATGTGTTGTGAAACAGTTTAACATTGCCAAAAGAGTGAGTCAGGCAAGCCATCCTTGGAACACTTTTTCCTCTTTCCCTTATGCAAAACATTTTTATTGTTCCTTTAGCTATCCATCCTCAAGAATAAAGGCAGAAGTAGGTAATTTGAATGATTAGTTCAGGAGTTTGGGCAGAAGGGAACTTGACTAAATAACAAAAATGTGGATGCATCTGAGAATAGAATATTGCTGAGGTTGAAGAAATGGAAGTCTATTAATCAACCTATATTGATTCCTAGTCAGAAGATGAGGACACTTCATTCACCTTAACCAGTGAGACTAATATGGCCACCATCTCCAGTCTAAGCCCAGGGAAGATATATGCTTTTCAAGTACGAGCCCGGACAGCAGTGGGTTATGGGCCATATAGTGGAAAGATGTATTTCCAGACTCTTGTAGGAGGTAAGTGACACTTCTTCTTAGTTTCCAAATCTAGATTTATCAATATTTTCTCTCACGCTCATACTTACTTGAACAATCTTCTCTTTTTATTGCTCTCTTGCTCCTGCCTCATAAACTTTTTATAGCCTTCACATACCTAACAGGCTAACGTACACCTTGAGTCCCCATCTGCTTATGTATTTTCAAGTGTTGCGTAATTTCAGTATATGGAGACACTTAGGCATTTAAGACAAAATTTAATAAGAAATTAGCCTGAACAAGCTTCATGATTTCAATGTGACTTTTGCAGAAGAACTATTTGGTCAACTGTGACCATGTGAATTGCATGTGTGAGGTAAAATCAATTACAGGAGCTGTGTAGAAGTACTTTTGAAGAAAGGAAGGAAGAGCTTTTGCAAAATTGACAATTAAAACACCTGTTTTTTTAAAAAAATTTAAAAATGAATGAAATAAAGTGGCATAATACAACTGACGTGTGTAAGTGTGTTAGAAACAGAAAGAAGAGCAGAGAGATTTGAAAGGTCTCTTATATTTTGCTAGATGATAAAGCAAAACTGTATGGAGGTTTGGGGTTAAATCAATAAATCCACATCTATGTGTTGCTTAGAGAAAAACTTAACATGGAAAGGGGACCTGATGGGGTCAGCATAACTATGAGCATTTCTGTTGTACAGACTTGGATGCTTCAGTCAGGGGAAAGAGGGCATTTCTGAATGTTGGTGGGCTGAAGTTGCAGAGCTCTTAAACATTTTGGAAGAATGTGTTCAAATGTTAAGATTGTATTAGAGGGTTTCGTAACAATAAAGACTATATATAAGAAGATAACAGACTGCTTTCCTTCTTTAACAGGTGAGCGTTCTGAGATGGTGCAGGATCGATTGCCACTTATTGTAGGCTCAGCATTGGGTGGACTGGCCTTCATGGTAATTGCTGCCATTGCCATCCTGGCCATTGTCTTTAAAAGGTGGGTGTTCTGCTTTCACCCTCTTAAAGCTATTGTTGATTCAACACAAAACTACTCCCAGGTAAGGGAGTAAAGCATGATTTTGGAAAGCTGCTTTCAAACAGGAATCCTGTTATGTCCTAGACCTCTACTGGGAGAGATTGTCTGCTATTTTTTTTCTCATATTACATCTGCAACGTACATATTATACAAGAACGATAGTTGGAAACCAGATATAGTATTTGTGGGGAAGAAGGGCATACCTTCTCTTTTGACCTCCCATTCAGACCTTATAACTGGAGAAACATGATAGAGTTAGGATTGTAGGTTAGAGATATAGAAGAGCAGCTTTGGTCAATATGTCCTCAATTGTAGACATATTCTTTCTACTAATATGTTTGGAAAACTGTAAACAAGGGGTAGAGAAACTGTAGGCTGCTATTGGCAACCCATTTGCAGTTCCGCAGTGCCCATGGCACAAACCTTTAAACCCTTTTTTAAAATGTTTTGGGGGGAAGGGGAATGTGAAATGATGGAAATGATCTATTAAACCTTTGCTGAGGTTTAAAGCATCCAGAACACTCTTAAACATTAGCCTTCCCTCCAAATGAGCTACATTTTTCTATTTTGGGGATAAAAGAATAAATGCATAAGCCTGTGCAAAACGTATTGCTACTATAACCCCCAGACCCACACATTGATAATGGATGTTTGGCCAACCCCACTCGCTTTGTGACATGATATCACCAGTCATGTGACTCCAAGCCTGAAAAAGAAACCTCTCCACTATAATTCAGAGGCAGGCAACCTCCAATCTAATTTCAAGCATCTCTTGCAAGTAATCAGTTCAGAATTCTGGAAAGAGTTGTCTCACCTTTTCCTAGCAATCTGCCACTTGGTGAGACAGAAATAGTTATCAAGCAGAATAAAAAGAGTGTCAGAAAAATAATGGGTTCCCCAGTCACTACTTGTTTCAGGCCTACCCACTATTAGCAAGTTTCCCCAAAAGATTCCCCCATGAATTTCTCCCTTGGCCAAATAAATAAATAAAAATCGCCATCTCTGTCATAGATCAGTTTAAAACTTCTTTAAAATATCAAATAAACAGGCTATTTGAAAGTAGAGTCTTTGAGTCTTTAGCTTCATTCCAATCTTCATTCCAACTTCAATTGAAATTTGTTACTATTTTTTGTTTAATCACCAAATCTCAAAACTAGATATAATTATTCATCTAATCTAAGGGCTATTAAAACACACAGGAGTTCCAATCAAATCCATTTCATATCCTTACTTGGTACTCTGCCCAATGCATTGAAAATCTTGTTCAAAATGCAACTTTTAGAGATGTATCATAAACTCACGTCACCAAATGAATAGTCCTGGGCTCCCCTTTATAGCACCTTCTGGGAATATGGGCATAAATTGTTTTTATAAATGGATATGTGTTTCTGTGTATCAAAACAAATATTAAGAAGTGCACAAATTGAGCCTATGTTACATCTGATTATCAGATAAATTGCCAATAGAATTACTAGTGTCATTGTCATTATATAGTGTCACTGTATAAGTGTCCATTCAGTACTTAAGAATATCGTAAGAGCTCTGCCAGATCAGACTAGCCAATATTAAGTTTGTACTACATACTTTAATTTCTTGTTCCTTTGTACTTCCTCCATCCTTATTGAAAACTGCTTTAGGATTTTATTAAAAACTGCTTTTCAATAAAATTTCAAAGAACTTTGAATAAAGGAATATGTGAGTTATTATTTCCAGTATTACAATTTCCAACAATGCTCCCCTAAACCAATGGCATATTTTATGGTCACAGCATTGGGTGAAAAAATGGTCATTTAGTGCAACTTTCTGCTAAGGTTGAAAAAATGCTATGCTGATATTTTATTGGCCCTTTTGTGAAGTATTTTATTTGTGTATCTCACAATCAGTCAGCTGAGGTTCAGATTTTTCTATCATAAAAAAAGAGAACAACCTTTTCTCTTTGTACTCTTATCCTCACCACGAGTAATTTTCTACATTCTACATTCCTTCTGACTCCTTTATACTTGAAAGGAAGTTATACTTAATATGACCTATGCATAACTTACAAGCAGACATAGAATGATTGGATATTCATGATCTTCTTCCGCCTTCAAGTAAAACCCCATGATTATTTTCCCAACATCCAACATAATTTTGCCTGCTTTTGCCTGCCCCTTTTTCATAGCTGTAGAAGAGTCCTTTTTTTTTTAATTTATATGCCACCCTTCTCCGGAGACTCAGGGCGGCTTACAATGCGTTAAGCAATAGCCTTCATACTTTCGTATATTTATACAAAGTCAGCCCCCACAAACTGGGTCCTCATTTAACCTACCTTAGAGAGGATGAAAGGCTGAGTCAACCTTGAGCCTGGTGAGATTCGAACTTACAGTAATTGCAGACAGCTGGTGTTGATCACTATGCTTTTAGTCTGCTAAGCTAAACCAGGCTCCTTTGGACCCGATGAACCTAAGAAGGTCATCCTATCTTAGTTTTTCTTCTATGTTTTCTTCTTCCACAGTAAGAGACGAGAAACTCCATACACAGATCGCCTGCAACAGTACATAAGCACTCGGGGTAGGTGATTGAGAATCTCCTCTTTCTTTAGCTGCCTCTTCTCTCAAGCTCATTACTGACTCTGGAGTCTGTGGTCTCCCTCCCAGGCCTTGGGGTCAAATATTACATTGACCCTTCTACCTATGAAGACCCCAATGAAGCCATTCGGGAATTTGCCAAGGAAATTGATGTATCTTTTGTCAAGATAGAGGAAGTCATTGGATCAGGTAATGAAGTAATATTTTCTCATTTAATCTCTGCTATCTTATTTGCTCCTTAACCCTATTTTTCAGTACACTTGTTCTCACTTGGAGCCTCAAATTTCTCATTGTGAACCTGCAGTTTAAGCCTACTCTTTTTGGTTGGGTTGCAGCTTATTGATGTTGACAAAGGTCTACCCAATTGTCAGGTGTTCCTCCCATTTATCTGTTTTTGCCAAAGTTTTTTTTTTTATGTCTAATAGAACATCACTCAAGTGACATTACAACATCTTCACCGTGCAGGTTTCATCTTAGGTGTTGGAGAAATTAAAAATGGGTACATTCTAAGAAAAGTAGTCTGTAACAAAAGATGCTTCAAAGTAGATGGGTTGTACATGGTTGCTGCCTCCTTAAAAAGATGCATATTTTTAGATGTCCATTTTTTTTCTTTACTGTATTCTTGTTTTTCTTTCCATTTCTCTTTGTAGTTTCCCCTTTTTCCCCCTTTCTTTTCTGCCTCTTCTACTTCTTCTTTTTATTCTTTTGCTTTTAGAGTTTGTATTAGTTTTTATTGTTGTACCTGTAATCTTTAATAAAACTATTATAAAATATGTCTTTTCCTCAGCTCTCATATATCTCAGGAAAATATATCTTTGAGGTAAGGAGGCACTGACAGCTCTTTCGTGCCGTCTTCAAAGCCCTTGTTGCACCCTGCTGAGAGCTTGTTAATTTAACTGCATATTTTCCTGGGATTGCCCCACCTCCAATGTAGCATTCCCCCCTCCCCCCTTTTAGATCTGAAGCTCTGCACATCCCTAGAACTGTGCAACAATGAGGGGATACAGCTATTCTTTCCATCCAGCCCTTGCCCATTATTTAAGAAGGGGCAGAATTTTATTCAGTTCACACCTGCTGCCGAAATAGGATGGGAATCATTTCCTCATGGTGTAATCCCACACCAATGCAAAATGTATACAATTACCAGAATTACAAAGGACAGAGCCAGTTGCAGGGGGAAAAAAGTAAGCAGTATTATATAAGAAAGGTATACAGGGGTAAGAAATAACTCCCTGTAAAGGTCTGGTACTCTTTTTGGCTAATTTGATCTAGCGGTTAAGGCACCAGGCTAGAAATCAGGAGACTCTGGGTTCAAGTTTCACCTTAGCCATGAAAGACAGCTACGTGACCTTGGACCAGTGACTCTCCACTCACCTCACCTCACCTCACAGGGTTGTTGTTGTTGTGGAGAAAATAGTAGAAGGAAAGTGTGTTGGATATGTTTGCTGCCTTGAAATATTTGTAAAAACAGTAAAGACGGGATATAAATAAACAAATAAAAAATGTGAGGGTTGAAGTTCAAGACTGAGATCTTCTTATTCTCTGATATTCTTCACTCCCGAATGGCAGAAGGCTCCTTATCTACTGTAGCTTCTCTTTTCTTCAAGAAAGAGCTTTAGAGCTTTGTGTTTTTTGTGTATTTGTTTATTTGATTCTGAGGTTTTTTTTCTAGGCAAATTGCTGCCTGAGTTCTTAGACTGGTGTTTTTCAAACTTGGCAGGTTTAAAATAGATGGACTTCCAGTCTCAGAATTACCCAGCCATGCTGTTTGGGGAATTCTGGGAGTTGAAGTCCACCCATCTTAAAGTTGTCAAGGTTGATTTAAAAAAAACCCCGTTCTCAGATAGAGCAGGCCAATGATTGTATCAATTGTGAAAGTATTTAGATTGTTCAACTGAGACTTGGAAGACTGAACCTCAATCCGTGCCGAAGTTCAAAACTTTGCAGTTTGTCAAAATCTGTTTCAAAGATAAAAGAGGGAATTGAGTTACCTGGTTTGAACTTGGGCATTATAGTAACCTTACCAATGAAACGAACTCCAGAAAGTGATGAAGTGCTTGGTTCTCAAAGCAGCAGGGCCAACAGTCTTACCTCCCTCTGCATTTAAATTATGCAAGCACCAGTTCCTCCTCTGGCTGATGTGGTGTCTTTTCCATCCCTTACTCCTGGCAGGAGAATTTGGAGAGGTGTGTTTTGGCCGCCTGAAGCCTCCAGGGAAGCGTGAATACATGGTGGCTATTAAAACCCTGAAGGCCGGCTACACCGATGAGCAGCGGCGGGAGTTCCTAAGCGAGGCCAGCATCATGGGACAATTTGAGCACCCAAATGTCATCCGCCTTGAAGGTGTGGTCACTAAGAGCCGCCCCGTCATGATTGTCACTGAGTTCATGGAGAATGGTTCTCTGGATTCCTTCCTCCGGGTATGACAATCTCAGTTCCCTCCTTTCCTTGCCTGCTTCACTTTCTCCCTTTCATTTTACATCTACTATATTTATTGCTATTTATTTATTTTGGTTACTTTTGAGCAATTGTAAGGAATGCGTCATTAAAGTCATGCCCAAGCAATATACTAAATAGAATAATATAAAATACAAGACATAGAGAAATTATTTCAGTAAAATAATATGGCAGCATGCATCTCTACGATAAATTTTGATACAACAATAATAGCCCTGATATGGGGGAAGAAGGAGGCCTGAGCAAAAATAGTGTGTCTTTAGCAGATATTGCAAACAGCACAGGGCTCTTTTAGAAGTCAGGGACTAGGGGAAAAATAGTTTCTCAGTTACTGTCACGTAACAAGCCATATAATATGGTGCCACCAGTAAGAATTTTACAATTGAAAGTCAGTGACACCAACAAAAGATAATTGCTGGTGGGGAAAACAGCCCAATAAAAGGCAAAAAGAGTCCTTCAGTAACTTAGTCCCAAGATTTATCTTCCATAAAATTTGAAGATGATCATTTAACTTCCCTCAAGATAAGGTCTCTGGTGGTTTGTCCAAGAGATCAAGGTTAGAGATGACTCCTTGTAGCCAACACAGACTCTTATATACAGTTTTTGGACTATGGAGAGAGAATCATTCATGAATTATATAGATGCCTCCTTTCATTTCCTTTTCCCTTTCTTAAATTTAGAAGGCCCCTGACTCCATAATGACTTTTGGCAGCTTACAAGTCTAAAAATTGTATATGGGGGTTATGGATACTCATAATGCTGTGTTGAATATACTTTTCACCATATCAGTAAATTCTAGAACAGAAACATTTGGCCAAAATGTTTAAGCCTAAATCAGAGTAGGAATACAAAGTAGCAAGAAAAAGGCTAGGGTTATGAAGCATGCAAGTAAATTCATTTACAAATAGCCAGTAGATGGGAATGAAGGAGTCAGATGGGGGATTTTGAAAATAACAGACAGAGCAGAAATTTAGAGATAATGAGAAAATTATAAAGACATAACAGAAGAAACAAAAGTCACAGTCATGGAATATCTAGAAACTTGAGCAAAATTGTCACATGGTGTGGAAGAAATGAATGACTTGCATTGTGAAATTTTGTTTGGAAATCAGAGAAATAAAATTGGGAAGAGGGAGGGGAGGCCAGGAAAAAGCTACTACGCTTAAGACAAGAATGGGAAACATTTTTCTCTTAAGGTGTTGAATACTGTGAAAAGGAGTTGATTGTCATGAAGCTATAGGAAAAAATTAATTTGTTAATAAAGTGAAAACGAATGTTCTGTTTATGTAGACATACACACTCACTGTAAAGACATATTCTCTGTGTACACCCACACATACTTATGGAGAGAGAGAGAGGGATGGAGGGAGGGAGAGAGAGAGAGACGAGGGTGGGGGGAGAGAGAGAGAGGCAGAGCCTTGTTCCTGTAGACTTCTTCACAGAGGAGTATTCAATCCTGGTTTTATGTTCTCCTCTTCCTAGTCTGTAGTAGTTCAACTTCAACCCTGAAAGATGTAGCATGACCTGCAGTTTCAGCAGATCAGTCTTTTGGCTAGGCATTTCTCGGGGGGCGGGGGTGCAGGGGCATGAAGTAAGGCACTGGCTTTGTTTTCAAGAGACTTTTTGTTGATTATGTTTTTTTTTTCCTTTAAAGTGTTTTAAGGCAGAAGTAGGCCTTATCAAACTTACCCAGGCAATCAGGAGAAACTTGTGGAAAGCTTGCTCATGGATCACCTATGCCTTGGTTTCTGTGCCAGGCTTATTGACCGAAGAGGCTGGTTAAACATCCCAGGCGGGAATTAGTAGTGCTGATGGGAGAAGTTTGCCTTCATGGGCATTAGAGTTGGAAATAAGGATAATGCTGTAGGGAGAGGTGCGGGGGAGGGGGGGCTGTCAGAGGCACAGAAAGGCATACAACATATTAGAAGGAATAGTGTGGAATTGTTTTTAAATAATTATCCTTCTTTCTGATTGGCAGCTAATCACACCACCCAGTATCATTAAACTGAAGGTTGACTGTAGGGCTGATATACATGCTAATAGTAATAATAATAATTATACTCGATCAGTGGACAAAAATCCCATAATCCAGTCTAAACATGCAACTACAGAGGTGGGTTTCAGCAGGTTCTGACAAGTTCTGGAGAACCAGTAGCGGAAATTTTGAGTAGTTTGGAGAACTGGTAAATACCGTCTCTGACTGGCCCTGCCCCCATCTATTCTCTGCCTCCCAAGTCCCAGCTGATCAGGAGGAAATGGGGATTTTGCAGTAACCTTTCCCTGGAGTGGGGAGGGAATGGAGATTTTACAGTATCCTTCCCCTGCCACGTCCACCAAGCCACACCAACGAAACCATGTCACGCCCACCAAGTCACACCCATAGAACTAGTAGTAAAAAATTTTGAAACCCACCACTGGGTGACTATATGACCAACTCTAATAATATATTATCCAGACTTTTTGTCTTTCTTATCAACAGCTGTTAACTCTGACGTGTTGTGTGGCAGATGTTTGTCTGTTTGAACGTTAAAGTCCCAGAGCACTTTAGCTTCTTCATTTTGTCATCCTACTAGTTCTTGCATTGTAATACCTGGTGAGAACTAATAAAATACAAAGAACTGGAAAAAAAATCACAAAATACAAAGAAATAGAAGTAGAATGGCAGTGGCAAGAGAAAGCAAAGATGGTACCAGTACAATTAGACACTTTGGGTGCAATTGCAAAACATCTGGACACCGACCTAAATACCATCAGCATTGATAAAGTCATCAAGTCAATTGCAAAAGGTAACTTTACCTGGAATAGCTTACATTCTGCAATGATACCTTTACATCATCAAAACGACAACATCTGCCTATCCCAAGTCCTTCAGAAAGACTTAATAGGTAGACAGAAATGACAAATCTAGTCTAAACATGTGTCTGACTGTACAACCAACCATAATACATTAAACTTGTATGCTGCCCAGCTCTCAATGGCTCTGGGTGACTCACAACAATTTAAACGAAGAAATTACAAATCAGTAAAACACGAAGCATACAAAGCCCTTCCCTGGAAAGAAGCAGGAAATATCAGTTGAAGGACTGTGATTCAGTCATAACCAAGAGATATTTCTCAACCAATCAATAGCTATAATTGAACAAAGGGGTCCTATTTTTATAGAAGAGCAGAGCATTGGTGTCTTCTAGGCTGTGGTGGGTGTATGAAAACAGGAATTCATAGGTTAATAACAGTGGCATGGTATACTCCAGTGATTGGAAGAATCAGAGATTGGTTTGGGGGAAAATGATTCAATGTGCTTGAAAGAATATGATCGGGGGTGGGGGGTGTTATAGTGCAGTACATAAAAGTGGCTGGATTTTTCAGAGACTCAAGACAGAGACATAAAATGGTGATGAGTGAGAATCTTTATTTGGAATATGTGTTTAGGCATATGTTAATGGGGGAAGGGCATCATTAGGAAGGGGAATTTATAAAAATAACAGTAATGTGTCAAAAGTGGAATTAAATGCTTTAAATATTTTAATTTAATTCAATTTAAAATAAATAATGCTGAAAAATGGTAGCGCTACAAAATTGTAGATAGTTTACCTGGAGAAATGTTAAAATTGAGATGTGATTTGCTTGTGAAGTGGCTGAATGATTTGTGTAAAGCAGATCTGCATCTCTACTTGACATTTGGAAGAGTGCTGGTATGAGTCCCCTATGTGAAAGGAATAGAAAAAAGAGTGAGTATACAAATTATATTGGGTTTGAGTTGTTAAATATGCCTGGCAAGGTGTTGGCAGAATTCTGATAAAGGGCTAGGAGAGGTAAAATTCGCAGCCTTAGGTTTGGAAAGGAGACCAGATATTTGCTCTTCAGCAAGTAATTGAGAAATATATGAAAGTGAATATGTTTATTGTACATTTGATTGTGAAGAGAAATAATAAATGAAATTTTTAGACATTTATGTGAGGCTGCAGTTGAAGGTTGTTGCTGAATATGATAAGGGCAGTATATAATAGAAGCATTACATACTGTCCTTGGAAGCAAGGTAGGCTTCAGCACTAAGTAGGGAATAAAACAAAAAATGTATCATATTTCCATGTTTGCATAATGTATGGATATGCTTATGTTGTTGGAGCCTTGGAGAGGTGTTGGTTGAGGATGTAAACACTTATAGGCTTTTGTATGAAGTATACGTTGGGTTGTATTTATGCTATGTTATGATAAGATAAAATTATTTGCTGTAAATGTTAAGAGTTAAGAGTAGGGAAGGATGGAGTGTTTTAGGTTATACATAACTGGCAAAAACCTAGAAGAAGGAGATGAATTTCTGTATATAAAATATTGTCTAATATAGTACTTACTAAATATGGGGAATTGAAAGGAGAAATTTGAAGAAAGACAATGGGTGATATATATTGGAAGGAATGTTTCTCTCCAAAAGTAAAAATGATTATGTATAAAAATGTGCTTCTTCTCCTTTGTTATATGAAAATGAGAGTTGGTAATGTCAGAAGACAATAAAAGTAACTTGAATGCAGTGGGGATATAGTTAGGGCCTAGAGCGAAGAGGAGCTGAAAGGCACATGGATTGAATACAAAAGCAAGTGACAAATATGAAATGAGTGTGTAGGTGTGTTTGTATGAAGAGAATGAATGAGGATCAAATTGAAAAAGAAAAAAAAAAGGAAGGAAGACTGAATGGGTCAAGAGGCAGAACGAGAAATCATGACTGGATGGAGTATTGCAGTCGCCCCAAAGAAAGAGGCAAGAATTTTAAAACACAAAAGGCAACATACAAAGCGATGATTCACTGCTGTAAAAGCAACTATGGTTGGCAAGGTTGGCATGATATGGAGAAATACATATGCACGAATGATTTTGTTATAAGCTAGATTTAACTTATTTTTCTTTCTTTCCTTGTTCAATGGATTTAATTTCATTGACTTATTCTTCTTACTCCTTTTCTGCACTTTTGCATAATATTGCTTACTCTGAAAAGGAACGGTGTGATGTGTATACAGACATGTACTCTGGAGTTCATATGCAAGCACAGAAGATATAATCTTCTATATATTCTACTGAATATATTCATTTAAAAATGAATGTATGCTTCTAAAGAAACTGAACTCAATTTTCTATGCTTGCATCTGTTGTGGCATTTTTATAGTTTTAAAATATACTTTAATATTGGTAGGATCATTAAAAAAAACCTCAAGAGTCAAAGGAATTGTTGAATACGATTTCCAGTTGTAGGGAAAGACAAAGCCAGTGTCTTACAATATTAAATATGCAACAATACATAGTAGGCATTCATAATGTGTTACCTTATTAAATTAATTAAGAATTATACAAAACAAACTTATCAAAATCATAGGCAATGAATAACATAATAATTTGTTGTTTATCTGCAGTTTCAAAACAGAATAAATTAAGATGATTATATGCATCCCTAATCATACTCTAATCTTACAAATTGGTTTTTTATAATAATAAATTATCCCAAATGTTTCTTAGACATTCATCCGGCAGTGGACGCTTATTATTGCTTAAGTGTTTTGTTCTTCTTGATATAGTTGCCACAACAAGATCAAAATAAATGTTTTTCCTCTTGGGATCAAGCATATAAAGATATGCGCGCGCGCACAGTCACAGATACCAAGTTAGTTATAGCTAAATTTGTTCCATCAACTTAGAAGGCACTACAGAATGAGCAATTTTCTTGAGATCCAAACCAAAAAAACATATTAGCATCGATTATCTTTGCTGTTATCCTTTTTGAACGTCACTAAAGAATCTGCTCAGATTCCGTAATCTCTGTATGGGTCTGTGCCCATACTACAGGTTGTACAATATCATTATAGTACAATTTGAGTACTATGATACACATATTTTCTTAACATTTATTAATATTCCCAAATTCTAATGTATTCTAGAAGTATAAATGGATTTTATATTAAATTCACCATTAGACTATTTTCACTGTACTCTGGTTTATCCTTACCTATACAAACCATCAGCTTCTGTCAAGATATTAATTCTTTCTTAACTGAAAGACTCAGAGAAGCAGTAAACACTATTCAAACATTATATATCTTGATTATTGTTTGCCTCAATTATTTCATAGGTAGCCAAATGTCTTTACAATAAAATGAGGGCAATAATATTTTAAAAGAAAATTCATACCATAATCTATTACAAAGATAAAGTCCTTAATTTTAGAGTCTAAGGAGTCTATTCTACCGCATAGCTCCCAGCGACCGGTAAGATCCCACAGAGTTGGTCTCCACCAGGTCCTGTCAGCTAAACAATGCCGGCTGGCGGGCCCACAAGGAGGGCCTTCTCTGTGGCTGGCCCAGCTCTCTGGAACCAGTTACCTCCTGAGGTCAGGACCATCCCCACCCTATTGGCCTTCCGAAAAGCGGTGAAGACCTGGCTTTTCCGGCAGGCCTGGGGCCGTTGATCTCGCTTTGCGATCTGTCGAGATCCAGCCATGAATGGTGTGAATGGGTTTTAATGTCTTTAATGTTTTTAATTTTTAAGTGTTTTTATAGTGATTTTTTGAGTGTATTGTGAGCCGCCCTGAGTCTTCAGAGAGAGGCGGCATATAAATTGAATAAATAAATAAATAAATAAATAAATAAATAAATAAATAAATAGTGAAATTTTGCTCAAATTATGTTTAATCCCATGTAATTGGTTCTTTGTATGCATATAATGTTAATTCATACTATTCATTCTAATATTCATACTAATATTAATTCAAAATTCCCCAATAATTAGCTGTTACTTTCTATACACGATCGGGTGATTCATATCCTAGAATAGTGTTTTTTGATGTTATTATCAAAGTTTGCAAACTGCCATAGATTAAACCACTCTATCTCTTAATAATATTTTTAAATGCAGTAGCTTTTGTATGTTGGAAGATAAATATTAAAAATAGAAACTTCAGAGTTAGCAGTAGCTTTTTAGATAGCTGTAGTTAGTGGGAAATATTCTATTTACCTCATCTGTTTTTTAAACATAAATTAATATTAATTAAAATTAAATGACTGACTAAACTTGATGAATTGGACAGAGATTTAGTTCTGATTAGAGTTAGAACCACTGACATTGAGATATTTCATTTAAAATGTAATAAATAAAATTTAAGATTTAGATTGTTTTTTGTTTTATTCAGACATTTTATTTATCTCACTGGACTGACTTACCTCTTATATCAGATCTCAATAATATTCCAAGTTTCCAAAATAACTTTTGTAGCCTGAAGATCTTCTCTTCTTGTCAGATTAATAATCTAGTTCTACTAGTGACTGTTTTAGTCTCTTCCCATGAAGGCCAGTGTAGGTTTTGTTCATTAATGAGTTGTGGAAACAAGAATGCATTTTTTAATGGTGTGGAAACAGGTTTCAAAATTCCATATTAATTCATGTGTTTTAGAAGCTGCTAATGCACCTGAATCAGATTGCCAAATGAAGAGATGCTTTAATTGAATATACTTCTATTCTGCCAATTTAGACAATTTAAATGACTTTTGCAATTACTCATGATTTAACAATCCAATTGACAATAAAAGGATCCGGAGTATTTATATTCCTATTTGCCTGTGATTTCAAAAGAAAAGGAATCCTGTGCTGTTTTGAAACTAGGATTTTCCCGGAGCATCAGCTTCTCATGTAAATAAGGATCAAAAATTATACAACTGTCTCAGCATTCTCCAAATATGCTCTGCAGCTTTTAATGCAGGAAATATAATAGCAGGATAAAAGCTCTAATAGAGGGAGTGGGAAAATCAGGCCAGGGGTAGGAAGGAGTGAAATTGCAAAAGCTGCTATTCCCAAAGTCCTCTTGGTTCATTCCACCCATGGTGGTCAGGGAGATGTGGGTGGCATCTCATCGTTTTTCTTCAATAACTCATTTCCAAAACTTTTAGAGATCATGTTTTGCATATGGATGTTGGTTTCAGAAGTAACATCATACTGGAGTTGGTAAAGTGCTTTGGATCTTGCGCAAGCACATGTCTTCTCTGCTACTAATTGAATCAGCCAAATTCTTTTTTCTGTGCAAGGCTGAAAAAAAATTGCAATGGCTTGAAGGAATCTACTCATTAAAGTTAATGCATGTTTTACCACAGCAGGAGGTTTTGTTGAATTGTATAGATTTGTATTTCGATTTTTTTAATGATGTTTTAATACTTGGTGCTGCCTAGAGTCATTTATTTTGGTGGCCTTATAAATCCAATGTGATGCTGGCGTTATTGAAATGCAGTGTTCCTCCAAGGTTTCAATTACTTCTGAAATATTTGCAAAGCATATAAAGCCCTTTATAGTTGTATTTACTTGGGGATCGAAATTCTGAGACTCATAAGTGATTTCCTTTTGAGTGGCCCTCTTTTAATTGAAGATATTAATTACTTCCATTACGTTTAATTTGACAACATTGCTAAACGCACCAGGTTTTTATCTATTCAGACAACACCTCTATAAAGTCTCTAAACTGCTTATCTTTTCAACTGCTTTCAGTATATATAGTGTAATATAATCTCTTAGCATCTCCAGCTCTTTAAGATTCCTGAAGCTTCCATATTGTTGTATTTATTTGCTAATCTTTTTTCACTTGTAGCATCTTTATCCAATTTCCACTGAAGATGCTATGCCTGGTTTTGAGCTTTCACACTCTAGAGATTGATCGCAAAATACTCTTTCCAAACAGAAAGCCCATCAGACAGAGATCAGGATTGAATTAATGCTGCACTGTGATGGTGATTTTTTTTTTCCATAGAGAAAAACAAGAAATTCTACCTGCAAAAGCCAAGCACAAATATTGCACTTTAGAAGGAACTAGATTGGAAATGGTAAATTCAGAAAAGCTAATAGTTTCTTGAGTCTTTTCCTATAACAGATGTCAGGTGCAATTGAATCTTGCACCAAGCTGTAATTATTTAGTATCATCTTATTCAGTCTGCATTGGAATTGTCACACTACTGATACAGGTGAGAAATTAGAAAACATTTATATACTAATATGTCATAGAAGCTCTTCTTTCTTGTTTGTAACTTACAGCAAAAGGAAGGTCAGTTCAGCATGTTGCAGCTAGTTGGCATGCTGCGCGGCATAGCAGCTGGCATGCGTTATCTCTCAGATATGAATTATGTTCATCGGGATTTGGCTGCCCGTAATATCCTGGTCAACAGCAACTTGGTTTGCAAAGTGTCAGATTTTGGCTTGTCAAGATTCTTAGAAGATGATGCTTCAAACCCAACCTACACTGGGGCATTGGTAAGTTCTTCTACGAGAAAATACTTTTTAATGAATTGTAATAATCAGGCAGGGTTCTGTGATTGCATTGTGCTATATTTCAGTGTTGTCTTATTTTTATTTATCAAATTTATTTGCCACCCATCTCATGGTTCAGGGGACTCTGAGCAGACCATCTCTGAGTCTATCTGCTAAAGTTATCAGTCTTCTAAATGAAGTGAAAAATATGATTTATTTTTCTTTATACTGAGGAATTAGGTACATTTTAATGGTATTTACTTTTTTAATTTATACCTTTATTGTTTTTATAAAAATTCAAAACAGCAAACATAGTTTTTCTTTTGATTGTTGCAAGTTTTATATAATGAAACTGCCATTGCTTTGGAATGCACTCAGTAAGAATTTCAGTTCTACTACTAGGACTCTCGTTCTGCTTTTCTAAAACTATTACCGTATTTTTCGGACTATAAGATGCACCAGTGTATAAGACGCACTTTAGTTTTTGGGGAGGAAAATAAGAAAAAAAGCTGATTGGCAGGTGGATCGGCAACCCAGAATACCCCCAATAAGTTGTTCCCAGAGGTGAATTTTAGCAACAGGTTCATTGGTTGTGAGCTCTGTGCCTTGCTTTTTTTTCTGCCTCTGAAAGCCTCCAAAACAGAGCTTTTTTTTTAAGCTTCTTTCAGAGGCTTTTTTTCTGAAGCTCTGTTTCGGAGGCTTTTTTCCTGAAGCTTCTTTCAGATGCTTTTTTTTTTCTGAAGCTCTGTTTGGAGGCTTTTTTTCTGAAGCTTTATTTCTGAGGCTTTTTTTCTGAAGCTTTTTTCAGAGACTTTTTCAGCCTCTGAAACCTCAGTTTGAGAGGCTGGGCAGGGTTACATTCGGAGTATAAGATGCACCCAGATTTTCACCCTCTTTTTTGGGGGGGAAAGGTACATCTTATACTCTGAAAAATACGGTAGCTTACTTTTCTAAATCCAAGAACTGACTTAATATCAGTGGACCTATTTTTAACTGAGAGCTGTTTGATGCATATTGCTCTTCTTTTCCTTCAAAACTATAGGGTGGCAAGATTCCCATTCGTTGGACAGCTCCAGAGGCTATCCAGTACCGCAAATTTACATCCTCAAGTGATGTCTGGAGCTATGGCATTGTAATGTGGGAAGTCATGTCCTACGGAGAGAGACCCTACTGGGACATGTCCAATCAGGATGTAAGTTTTAATGTAGCCCAAACACTAAACATGCTTTGAACTAGATATTTACTTTTTGGATAGCATTCATGTATACGCCACTGGGAGCATGTCCTTATGCTTTTCTTCCTTTGTTGTAGGTTATCAATGCTATCGACCAGGATTATCGTCTTCCACCACCTCCAGACTGCCCTACTGTTTTGCACCTGCTGATGTTGGATTGTTGGCAGAAAGAACGGGTCCAGAGGCCCAAATTTGAGCAGATAGTCAATGCCCTGGACAAGATGATTCGCAAACCATCTGCTCTCAAAGCAACTGGCACAGGAAATAGCAGGTAGGAAGGGAGCATCAGGGAAGTGTGTAATCCACAAAATGGAGGGGATGATAGAAGAGCTGTGTTTTGAAACTTAAAAATCAAGCATATCTTTTAGGTATTAATTTGGAATCAGATGCTTCCTCTGGACAAAGAAAACAATAATCAAAAAGTTCTTAATATCAGTTATACATGTAGAGTCAACATGAAGTATGCAAACTCTTTATTACATAGAACCCTGTATTTAAATTCTTTGCAAGGGGTACAATTAGTGAAGGGAATAAAATGCATGGACACCAATAGCAAATGGCCAGTAAAGGCGGGAGTAAATGTATTTGTCAGGATTTTATTTATATATATATATGGCTAGCTGATGAAAACTAAAAAGCTTGAAATAGATCTATACTAGTCTCCCTTTATTTCTTTATCAGCAGAATATAAATTTATATATAGGGGGGGGGAGAGAGAGGGAGGGAGAGCTACTGATGAAGACTTAGAAAGAAGAGATAAACTTTGGCTTCTATGGGTGAAAAGGAGAAATTAATTGTCTGCCTATATAGGGGCTATATACAACTAATTTCTTTCTTTCACCCATAGAAGCCAAAGCTTATCTCTTGTTTCTAAGTCTTCATCAATAGCTTCACATTCTTTCCCAAGTTTATATCCATGGTAGCTTGAAAAAAAAGCAAAAAAAATGGTGCTAGCCATAGCTATGTTTTGCATGACTTTAACATTATCCTGCAACACATAATGAAAGTAAATTAGAATTATTTTTTTCCTAATTGCTAAGAGAAGGCGTGAGACTGAAATGATAGAGAGTTCATAAGAGGTGAGTTAAGGTGGAAACAAGAGTATTGTGGCTCATATCCTACTCTCAGTCCACTATGCAGCACGATGGCAATTATTATTTTGCTCTATTAATAGAGTGCCTGCTTTCAGATTCTGTGTTTATTAAGCGAACAGCTGTATGGTGGGCAGTTTCATTAGGAAAATTCTTGAAGGCAATGGCTTGTGGATTGAGCAAGGCGTGGGTCTTGGAACTGATCACAGTATCTAATGAGCAAAGGTGATGGTGACGAGGTGATAGTGGAACCTTCTGAACAAAAGCTGATAATAATGCTTTAGAAATTCCTATGTTCCCATGTGTTTTTCTCAGCTTTATACAACTAAAAACTTGGGGTCAACAAAGAGGAGTTCCCTGGGGAAAGATGCAGCCAAGATTAGATGAATACAGAAGTGAGGAAGGAAGTCCATCCTGTTGGCATGGAGACATTTTCCCATGGGTATTACAAACTTTCATCCAGAGCCGGGAAAGAAGAGAGGAGTCCTTAATTGTAAATAGCCTTTTTAAAAAAAAAAACCCGCAACTTTGAATGCATAAAGGTGCTGTTATTTCTGTCCAAAACTATGAGGGAAAAAAAAGCAAAACATAGTATTTTAGAAGAGGAATAACAGGAGCCTTCTTTAGCAACATAGTTTAAATTCCATTGAAAACCTCTTCAGGTATCAGGTGCACCAGTAGAAAGAACAAATAAAACCCATCTAAGACCTCAGGGCTACTTGGCAAATGTATCTGGCAGAATTGAGGTTGGCAGCAATCCCCCATAGTGTCTTTTGCATGTTTCAAAAGTCACATACTTCACACTTCTCTTGCAGCATTTTGAATGGCTGATGCTGGGCATATCGCAGTATGTTCCTGTGCTCTTTGAAGTGTCCCTCTTCTCTTCTTCTTTATAGACCGTCCCAACATCTACTGAGCAACTCACCTCCAGACTTCCCTTCACTCTCCAATGCCCACGAATGGCTGGATGCCATTAAGATGGGGCGTTACAAGGATAACTTTGACCAAGCTGGCCTGACTACATTTGATGTCATCTCACGCATGACTTTAGAGTAAGAACTGCATCTCCTATTATGTGGCAGTATGATTGAGTCTGCAGATAAGCACACGTTTGGCTTTCATGAATATACTTACATACTCTTTTTGTTTTTACAATTATGGTATGTCATTTGTATTTGAAAAGAGAGAACAGAGAATAGGAAGAAATGAGTTATATTTTCAAAAGAAAGACCATAGCTTTCTGAGCATCTATTATTCACTAAAAGTGTTTCAACATGGACTATGTGTGCAGAATTGGATATTGTTTCTCCCTAAGTGTGGGAAATGGGAAGCATATATATTTGGCAAGAAAATATGCTATGATAGGCCAGATAGTTTTCTTTGTCATTTATCAAATGTCAGCACAATCAATGATATGATTGTGATCTAAAGCCTGTTCTAGAGTCTGATGCCAAGATTAGGTAAATTTGCCTACAAAGCAGTCTATTGATATTATTATTAATGTATAATATTATATTATAAAAGTTTATAAAATTATAAAATTTATAGTATATCATACATTTAATTTAATAAATTTAACTTGTCCAGAATATCTTTTTCATCTTAAAATCTAGTCTATTCAGAAGCCCTGAATTCCCATCCGAATATTACCATGGTGATTTCACTTACTTTTCAAGCCCGGGTAAGATTGGCCAGGTGCTGTTATTTGGTGAGGCCACGCTCTGATGTACTGTATTATAAGCACTAAGGAGCTGTGAAGCTAGAATGTGTGATTTTGTAAATTCAGACAGGACCAGGATTCTGGAAACTGTAGTACAACACATATAGAAGACCACACATGACCCATCCCTATGTTTTTGCATTCCCCTGGCCAGTATTGTCTGTGGAGCTTCCAGTAGTGTCTATTACTCAATATTTTATTTATTTATTTAAAACATTTATATAGCCACCTATCTTTTGGCCAGCTAAGGCCAGCTCCCAATCAAAAATTAAAAGGCATATAGAATCATTTTTAAAATCATTTTAAAATCATTCTGAAAAGTTTATAGATGCAACTTTTTTTTCTGTAAATGGCCCTGAGTCACAGGTATCAAACTCACGGCATCATGTTGCCATCATGTGACATATCGCTACGTTTTCCCTTCGCAGAGCTGGGGTGGGCGTGGCCTGCACGTGATGCATCCGGCCCGCAGGCCACCAATAAATCTGTGAAAACTATTGCATTCTCTTTAAAGAGTTACATGCAAGTATTAATCTGCTATTCATCCAATTAACTATTAATTTTCCATTCATATGTATATGGTGGAAACTTCTGTAAAACATTGTTTGAGGTTTTGATGATAATGTGAAATGACATAGGAAGCTGATTTATTCTGATCCAGAATCATCCCTTTAGCTCAGCGGGGATTATATTGTACATAAAATACATCTGTGTGCCACTTCCTTCAAAGATTCTGGGCAGTTTACATCCTTTAAATAACACAACAGTACCATGCAAACACCCGTAAACAACAACATTAACTAAACAAATTCCTAATCTCCCCTAAAGTGTTGCCATCTGTTACAGGGCACCCTTTGCTTAGAAGGCTCCGTAAAAGTATTTATTGCTGTCATGAATGATAGTAATAAAGGGAAGGACCTGTTCTGAGTACAAGCTATTTCAGAACGAACTAATTGACTGACAGTGCTAGTCTCCAAGACTCTACCCCTTTAACATCCCAGGGAAAGGAAGCTTGCCAGATGCCAGCTTGGCCACAAACTAGAAGGCAAGCAGACTTCACCCATACTAAGTGATTCTGGAAGTAATGAAGATTCGTGCCACAAAAAGCCTTTTAACAGCTTTTTTGGGCCCAGAAGGTGACTGGCAACCAAAACAGCCCCTGCAATTGCTGTCCTTTGCTGAACCAATTTTCAGTTGGCAGCAGGTGGGCAGCCAAATGGCACCCCTGTTGTACCTTCAGCCCTTTTCAAAGGCAGCCCTATCTAGTACAAGTTGCAGTAATCTAAACATAAGAGCCTTTGGACCCAACACGATTAACAGTTTTCTCTGGGACTGGGGCCATCCTTCTCCTACCTTTCTCCTTCAAAAGCTAAGAATCCCAGTGGGCATCTGAATGACACAATAATGTCGCAGAGGGGCAGAAATAGATTGGGGGGGGGGAGTTCAGGCATGAAATATTTCATTTTAGAGTACATTTGGCTCCTTAGTATCTTGGTTTATTTTGCCTATTTTTGTCATAAAAGTATTAATGAGATACAAATTTTGTAATTAGCGGTTGGTGGTTTTATGAATCCCCCCCCCCCCCCCCCTATTTTACTTGTATGCCATCCAGAATCACTTTTGGAAAAATGAACAGCTCTATAGATTAGATAGAGAGAGAAAAATATTTTTTGGGGGAAAGTGTCATTGTTGTTCTATGATTTGCAGCAAAATCATGGCATGCTCCAAGGTAACACACCAAAAAACATGTGGTCTACAGTTTCTAACAATCCATGATATACCTTGCAAGTCTTTTCTTTCTACAGTAGCCATTATGCATTGTTAGAAGAAAAAGAGTGTACCTCACCAAATTTCTCTTCGAGGGCAATAAGCATTCCTACCCACGGAAGTGGTGAAAATGGCCAAACGGTTCCAAGGTCCTGCCAGACTACAGTGGCTTGAATAAGTTTGCAAGTTTAGACAGTGCCAAAACCTTGGCTGAGATCTTCTTCTCTTTTCATTTGCAGAGATATCCAGCGCATTGGCATCAGCCTGGTTGGTCATCAGAAGAAAATCCTCAACAGCATCCAACTCATGCGGGTCCACCTCAATCAGCTCGAACCTGTTGAGGTCTGACAAACTGAGCGTAGTCTGTTCCCCTTAAAACACCTGGAGAATCAAATGAACATTTTTTTTTGCTGTCGGAGAGAGACAGAGCAGTCCATTTCAGGCATGGATGGGGGCACAGGAAACATTGCACTCCACTTCACAAACCAGAGAAAATTTATAGAGATTCTTTGCTTGTTTTTCTTTATTTTTTTATTATAACTTGAAACACTACAAATCCTGTGTCATTTAGAGATGGGTGGTATTGTACATTTGGGATGGGGTGGGGTGGGCTGATAGAACACAGGGTAGAGCTGAAAAGGTAGCTTTGGAATTGGAAATGCACTCACCGCCACTTCAATGCCAACGTATGGGATTGAACCCATAACAGAAACAGACACCTCAGAAGATTATACTGTGGACTAGCGGCCTGTAAACGGCAAGTTTTAAGCTGGAGAAAGCAAGGTTGAGTTTAATATAGTGTTGAAAGACTGAATTGCCAAAAGAGACCCTTAGAAAGCTTTTGTCCAGCTAGTGGAATTCGGTGCTGAGAAGAACAGTGGCACCAACTTTTTCTTTTAGGCAGTTTTGGATAAACAAAGCAAGACAGCCTGAATGCTGTCTCATCAGGTAGTGCATTTTGGATGCTGTTCAAGTTGGCAGAGATGGACAACTCCAAACCATTGGGCAGAGTCTAGACCTAGGGTCTCAAGCTTGTGGCCTAGGGGACAACTACCACTCTCCAAATCATTTTCTGTGTCCTGCAAAAATCCATGCTTTGTAGGTGCTGAAGACTTAGCCCAGCAAGGCCAGAGCACTGAGCTCCAAGGAGAAGAAAAACAGCCCAGCAACTACTTCAGCCGATGACCTCCCAAGGTCTCCTTGTGGATAGAAATTGCATAGAATATGCTCAAAGTCTCTCTTGCAAGCAGCACAGCCCTTCTGAGACTCCTAGTTGCTCTCATGTTGCATCATGGATTATGTTTCTGAGGTGGTGCTAAATTCTGCTGGTGGGAGCAGTGGGGAAGCAAAGCATATCCAGAAAAAGAGGTCAGGAGGCTGGGGCTGGGGAAGAAAGGAGGAGGCAGTTGAGAGAAGGGTTGTAGCTATCTGCCCTGTTGCAAGCTCTGTCTGATGGGCACAGTCCATGGGAAGGACAGAGGGCAAGCAAGCAAGACTACAGGAGAGGAAAGGAGAGGAGAAGTGGGGGTGGGGAGACCAAAGGAAAGATGTCCCCCTTCAGCAAGGAGAGAGAAGCAAGAAGGGTTTGGACACCTCTTAATGGCATGGCTCTCCTACTTTATATTGTCCTAGGTATGATCATGAAGAAATATTGCATATCAGCGCAGTAATAAAAACCAAATATTGGTGTTCTAGTTAATGAAAAATGCTGCCAGCTAAGTAGCCAAAGTGAAATAGCTGTTTTGCAGCACTGTTTTGCAAGTAGCTCTGTTTCACGGTACTTTTTATATTTAATAAATTTATGTTTAATGGCGCAATACTCTTCATTTTTTACTTCCTAGATACTTTTGAATCACGGCATGAGAAGGCTTGAAAGGGTGAGGCCCTCAAGCTAATGAACCAATCCCATGCAGCACTCATCTGAACTGAGCTTGAGCCCCTGGTCTAGATGTACCGCAGTTCACTTGAATGGGATTTGCACTGGATAACTTTGTTGTGTATTGGGCCCCATAGTAATTGGTAAGAGCTTGGTGGGGGCATTTGGAATTTTAGTCTTAGGACCTGAAGCATTTTGGGCCACCCGTGGATTGTGTTGAGCCTCTGATAGGATGTCAACAGCCTAGTTGAAGTAAGAGTAGGTAGCAGTACAGTATGTCTGTCTCTAGGAAGATGAAAAGTCCTTCTTTGCAATGTCCAACTGGATGTGGAGACCACAGAAACTGAAATAAAACATTTTACCAAAAGTATGTTGACAAGACTTTCTTTGAATGTGGGATTACATTGATTTTCTGGAAGTTGAAAGAGAGCAGATGGTTTGCACAAGAAAACGATTGAGGATCTTGTCCACGTTGAGACAGGATCCATTGAGAACACAGTGAGGTGGATGTGAAGCAATATCTCCTCCGACCATAAAGATAACCCAGATCTATTTGGGATGGGAGCAGCAGCAGTCATTAATTCATCAGGACACTAAATTTCTATCCATCATGATGCATTTCTCTAGAACTGAATCTCATTCTGGCAGAAAAGTTCCTGGAGGGTAGATGCGGACTATATCTGAGAAAGGCAATCTCTCTTTCAGTCTCACTCACACATACACATGTGTGTGCGCACACACACACACACACGCAGGAGGATAGAGGGCTCCAAACGTGGTGAAATCAACATGCACATATGATTGTCTCAAGTGAATGTACCAATTTCCCACTTTTAGCTATACGCTAGTGAATGCCAACTGTCCTCTGTAAACATTCATCTGTTTCTCTTGAACAATTGTACACATTCACTGACACATCTGACAACTTAGCAGCTTGTTAGTGCATTGCTGCATGTGATGTGAGTGGATTAACTGAATTGTTCCTGGAATGGCCTTGAGGTTATTTTCGAACTGCATCAGATTCCTAGTTAACCTCTCCCCTCCACAAAAATGAAAGGAGTAAGGTGGGAAAACAAGAAGAGGGTGGGGGAAGAGGTGGAAAAGCCCTTGGCTATGCAAATGGACATCACCAACTTCGCTCACTTATGTTTAGAATATGTATTTATATTATGAAACTTTAATGAAGGTAGGGGATAATGCAAGAAACAACAGGGTTTACAAATCAGACAATATTTGCCATTATTAATGCCATTATTAATGGGGACACCAGAGTAATTTTTTGTGAGGTCTGCCAATTTGTAAACATGGAAGCCACAATTCAGCCAGTGCTAGGTGTGCTGAAATTTCACAGACAGACACACAAACACAAATGAAACTTGTCTGGTGCTACAATACATTTATTCTATTATTTGTGCACTACACGCACACACGACATACATACATGTGTGTGTAAGTACATGTATATTATAAGCAATGGTACAGATAGAGCACATAATTATTACCTTATTTTGTATTACTAATCACCTAAAAAAAGATGCTGTGAATTAAGAAATTATCATTTATTTAGAAGACTTGATTGAAATGGTGTAGGGTCTCCTGCTTGGGCAGAGGATTGGACTAGATGTGTCAAACTCAAGGCTCAGGGGCCAGATCTGGCCCACAGGGCCGCCCTGGAAACAGCAAAGGACTGGCCCGTGGTACATCCACCAGCAAAAATGGAGCTCGGGAGGCACCACCACAGGCACCCCTGACACAAGTGACATAGAGCTGGCCAAGCCCACCCCAGGCCCCCGCGGTCAAATACAACTCTGATTTAGCCCTCAATGAAATCAAACTTGACACCCCTGACCTACAAGGTCCCTTCCAACTCTGTTAATCTGTTAATAAAAATCACCTCCCCCAAGCCAAGATTCACTGACCTCTGCACACAACCTGTTACTAGATAGCAACTGCCCATCCCCAGTACTACACAGGCTATATTAGCCTGGAGAGAAAAATCAGTGAATGTTGCCAGGATCATCTCTTAGTAACCCAAAGGACAGAAATATTCAGTGAAGACTCCTGCTATTTTAGATATGTGATGTTTGTAGGCTGTCATAACATGACATTGTTAATGTAGCAGCCCACCACGAAGAAGTTAAGAAAACATTGATTGATTTGCAAGGGATTTATTTGTGATTATATACATTACACAGCAGTACAAAGTAAATGATTATTTCCTCCCCAGGATTATATTTTTATTCTACTAATCTTTTATCCTGAGACACTTGTGCTATAATGTCTGACTATGTCAGCCGTACTTTTTTTTTCTCTTCAAGTTGATTTCCATTCTCTGTGATTAGTTTTTTACTTGCAAGAAAATTCCATATCTGCAGATATATATATATTTTAAAAATGGCAAAAAAATCCATTGGCTTGGGAGGAGTGGCAACAGGGAACATAGGCTGCCTGCAGTGGAGAAAACGAGACAATCACTGCAATGTACATTTTCCTAAACAAGACTCCAATTTACAATAGTTAGCAAGGAACTGGCAACCCTGAAGCCTCCAAGATGGCCTCAGCCAGGTTCACTTCAGGGTTGACAATCGGACCCCCTTGATTGTCGAGGAGCTCCTAGAAGAGAAGAGAAACCAAATGGGATTAATCAGTTTTTGAACTAACCATCTCTCCCCCCCCTCCTCCCCCCCCAGGTCCCTTTGGCTTCTGAGGGAACTGCTCCTGAAACTGCTTGACTAGTCTGTCAGCCTGTCAGTCTGTCATTCAAAAAGAAAAAGAAAAAAAGCTGGGCTTGCATGGCAACCATTTTACTGCTTTTTGTCGCCCTCTACCCTACGGATACCACTGAGTAGCAATTTTGTAGCCACTATCTTTGTCTACCTCTCCCAATAACCTCCTAAAACTTAATATGTTGTTAGCATACTGTTGGAGAAAATGGAAGATTCTGAGGTGATCTGGTGATTTTAAAAAAAAAAAGAATATCTCTTTGCCTTTCCTTATTCTTTTTTTCAAGGTTTATCCTAAGCTTTACCATTTACCTTATTCTCAATGCTAAGATTCTCTCCTCTTCTACAAAAAAGCAATTGGGACAATACCATAGCAAAGCATTCTGCTCTCTATTGGGTTGAACAGCAAGCAGAAAGCTTTGTCACAGTATCATCCCAATGCTCAGCCTTTGCTTTTTTGTAGAAGGGGAGGGAGTTTTAGCATGGAAAATACGGTAAATGCTAAAGCTTAGGATAAACCCTGAAAAAAAAGAAAAAGAATGAGGAAAGGCAAAGAGATATTCTTTAAAAAAAAATCAACAAATCGGCTCAGAATCTTCTATTTCCTCCAACAGTATGGTAACAATATATTAATTTTATTGCTCTCATAGGAGCGAGGAAAAAAGGAGTAAATATTTGCATCTACATATTAGCTGAGCACAAAACAGGAACCTTAAATCTTCCAACAGAAAAGAGAGGCCCAGCAGAAAGGCCATGTGTGGCAATAAGAAAGAGAACATGACGTGTTGTTGCCAAGAATTCCATTATACTTCCACTCTTCTCGTGGAAACAAGGCCAGCCTATAAGCAGCTTCCATGGAATCCTCAGCAAAACTGTATTCTTGGCTATTCTAAGCCAGGTTATATTCGAGGGGTCAATCAATCAATCCAATCAGAATAAAGCTGGAAGGGACCTTGGAGGTCTTCTAGTCCAATCCCCTGCTCAAGCAGGAGATTCTATACCATTTCAGAAAAGTGACTGTCCAGTCTCGTCTTAAAAACCTCCAGTGATTAAGCACCCACAATGACTGAAGGCAAGTTATTCTACTGGTTAACTGTCCTTACTGTTAGGAAGTTGCTCTTCAATTCCAAGTTGCTTCTCTCCTTGATTAGTTTCCATCCATTGTTTCTTGTCCTCCCTCTGATGCTTTGGAAAATAAATTCACCCCCTCCTCTTTGCGGCAGCCTCTCAAATATTGGAATACTGCTATCATGCCCCCCCCTCCCAGTTCTTCTTTTCTCCAAACTACCCAAACCGAAATTCTGCAACTGTTCTTCATATGTTTTAGTCTTCAGGCCTTTAATCATCTTAGTTGCTCTTCTTTGCACTTTTTCCAAAATCTCAACATCTGTTTTGTAATGTGATGACCAAAATTGGATGCCATATTTGGTACTAATACTTCATGTGATTTTGATTCTATGCCCCTGTTTATACAACCCAGGATTGCATTAGTTGTTGTTGTTGGTTTTTTTTTTGGCTGCTGCTATACACTGCTGACTCATGTTTAAGTGGTTGTCCATTAAGACTCCAAGGTCCCTCTCACAGTTACTGTTTTTGAGCCAATCTGTACTTGTACCTTTGGTTTTTCCTGCCCAGGTGTAAAACCTTGCTTTTCTCCACATTAAATTTCATTTTGTTGGATAGGAGAGGGTGAATTAATTTGTTCAAGTCTGTCAATGGCGTTTTGGATTCTGAGCTTCCTTTCTGGGGTTTTGGCTATTCCTGCCAATTTAGTGTCATCTGCAAATTTGATGAGTTCCCCTTCTATTCGCTCATCTAAGTCATTTATGAAGGTATTGAAGAGTACTCGGCCTAAGACAGAACCTTGTGGTACCCCACTGCTTACTTCCCTCCATGTAGATGTAGTACCATTAAGGACTACTTGTTTAATACAGTTTGTCAGCTATTTACAAATCCATCTGATGGTAAAACATTAGAAGTTTCATTACCCAAACTAGGTAACATCATCAGTGCTAGTCAGTACAAGTACTGATGATGTTACCTAGTTGGATAATGAAACATCTGCCAAAAAATAAGCAAGCTCAGAGAGCACTAAGGATCCTTCATTTCAGCCCTGAACTACAAATATTCTCCTTATATTTGACAGGTTACATTTATTCCCAACTGCAGAATACTTTGTGCTAGCTAGAGAATCCAGATTGCAGTGGGAATGTATATATAATACTTGTGAGATGGCATCCATTCAATTCATGCTGCTCATTTCCCACATCACAGCCGTAGCAGTGGGAATCAGGACACTCCTGGGAACATTGTTTTGATACACGATTATTCAACTCTGGAGCATGACTTTCTGGTTCTAAATATGGAGCTGAGATCTGCATGTGGGAATTTGACATCTGCGGCTTATTGTACTGAAGCAGCAACTTTTTTCAAATGTGAGTAGTGACTCTTTTACTGTTTACCGAAAAGTATCTGGGAGACATTCAACTTTCTTTTCTTCTCCAAGGACATAATTCCTGATTCAGACACACACAACGGTGTCTTTCATGTGGCCAGTCTTTGACCTGGTAATAATGTCCCATTGTGTGAAAGCCCAGTCAAGCAGTGAGTCACCATAGAATACCACACAATCTGCTCTTCCCTTTCTATTTCTCTGATTGGGCTTGTTTGTGGAACAAGTGGCAGAACAATACAAACAATCATCTTATCAAATGATTGTATTCACAATGGCATGCACCTCCGGACAGAGGACCATCTGTATTTCCCAGCATCAACAGAGAATAAAGTTTTACAGCATGCTTAAAAACTTTCTTGAAGACCTAAGTACGAGCAAGGTGGGCTACAAGCTTAGCTGTATGTGGTTCGTAAATACATATATACCTAAATGTTTTTTCATTGTAGTCTCTGTGATTCACAGACATGGAATTAGGTTCCTGCACAAGCTTCACTTGGAAGCCTCTAGAGCAGTGGAAACCATGTGTACACTGTGGCTGGACACGGCTTAGACTAAACTCCTTGAATTACTTTTCAATCACACTTGCTCATTCCTAAACTCTTTGTCCTTTTGCTTTATCCAAATACTTCACTTTTTCTTCTCTTTTTTTCCCCCCGTACTGTTTTAAATAATCTCCAAACATTTTTTTAAAAAATCCTTTAAATTGTTTATCAGGGCATTTTGTCATCCTCCAGATATCAGGTCTTTAGCTGTATAGTCCCTTAGGCTCCATTTCACATATTCCAGTGATATGGGAGCATCTTTCAACGTGCAAGTCACATGAACCTTCTGAGATTTGTCATCATGATTAGACTGTCCAGGTTATATCAGAGTAGTCTAGGATATAAACAAAGAAAGTGACAAAAAGTCCATCATTCTTTCATACTTTACCTTTGGGTTTGGAGCATCCATCACTCCATCCTCATTACGGCAGTTCAATTCAGCAACCAGTTAACTTCCTTGTTGAGCAGCTCAGCCATACAGAAAAGTCACCTACAAATGGGAACTATTTCCATGGGCGATGGCCCATCACAACCTTCCGTAATAAGGCTGGGATATTCCCAATCTTTTTTTTTCTTCTTCGTGGAATGAACCACTGTCTTACCCAGAGACAAGTCCTCCACTCAGAATTTGATTCCCTCTGCCTTTCTGTCTGGAGAAATTGTTTCCATGGTCCCACAAGGTCTTATGTTGAATTCTTATAAGATTTTTATAAGGGTTTCCCCAGTAACTAATAGAAATCTTTGAGGGCTTTTTTTCTGGAAACATCAGTTTAAAGTCATGCAATATTAATTTTTCTCTTGCATGTGAAAGTACAAATCTAGGCTTTCTCTGAGGTAAACATGGCTTGAGGTCACCTTCTCCTTTATTTCTTCATTGGAAAATACTTTTTTCTAGCTTACTAATAAAAGAGTTTCATATCATATTTTTGCCTCTGTATCAAGCCAAGAATAGAGTTCCCATGTGCATGTATCACAGAAGAATTGATTAGTTACCAGTAACTGCAGTTCTTTGAGCGGTCACCTGTGAAATCATATAACCTCCCTCCCTCCCTCTGCTGCTATGTTTCAGGAAATCTTACTGTTCCCTTTGATTCACACTGCCAGTTTTAGGAACTTTTCAAGAACCCTACCTAGTTGCATGCAATGCAAGTGAGGATAGGATACCAGCCAAGGATACTGAAAGCTTGGTAAGGAGGCTGTGTGCAGGCCACCACAGAAAATATTGCCAACCTCACCTTTTTTTTTAAAATTTGATTTATATGCCGCCCTTCTCCGGAGACTCAGTGCAGCTTACAATGCGTTAAGCAATAGCCTTCATACTTTTGTATATTTATACAAAGTCAGCTTATTGCCCCCACAAACTGGGTCCTCAATTTACCTACCTTAGAAAGGATGGAAGGCTGAGTCAACCTTGAGCCTTGGTGAGATTCGAACCTGCAATAATTGCAGGCAGCTGATGTTAATAACAGGGCTTTAGACCACTGTACTATCCAAGGCTCTTCCTATCCCCGTTTCCATATAACCCAACGCTGCTTCAGAAATAGCACCCAATGAGAGTAAATGGAATAACAAAATAACAGAATTGGAAGGGACCTTTGAAGTCTTCTAGTCATACCTCCCTGTTCAAGCAGGAGACCTTATACCATTTCAGAAAAATGGCTGTCCAAATCTCTTCTTAAAAACATCCAGTGTTGGAACATCTACAATGTCTGGAGGCAAGTTGTTCCACTGATTAATTGTTGTAACTGTCAGGAAATTTCTCCTTAGTTACGAATAAAAAGGGAATATTAGGACAGGACAGTAAGCATGCTGGTGCGCTTATGCACACACCTTAAAAACCTCTTAGAATGGGGTGAGGTTGACAGTAGACAGCCTAAGGTTAAAGTTTTGTGGGTTTGGGGAAGAAACCACAGAGTCAGATAGTGCATTCCAGGCATTGACTACTCTGTTGCTGAAGTCATATTTTCTGCAATCAAGTTTGGAGTGGTTTACCTTGAGTTTGTATCTATTGTGTGCTTGTATTGTTGTGGTTGAAGTTGAAGTAGTCATTGATAGGTAGGAAACTGTAGTGGATACTTTTATGTACTATGCTAGGTTGGATTGAAGGCGGTGAATTTCTAAGTTGTCTAAGCTCAAAATTTCGAGTCTGGTGGCATAAGGTATTCTGTTGCAAACAGAGAAATGGGAGACTCTTCTCGTGAAATATCTCTGGACTCGTTCAATTGTATTAATGTCCGATATGCCATGTGGGTTCCAGACAGATGAGCTGTATTCAAGAATTGGTCTAGCAAAAGTTTTGTATGCCCTAGTTTGCAGTACAATATTACCAGAGAAGAAGATATGCAAGATCAGGTTAACAACTCTTAATGCCTTTTTGGCAATGTTGTTACAGTGAGCTCTGGCACTTAGATCATTAAGGATGAGCACTCCAAGGTCCTTGACAGAGTGAGGGTCGTCTACGAGGTGGTATCCAACCAGCTTGAATTTTGAGTTCTGATTTTTTTTGCCAATGTGTAAAACAGAGCATTTGTTGGTTGAGATTTGGAGTTGCCAATTGTTTGACCCTTCTGACACATAGTCAAGGTCTTTTTGTAAGATAGTAGCATTGTTGATGGTATTGAATAGTTTTACATCATCAGCAAAGAGAATGAAGTTGCTTATAATATGATCGCAAGGGTAATTTATGTAAAGTATAAAGAGTGTGGGTCCTAAAACGCTGCCTTGGGGGGACATTGCTGTTAACAGGTGCAGGATTTGATAGGGCATTCCCTATTTTGACTACTTGTTGACTGTTTGATAGGAATGCAGCTTCTCTAATTGATTAGTTTCCATCCATTGCTTCTTGTTCTGCCTTCAGGTGCTTTGGAGAATACACTGACCACCTCTTCTTTGTGGGAGTCCCTTACACATTGAACACATGGAACACTGCTTCCATGTTACTCCTAATCCTTCTTTTCATTAACTAGACATATCCAAACATTCTTCGTATGTTTTAGCCTCTAGTGCTCTAATAATATGTGTTGCTCTTCTCTGTAGTCTTTCTAGAGCCTCAACATCTTTTTAACAACCAAAATTGGATGCAATATTCCAAGTGTGGTCTTACCAAGGCATTATGAAAGTTCTGGAATAAAAGATTTTGGGCTATGACTGTGAGGTCCATTTATCCAGGTTCCATTTCTCCCAGGAGACCCATCAGTTTGCCCAAGGTGAGCTGTTGAGTTGCTATCAGCAAGGTACTCTTGTTCCTTAAGTGACCCGCCTACAGTATGCATCCATACAGGGGTACATGCAGCATACAGTCTGCAAATCTGAGACCTATTTGTACTTTATTCAAGGGTAAAAGAATAAAGAATTAAACAACAATAAAAACAACCATTGTTTCCAGGACAAATAAACATAATTTATTAAATTATTTGAAAAGTAGGCCCGTAAACTTTTATTACAGTCTTTGATCAGCATGTTGGAATATTTTGCATATGTAGTAGAATTGGACTGCAATGTCTTCTAACATTAATTTGCAGTATGAACAATGAAGAGATTGAAAAGTGTGAAAAGTGAAGTTATATTCAACCAAGACTTTGGAAGATAAAACCAAAATCCACAGCCTTGAATTCAACAAAATAGAAAAATGAGGTTTGGTAGTGTTGCAGCTTGGTCGATAGGGCTTGATTGCTTCACATAATTCCTTGCCCTTCTCATAAACATCAGCCTCAAAGGCAGGCAAAAGTTGCTTTTAGAATGCCAAATTAGCTAGTGCAAAACAGCAATGGTCCATTTTCTTCTCCAGACAAGTTGAAAATGATTTTCATAAGGAGGGAAGGGCAGTACCACAGCACTTCTTGTCTCCAGTAAGATAACCCACATGTGATATCTCTGAGTCACAATTTCCCTGCCTTTGCTCCACTAGATGGCTGCTGTTTTCAAGGGGGCTGCCCTTCATAAATGGAGTTATACAGCACAAGAATGGTTATGTTCCAATGGAAATGTAAAAAAGCACAGGATGACCAGAGGTTACAGCCTATGTTCTTCTGCATACACTCACAAAGGAAGAAATATGGGGCAGTAATATCTCCCATCTTGATTTTGCCTTTCCCCCTTTGATTAATGTTTGTCATTACTGGCATCAGTAGGATGAAATGTATTTTAGTTGTATAATGAAACTCAACTATTTCTCCAAATCCTTTCTTGTTCTATTATACGAAACATTGTGCTTTGCCAGTCCAGTCAGGAGTTCGGTGAAATATGTAAGATTTAAATGGTAAAGGAGAACTTGTATTCCTCATTGCCATATCCACAAGCATCGACCAATCTTCTTTAAGCGACCATCCAGTCCCTAAGATTTGCAAGGACTTCTGGAAGGCTCTGAAAAAGGGTCTTTGTTCTTGGAGGAATCAAGAATCCTTTTTATATCTTGTGTCCTGAACAGCAATGACAACATTTCAAGACTGATCCAGAATCATGAACATGCTTGAACATTTTTGGAATTTCCACTCAAAAGTGGAAAGCTCCAAGTGTTCCACAATCATTAGAACCAGAGAATTTGAGTCAGAGAGGCTCATGGGCACAAAACCAATTGTGGAAAGATGGTTTGATAGTAATGATAATACAAAAGGAAAGAAAACTGGGATAAAGAAAATGCAAAGTAATGTAACAAGCACTAAAATCCAATAGAACAGAACTTTGATTTAACAGATCTCAGTATATTAAATTTGCCTGTAACAAACCAAATATCTGTGGTGATTTAAATCATGTGTTGTCATACAAATTTGTCACATATTTGTCACACAAATCACACAAATGACATCAGTTGCATCAACGTATATTATTTGTTCCATGATTTGATAATGCAAACTAAGTAAATTATTGTGATAATATAGAGGAGGTTCTTGACTTATGACCAGTTGCTTAGCGACTATTCAAAATTACAACAGACCTACTTACAACCTGGTTTCAAAATTATGATTGCCTGCACCCCCTGTGGTCATGTGATTATATTTTGGGCACTTAACAACCAGACTGTATTTATAACTATTTTCATGTGACCAAGATTTATGATTTAAAAAATTTTTTTTTTGCTGGAAACCAATGTTTACTTCCCATTTCTGGCCAAAAAAATACACCCACTGGGGATAAGGGATTTGCTTAAAAACCACTGCATTCACTTAATAACCATATTTATGTTAATGACTATTTCAAAAAAGGTTGTAAGATCATGGTATGTGATTTACAACCGTAATTCTAGACTCATAAATTGAAGAGTCCCTGCACTGGCATATTTAATGTAGTATTATGAATAACAGACACTACCTGCCCCATTTGTTCAATTAATACAAGTTTTGCTATACATAATACATAATACAAAACACACACCAAATATGTCTTGATCCAGCAATCTTCTTGAATCGTCTACTGAAATTCTAGTCATAATTTTCCATATGAATCTATATATTATAACACTCTTATGTCTGTGTCCTTTAATCAGGCAAAACAGTGCCTCACAGAACAACGATTTTTGAACCAAGTTATCTCAAAAAGGCTAACTTGCAGAATGTGTTCAAAGTCCAGGACCTGTGAGTCCTGTGGGCCTGAAATGTGGCAAATTAATGATCATTTCAGTACTGCCACACCACTGCCCAGAGGTTTAGTGGATGGTCCTGCCCTAGCCCTCTGGAGGCTGGGTAGACCGGCCTTGACTTTGTCCCCTGGAAATCAGGTAGCCCTCCAGAGGCTATAGAACAGTCCTATCATCAACTGCCAGAAGGCAGTCAGCCACAAAGAAGCTAGGAAGAAATTGGAAGGCACTCCTATTCCTAATGTTTTTTCGTCCTTGATCATTCTTTTTAGGTAAGGAAATATCTCTGAAACAATGACCCAATGGGTTGTCTAGTATTTGTTAAAATGTACCTTATACCTCTCAGATCAATTTCCCAGTTTTAAATTCACAGCCATGCATTTGGAGCCTTCAAGTGGAGCTTACGTGTTCCTTGGAATGTAAGTATTTAACACTGAACATCCACATTGGCATTCATCTTTATTAGTGTTTGACTTTCATATATAATATATGCTAGATTTAGCTCAGCTTGCTTCCAAGAACTCAAGTTAGCCTATGTGAGGATCTCCTATGTGAGGCAATCTTATGAGGTAGACTGACAGAGAGCAGAGAGACTAGCCTAACATCATCCTGTAGCTGAGATTGATTGTTGGACTCCCTGGTCCTAATCTAGCTCTTTAACTGCTATATTACACTGTCCTGCTTCTAAGTATGAGTGAATTTCAGCTGGTGGGAACAATTGTATACCATCATTCTTTTGACCAGTTGTTCTGAGAAGCATGAAGATAGATTCTATACATCTGTCTCAGAAGCACTACATACAGTGTTACGAGAATGTCGAAACTGTCTTTAATGTCTGTTATGTACACTTTTGAATGGAGACATTGCTTTGTTAAATGTTTGTTTCTTTATCCCAGTTTATCTTACTTTCCACAGAGGCACTTGGGCCTATGTATTCACACATGATAAACCTCCTCCTCCTTCTCTTCTTCCATGGCATGATTGGTATATCCCTGCTTGTGGACAAGCGTATTCTGCCGTAAGATGTTCCAGCGACTATTAGTGTTTGCTGTATTTGAAGGAGCACCAATGTACTTCTGCTCCTTTGACAAAATTGGTGGACCATCTTTTCCCTCAGCTGCTACATCCTGTGTCTGTTTCCTCTGCAGGTACTTCTCAAAGGCATCTCTTCGGTAAGGCCCATTTGTTTTAACAGACATCTGCCTTAATTCACAACGATCTTCAACCCTGCATGCAAAATGTTAACAAGAGGAGTGAATAACATGTTACAACTGGTTCATGCATACCCATTTTGGATTGAAGGATGTTCAATCAAGGTCTTTGGAAGACAGCTTGGAACAATATTGCATTTATATTAGCATAATTCATACCAGGCCAGGAGCCAGAAATGGTTAAAGATCAGAGGCTGCTAAAAATACAGTGGGAAAGAAGACAATGATTTATTAATACAAAATGAAAAGATCCTAAATACAAATCCTTTAATATGCTTATAATTATTCCCTTTATTAATACTAGGAAATGTCTTTATATGTTTTAAAAATGAGCTACTTTTAGGAGGTTTTGGCTGCCTACTAAAATTCCATGGTCTTTGCCTTAAGGAAAATGCATATTTAATTAACCTGTTAATAAAGACACCTGCCAAAGGAAAATCAATGTGAACTATTCCATCGCCTCTTTTCCCTTATCCAATACCCTTGAGAATCATAGTTTTGTTACAACTTCAGTATGAACTTCGTATATTAGGGTAAATTGAAAGAAGAATCCAATTTATCAGGCATAATTAATTAGAAATTTATTGCTCCCCACGTTCTTTTCTGAACATTCTGATTATCCAGGAACTTCTGGAGGATGTGACTCCAGGCCTGCCAACCTTAGAAGATTGCCTATATTTGTCATTTTTTTTCTCAAAAGAAGAAACTGTCTAGTTTCTAGAGAAAACATTGGTAGTTCCACCTTGATACTCATTAATTTATCTCTGGAAGCCTCAATATTTTTGAAGGATAATGATATTATAGTCTGTTCAATTACATTTCTTTAGGTAGAATTTATTATGGACCAGGCATTCACCAGAAAAAAAAAACAAGGGGTCTTCCGGTAGTGAAGATGATATACCCTTCAGGTTGTTGATTTTTGGAACCTCATTTGAACTCTCAAAGTAATATGTTTATAGAGAGAAAGTGAAGTAAGAATGCCTGATTAGCTTTTCTTGAGATGTATAGCTTGTAACTAACTGGCTGTCCACTGTATTTATAGTCAAAATATCTTATCCCAACGTGCTTCTTCAAGTCTTTATTTTACTTATTTTTATCTAAAGGTAATTTCATTTGTATCATTTAAAAATGGTAAAAACGAACTGACAGCTGGGAAAAAAGACATGGAACTTTGTTTTTTTACGTCTGATAACTGCAGTGAGATTATTATATGTTCAAAAGTGGAAAGATTCAATATTACCCTTAATGGAGGAAAGCTTGGGGAAGATGATGGAACTTGCAGAGATGGCTAAATTGACTTCCTTGATTAGAGAAAAGACAGTATCTATGTTTACTGCTGACTGGAAACCCCTTAGAGACTTTTTGCAAGAAACAGAAAAAATGAATTTATGATTTATGGCTTTGTTGATTAGAAAAAATAGATAATATTTTTTTTCTTTTTGCACCCATTGGAAGATATTTCTTTTTGTTTATTTCTTTTTTCCTTTCCTTCTCTCCTTTACTTTATGTTTGTCTCTGTTAGTTTTTAATCTTCTTTTTAAAACTTCAATATGCAAAAATGTTTATTCTTGCATCTTTAAGTTTAATGAGAAGTACATGTCAGTCATCTCTATATCTATGTGCTTTAATAGGCCAGTATAACAATAAGAACCAGGAAAGAAATCTTATTTCTTGTTAAGCAAATGGATTTTTAAAAACCCTGCCTTCAGAATTTTCCTTACATTTTCATAAGAAAAAAAAATATACATTGGAAAGGTCAAACTTATTTTTTTTGAGTGAGAGCTGAACATGCACCAAAATCCAAACTAAGCATTCAGTTTGCAGGGGAAGAAAAAAAACTGCAGTGCTCTATCTTTTCCATTATCCCCACTCATTAATTTTTAATAAAATTATATAAAGAATGTGATTTGGGCCCAAATTGGACTGAATCAGAGAACAGAACACATGAGTTTATGAAGGGCATGCATCCCAATTAAGGCATCAGTGTAATAGCTGTTTCTATTCCTGATAATGGGCTGAATTTAAGCCATAAGATAGAAAATAGCAGCTCTCCTACCCTAAACACCTTACTACAGAACAGGCAATCTGCAATGCCTGATTTGTCTTCCTATGACTTGGAAAATTGTCTAAACCCATAAAATGAACCTGTAGGATTCATTCGTACCATATTCCTGCAAGCTAACCAGGCAGATATTAAATATGCATATGATCATGACCACTAAACTTCATTGCAAATTAGCAAGAACACAATACAGGTACAATTGTACCATTCAGTAAAGCTCATTTTCCCACAGTAGTTAGTAGTTCCTACTAATCCCCTTGGCAGGCAGACATCTGTGGAAGGTTGTGACAAGGTGGAGACTGCAAGGAATTGGCTGTCAATAAAAACAAATGTGATATGCATCATACCAACAAGATCCTAAAGACACATCCCCTGAATCCTGCCACACAATGAAACACATTGTGATATACTTGACATTCTCAGATGCCCTAAAACTACCTTCAGTTTAAAAACAGGGTTTCTTTTTATAAATGTCAAGAAGTGCCTGACATTTTTGGACCTTTTTTTACACTTATGTTATTTTAGTGCTCCATTACTGATCTGTGAGTTTGCATTCTTTATGGTCCTTTGCCCATTGAGCTGCTTCATCCTCTTAGCTATGGCAACTCACAGATGTGGTAGATGACTTCTCAATCAATCAATCAATATTCAATGATCAGGAAAATTTAAAAGAACAAAACCAGAGTGAAGCAGATAAATACAATAATATACTAACAACTAGCAAAATAAATCACATAATATAATATTCACTCCTCCATTACTGTGTTCTCAAAATTACTTTCATGTGGGGGGATTTTGAACACTTGACAATCAAATTCCAGGAGATTAAAACAGGCAGTTGTACATATGAGCCCAAATACCTGGAGATCTAATTGGAACAAGGGAAGTGAAAACACAGGGCACTGAACTCAGAAGATGCACAGTAAATATTTTGACAAAGTGAATTTGCAAGTGAATGTTTGGTATTGTTTCTTTTGTTTTCTGAGAAAATACTGTACTGAAATAAACAACATGTGTTTATTTCCAATTTCTTTTCCTTCCAAGATATTTGAAATGTACTTTGGTGTTTGAAAACCATAGCCACAACATAATACAAGATTGCATGATTCTGAAACATAGTCTATTTTTTTATAGTTTGTTTTTGTGCCTTTCAGTCAGGGATTCTTGAAAACGATCTGGATGAGTCCCTACCGTTTTCTTGGCAAGATTTCAGAAGTGATTTGCCATTGCCTATTTCTTAGGTGAGAGGGAGAGGGAGAGGGAGGGAGGGAGAGGAGGGAGGGAGAGAGATACTGGCCCATGGTTATCCAGCTGGCTTTGTGCCTAAGGCAGGAACAGAACACATAGTCTTCCGGTTTCAACCTGATGCCTTAACTACTATACCAAACTGGCTCTTTCTTTGATAGTTTTGGTAGCTATCCCAGTATTTTGTTTATAAAACTGTCTGGCTCTCACAGGCTATTTTTCAGCTACTTTCAAGGGACTAGAATACTTGGTGCCTACCTAGTCCAAAGTAACAGACTGAACACATATTATTTCTAGATTTGTCCCATAAAATAAGGGTTTATCCTATATCCCAAAATAGTTGAAATATGTTGATAGGAGTGATAAAGCAATTTTATAGATATATCTGAGTTGTCCAGGAATCTGAAGTGGGGAAGAAGCTCCTCAAAGCAGCAATTACTTGATATAGACCGGGACTGGAGTTCTGTGTAAATTCACATACTTGAATCAACAGGCAAGGGGTAGCAGTAGAAGAAAATGTCTTTACCAATCAAGATGCTACAGCCATATTTCTACAATCAAGAAAATCTTTGTTAGGGTCAAAGACCAGCATTAGGATAGTAGCATACAGTCAATTAAAAATGTTTCTGCAAAATTCATATAGCATGTATTTCCTAGTTCTTGCTTTTGTTGTTCCCAAAATCCACTTTCTGGTTATGGGGCATGTTTTCTTGGTTCCTGTTTTAATTTTTACCTCATTTTTGCAGATATTTAGAAGACTCTTAGCTGGCTGTAGAAGAAAAGAAATTCCTTATTTTACAGGGAATTCTGCAAAACATAGTGCATCAGAGACAGGCATGGCACTCGTGATGCCTGGAGAGATGAATACAGTCTTTTTCATTGTTTCCTAACCTTCCCTCTCCCCATTTTACAGCATAATTCAACATGCAGAAGAGACACATAAAATCCTTTCATAGCAAAGGTGTTTGTTTCAATGCAGATTTAACTGTCAAAATGTCTCTTTCATACTGCACCTTCATATGCCTCTCCTTTATACCCTGCCATTAGTCAATTAGGTTTATGTCTCGTGTTTCTTTCCAGGAGCTGAGCATGGTATATGGGGATGTCTCTTTGTTTTTAAATCCACAACTCTATAAAGCAGGTTGTGTTGAGGGGAGATATGTTGCCACTCTGAGGGTGTAAGACCAAGGCTGGTGTTAAATTTGGTTCTGCAATGCTAATGCAGCATCTTCACTATAACACCACACTAGATGTGGAAAAGTGCAGGAGGAAAAAGTTAATTGAAGCATTTCCAGGACATGCTTCAAGAAAAATTCATCCTGGCTATATCACATTTATGGTGATGGTCAGCAGTGATGCAGAGAGGCAAACTGAATTAGTTGGTTTTATTAAAGCAGTGTTTCTCTAAATTGGAATTTGAAGATGCATGGACTTCAACTCCCAGAATTCCCCAGCCAGCAATTCTGGGAGTTGAAGTCCACACATTTTCAAGTTGCAAGATTGAGAAATACTGTACTACAGCAATGGCTTCTTGTTTTCAACAGCTGTTGGCTGGTTGATGCCTTGAACAACTGCAGGTGGTTAGCATGGGGGAATCCTTCCCTAACTCATGTTCACAGCAGATGTGGATGTTCTGCTGAAAGATACTGTGTCTATATATGCAAGGGAGATGAAAATGAAGACAACTGACAACATAAACCAGTCACTGCAGCTATACATCCCACTTTACAGCATATTTCTAAATAAAAGCAACTTCAAAAAATGGTAAGCAGGATGAGCTTTGGAGCAGAACTCCCTTCTTCTCTTTCCTCCTCCTTTCTTTCCTCTATGAAAAAACTGGGCCCTCCCTCTGCCAATATTTCACATGCAATCAATATTCATAGCAAGATCCCAAATCACTGCAGACAGAAAAAAGGCTCATGTTGCAAAAGCAGTCGACCAAGACAGTTTCCCCCCACCCACCTCCTCTCCGACTCGCCTGAATTAGCAGCAGGCAGAACAAAGACAAGAACCCCCAACTGAATTCTCCTGACATTCTACCTTGCTCTATTTTCCATCCCCAATGGGTGGCAGAAGGGATACAAGGAGTGATGGATTCCAACATAACAGGAGAAGCCAAATTGATAGTTTCAGAGAAATTTCAATCCATATGTCTTTTCCTGGATGGAAACAATCACACAAAGTCCTTCTATTTAATACCTTTTTCTTAAGATGAGTTTTGGAGGAAAGGCAGGGGGGCAAGAATAGATGAGCAGCCACTGGAGGGTAGAAACTGCCAACACTCAAGCTTTCTAAAGGCTAGGCGGTCCTGCTCAAAGGGTGAAAATGTACTCTTTACTACTTCTATTCTATTTTTTGTGGCAGAAATTGCCACCCATGCTCCAAACAAGATGTGAATCCATATAAGATCCAAGCCAGTTTAGCATGGAATGTGTTGACAGCAGGGGTGAAATCCAGCAGGTTCTGACAGGATCTGGAGAACTGGTAGCGGAAATTTTGAGCAATTTGGAGAACCGGCAAATACCACCTCTGGCTGGCCCCAGAGTGGGGTGGGAATGGGGATTTTGCAGTATCCTTTCCCTGCCACACCCACCAAGCCACACCACACCCACCAAGCCAAGCCATGCCCACAGAACCGGTAGTAAAAAAATTTGGATTTCACCACTGGTTGACAGGTTATTAGAACAACGAGAGCAGTAAACTTTGATGCCTAACATCTGGACAGAACACATTGATTACTCTAATCTGGGAATCAACAATATTGTTGGTCCAGATCTGAGAGGTTCTTGATATTACTATATTTGTTTTCTTAATTTGAAGATTTGGTGAGTTGTTTGTGTAAAAAGCTAACCTGTAGTTGCCCACCATCTTATCCCCAGAATGCATCTAACTCCAAAGTGGATCTTGAGGTATCACAAACCTTCCAATAAAAGCTCCTTATGGAATAACTGCAGTTTCAAGAGTCCTGTTTTCTTGGGAAGATTGGAGAGGCAAGACCTTACACATTGTTTCCAGGCATTCAGGATAACAAAATGTGATGGGCTTGAGATTTTGTATTGGTATGTTGGAATGACCTTGGGAGACTGGAAGAAGAGATGCTACCAAGGAAGTGAGCAAGTAAAAGTGGAGAGTGGAATTCACAGCTGCATACAGTAATAGGCACAGAAAGAAAATGAAAAGGATCCTCATTAACTTATCAAGCTGTAAAAAGTTTCTTTTAATGTAGTGCTACAATAAAAGTGAATAAGTTCATCTTGTGCTTCTTGTTGGTCTGCCTGGCAAGGCTGACCACAATCTTCCAGGTCTGAAAGTACAAATCTTCTGCATCTTTTTTTTTACATCTGATAAATTAGGAAGCATCCTTTCTCTTTGTGTGTGTGTGTGTGTGTGCGCGCGCGCGCGCACGCGCGCACATGTATGTGTGTGTGCCCCGGCCTTATGCAATGGGGGTTCAGTCTTTTATTTGATCATTCTTAGGCAGCATCTCTTCCTCCCGTCTCCCAAGATTATTCCCAAATACCACGACAGATCTGCAGGCAAGAATCTGACCTAAATGTAACATAACCTTCTACTTACTTAGGAACTTCCCAGAGTGTCTATGGAGATTCTCAGTCATCCGGATCATGGATGTCCCAAAGGTGCTTTTTCAAGAGGCAACTGGACTTTCTTTGTTTTTCCTTAAAGTCACTTCGCTTCTCATCCAAGATGCTTCTTCAGTTCTGAATGCTGGTTCAGAACTGAAGATGCTTCTTGGATGAGAAGTGATACGTCTTCAAGGGGAAAAAAAGCAAGTCCAGTTGCCTGTTGAAAAAGCACCTTTGGGATTTCCACATGAGTATTATTCATCTATTATGATGGAAGAAGATTGCTAGTATGAAAAGCACTTTGTGTTTTGGGCATCTTTAAAAATGTAAAGTGTGAAGGCAACAAACATATTTTCAGATTTTCACATGAATACACATGGCAGGAAGTTGGGGTTCGTTATTGAGTATATGCCCTTCTAAAATGTCAGATTTCTTGCTATACATTATATGAAATAGATTATGGCAAAAAAAAGTAGCAGGTAATTATCAAGCCCAATAGCCTATAAAACAAGTTTTTTTAAAAAATGAAAATAACTAGCTTATGGAAATCTCCATTTCTCCTGAGCTATGTTTTAAGAAAAATATTTTAACATTGCTTGAAATATAATGGATGTTAGTAACTAATGCTATAACCCAGTATGGTAAACCCAGCCATCATAATTGCATAAAATCTTAATTCTCCTAAATTATTAACCTCCAATGTTCAAGGAATTTTCTAAACTTGTAAAGGAGAATTTTAATGTTTTGAAAATTTTAAACAAATTAAGTGAAATTATTGTGTAAGATGAAAGTAAAGGATAAAAAGCTCTGCATGTTTCATCTCTCACAATAGAAAAACATTATCATGATGTTTCTTTGGAAAAAGCTGCAGGGATCACTGTGACCTAAAATTGAACAGAAACATGGGCAGTCTCTGAATATATGGTTGGAAAATTATTACTTTTAATCATATACACATGTGTGTTTAAGAACATATCAGATGCACAAAAATCTAGGTGGGGAGACCAATTTCCAGAATTCTCAAAAATAGCAATTCTTTCTGGGGAATTTTGTGAGTTTAGAAGGGGGCCCAGCTTGGAAGGTTGAACAGCATATGAACCTATATAAATACAATACAGAAATCACTGCCAAAACATTACAGTGTAGTCACATTTAATACACAATTTTCCCATGCAGGGAGAACAGGAGGAATGAAATAGAGAGAGAAATGGCCAGAGAATAAGATGTAACAATGGAAAACAGTGGAAGAGAACAGACATGAGCAAATGTGGATTGAAAAGTTTAGTCACCCCTTTTTTGACAAAAACAAACAAACAAACCCAATCCGTATTCAACATTATAAAAATTGCTAAGCACTAAGCACTAAACACGAAGCCAACTGTCGCAGGTGACCTTGGGCCGGTTGCTCTCTGTCAGCCCTAGGAAGCAGCAAGAACAAACCACTCCCAAAAATGTTGCCAAAAAAACTGCAGGGACTAATCCAGGCAATTACCAGGAGTCAATATGACCCAAAGGCATCCTTCCCCAATAAAGATGATGTGGAATTTGATTGGCACAGAATGAAAACAATTATGCTATAAAATACTACTGAAATATGTGGAATTAGGCTAGGAAGTACAGGAAGTACAAAAAAGGATGCTTGGCATAATGATGAAATGAAGGAGATTATGGATAAAAAATGCATGTAGAAGAGGGATTGTTGCCAAAGAATGGGATGATACAGGTAGTCCTTGATTTACAACCACAATTGACCCCAAAATTTATGTTGTTCTGAGACATTTGTTAAGTGAGTTGTGCCCCATTTTACTTTTCTTGCCACAGTTGTTAAGTGAATCACTGCAATTGATAGGTTAGTAACCTGGTTGTTAAGTGAATCTGGTTTCCCCATCAACTTTCCTTGTCAGAAGGTCACAAAAAGTGATCACATGACCCCAGGACACAGGAAAGGTCATAAATATGAACCAGTTGCCAAGCATCTGAATTTTGATCACACGGTCATGGGGCTGCTTGCAAAGGTTCCGTTGTAACTTTGAACGGTCACTAAACGAACTGTTGTAAGTCGAGGATTATCTGTATTACATATACTGTATAATGTATTGATAGAGAAAAGAGTTGAAAAGAATCCAGTCAAAGAGAGCAGGAGGCGGTTAAAATTCTATGGCATTTAAAAAATGAGAAAGATAATGGGAATAGAAAATTGTTTTGGAAAAGAGAAAAAAGGACTGAACAAGACACCTTTAGAAGAAGGAATAGAATTAAGAATAAATGTGGTAAAATCATTTGGGATCAATCTAAAATGAGAGAATGTTGGAAGGGATAGTTTAGGGATTTCATGGAAATACTAGCGATATGCTGAAGAATGGAATTGAAATGAATACTATAAATGCTAGTGTCCAAGAAAAAAATGGAAGAAAAAGAGGCCTCTAATGGAAAAATGCTGGAAAGTGGTAATTTTAGTATGCCAAGAGATTTGTTGGGATAAATATAAATGTTGCAATGTATTTAAAACAGTTTTTAATATTCTATGTTCTATTTATGCTCCATCTGCTGTTTGGCTCTGGGATTTGCAGCCTAACTATTTTTGATCGATTTGAGCTAAAATGATATGGAATAGCAGAGATGCAGTCATCACACATCCTATCAAGTGTCTCACTGTGACATGTGCTCAGATGCTGTGTGCTGATTGCTTTATAAACCTGGCAACCTTTATGCCATGTTTATGGCTGTATGCCCATTGAGCAACTTTTGCATTTGAAAATATATGTATATATAGCAGCAAAACAGCACCTCAGGAAAAAAAATGAGCTCCAGTTTAGATCCTGTCCTGCAAACAGAAACCTTTCTCCATGAATATATCTTTGCAATGATTACAGTGGGGAGGAGAGGAATGGGGAATAAGTAGCTTAATGTCATGATCATAATCCTGTCTGTCTATCTGTCTGTCTATCATCTATCTATCCATCTACTCCCCTCTCTCATTTATCATCTATCTCTATCTGTCTGTCAGTCGGTCTGTCAGTCTGTCTATCTATCTATCTATCTATCTATCTATCTATCTATCTATCTATCT
>WNWU01000064.1:334674-406956 GCA_012654045.1 Ptyas mucosa
GATAGATAGATAGATAGATAGATAGATAGATAGATAGATAGATAGATAGATAATATTTACTATAATCATAGAGGATGATATAAGGTCTCCTGTCCTAGGTAGGAAGTTGGACTAGGAGACTTCCAAAGTCTCTTCCAGCCATATAATTCTATATGTTGAATAGTGGGCGCAGTAAGGACACAGGACACATACACCAGTTATATGAGTTTAATCGGCTCCGGTACAGCAATGGATTGCCTAGCTGTGGCAGCCTCTTTTAAAGGGAGCTGTCCGTGGCTTCAGCCACTGACGTGCTTCTAAATCTCCTGTTTTATTAGCTCACTTCTAATTGGTCCATTTGAATTGTCATTCAATACTTAACACTATGATTCTACCACCTTCTGATTTATGATGAAAAAATGTTGCCAGAATCTATCTATGAACCAGGGGTGAAATCCAACAGGTTCTGACAGGTTCTGGAGAACCAGTAGCGGAGGTTTTGAATAGTTCGGAGAACTGGCAAATACCACCTCTGGCTGGCCCCAGAGTGGGGTGGGAATGGGGATTTTGCAATATCCTTCCCCTGCCATGCCCACCAAGTCATGCCCACCAAGCAACACCACGCCCACCAAGCCACGCCCACAGAGCCGGTAGTAAAAAAAAATGGATTTCACCACTGCTATGAACATCATCTTTTGTGGACAATCACTTACTTTTTGTATCATGATGGTAAAGGGCCCAAGCATCTGAAATCCTCGTGCAAAGTACATAATATTGCACCAGCCAAGCACCAGAGCCAGAGACATTGGTACAACTTCTCCATTGGTGCTAGTGAGACGCATCACCATGGTCAGCAGAATCATACAGGCATATACAATGCTGCAGAGATAGAAACAGCAATGAAGAACAGAATTTGTGCAGGTTTGGGGTGGTTTTTTTTGCAGCATCATTCAACAGCAAACCAACTACTAGAAAATAATCTTACATGATGGCATGGAAAGGTCCTCCGAGGATAGTTTGCCCAAAGTATTTGGTAATACCAAATCTGAAGATATCTGGAATCTGGAATAAATCCATTGATCAATGGTGTGCTCTGCTTAAAAACAATTGGCTCATTTTCTCACCCACAAAAAAGAAAAGAAACCCTAAAAGTCAAAGGAATTCAGTAATACAACTTTTTTTTCAATGCTAGAACCTGAATGAATTATCTGGACTGCAACCACATGCTGAGACCTTCTCTTCCATTTTGGAGAAGTCGCTCCCTGATGCAAAAAATGACTGGTTCAAAATGCCTGTGACCTCTGCACAGGCAAAGATTTAGGATTTCTTAGTTGAGCACTACAGGATTACACTATAGATTAGCACTGCACTAAATTAGGATCTAGTATGCACATTGTATCAGCCTTCATACAGAGGTCAGAGGATTTAGAAAGGACTTATGTTAAACAATATTGCTAATCCTATTATAGAATGCTTCTTCTGGTGCTCAGTTACTTTCTACTCAGTTTTTTTCCCCCACATAAAAATTGGAGAAGGAAAAACATTGCTCTTACCTCCAAGATCAATATCACAATGGCTCCAACAACAGTGATCAACTCACCAACAAGTCTGTGATTATCTTCAGAAGTAATATAAGACTCCTGAAAAGGAAAGCAAAACCCATATTGGTTAGGAGCATCACAGTCTCAAGAATTAATATTTCAAGGATCCAGCTTCTTTGTTTTATGGACTTAGATCAAGATGACAATGATGATCAATCAAAGTGGCGAGTCAGAAAATATCCAGGACTGCACTCCGTCATCAAGTCAGAGAAACAATATTAGTGACTAGTCATCAATTTGCCTTTTCCTTGGAGACCTGTCACACTCTGTACATCACTACCCAAAAGGATAGTGGACAAGCACAAGACTGGCACAGTGGAATCCACCCCATGTTTCTAGATATGGTCAATGAAAACTGCACAATTATTTTGATTATGACCCATATCACTCTAAAATTTTGAAGAAAAGGAAGAAAAGAGCAGGAAACTTAGAAACCTAAATCATGCAGGATTACTTAATAACTTGAGCTAATGTGCTTTTCAGCTGGGAATCCCACTCATAGCCAACTTTCAGAATTAATACAGTTCCAAGCAAAGTGAGCCAACTGCTGCCTGACATTCTGATAACTTAAGAAAGTTAAGTTAAGTTCATCTCTGCTGTGTCCATCTATCTGTTTCTTTCTTTAAAAAAGAAAAAGGCTTCAACTTCCCCATACTCAGGAGATTAAATGCTAATGTTTCCTGTTATGACAATGGAAACTAAGCCTTCCAGAAGTAAAATTGTGACAGATGACAACAGAAATTACTGTATTAGGTGACAGTGATATTTTAAAGAAAGAGAGAGGCCAAATTTAAGGAAAAGAAACTCTCGATGTACTGATGAAAAAGTATGCTATGGGAAGTCAGTTGTTTATTAAGAATATTAAACTATTCAACTTTAGGGATGCTCTGTTTATCTGACTATTGAAAAAGAGCCTCATGAATTTAATGTGAAGATTTGCAAGGAAAGTGTTCACATATTTGACTGGATTTACCTAACCCTAACCCTAACCCTAACTCTAACCCTATTTAAGACTAGGAAGACTGCTGTGGGAGAAATCAGCATAAACCTATATTTCCCACCACATTTAGATTTTAGATTTAGATTTTATTGAACTTCTATACCACCCTTCTCCCAAAGGACTCAGGGCGGTGTACAGCCATATTAAAACACATATAAACCACAAAATTTAAGAACAATTTAAAAACAAATATATAAAATTTGGCCCACAAAATTAAAAACTAACAAACATCCAATTTAAAAATTCCTATTAGGCCAGCCTGGCTTGTTGAAATAAAAGAGTCTTCAGGGCGCGGCGAAAGGTATGATCATACGAACCTCTAGGGGCAGCTCATTCCAGAGGGCTGGTGCCCCCACAGAGAAGGCTCTGCTCCTGGGTGTCGCCAGTCGACATTGTTTGGCCGACAGCACTCTGAGGAGCCCCCCTCTGTGGGAGCGTATTGGCCGGTGGGAGGCTATCGGTGGCAGAAGGCGATCTCGTATATACCCCGGTCCTAAGCCATGGAGCGCTTTAAAGGTGGTGACCAGCACCTTGAATCACACCCGGAAGACCGCCGGGAGCCAGTGCAGCTCACGCAGGAGAGGTGTTACATGGGTGCGCCATGTCACCCCCATAACCACCTGCGCGGCCGCATTCTGGACCAATTGGAGCCTCTGAGTGCTCTTCAAGGGGAGCCCCATGTAGAGAGCATTACAGTAGTCCAGACTGGACGTGACGAGGGCATGAGTGACCATGCGCAGGGCATCCCGGTCCAGAAAGGGACGCAACTGGCATATCAGGAGAACCTGATAAAAAGCTCCCCTGGCCATGGCCATCATATGATCTTCCAAAGACAGCCGTGCATCCAGGAGAACACCCAAGTTGTGAGCCCTCTCTGAGGGGGCCAAGATCTCGTCCCCAATAGTCAGCGATGGAACAGGCTGACTATACCGGGACGCCGGGAACCACAGCCACTTGGTCTTGGAAGGGTTGAGTCTGAGCTTGTTTCTCCCCATCCATTTACTGCCACAATTTTGCACTAAATGAATTGCATATGGTCATTACACTTCCACAATGTGGTTCATGTAGACTGTAGAGAATCCCCTATTATTTGATAACCACAGAAAATAAAGGCTGCACACATATTAGTACAACCACAGTTTATGGTCAAAGAAGCTCTCCAGTGCAACAGCTGTGCTGTTCTTCTTCCTCACAGGAGCATAACAGCAGCTCCTTGGTAATGGAAAACCTCCCACCATATTTCTGTACATATTTACATTTTGCCTAAATTGTGTTCTCTCATAGTTGGATCATTAACTGCCACACTCGCTAAAGAGCAATTTTCAGGGAGTCTTTTGAATTGTTATCATTTGTCTGGAAAATCCATGAACTGAACTAATAGTGTCCACACTTTTCCCTCTAGCTATCAATTTGCCTGCTATTATTTGAGCTGATGCCAAACTCAAGACTTCTGCTTACACTGCAGTGGGAATAAATTCCATAGGGCACTGAGAAATTCTGAATGAATGTGCACAGAATTGCTGTACAGAACACCATCTTGTTATTGTAATGAACAGTGCCACTACTTTTTGCCTCCCAAGCCAATTGTTCTTCAGCCCTTGGTTATATCTGGTTGTGTGCTATCGTTGGATAAGTTGGCCTTCTGAAATCAACAATTATAAATGATTTTTACATTTTTAATAGACTCATATTAAAGGACATACCTGCAAAAGTTTCTGAACATAGATTGTGTTATCTCTTTCATTTGTTTTGTTGAAGCTTCGTTCTTTCAGTGGTCGGTAGACACAACACATTGTGAAGCAAATCATGTACAGGACGTAGAATAAGGCCAGAATACAAAAATATGGCCGTCCGTATTTATTCCACTTCAGGCTTACCAGCTCATTCACAGGAGTAAGGTCAAGGATTCTTCGGGCCTGGGGGATGTAAAATACCTGTGTTCAGCCTTTTTTCTCAGAAACAAATAATTCTCAAAGACAGCAAAAGCAGCCCTGAAAATGAAGGGGTTTAGTTGGATCATTTTTAAAAGACAGCATTACTCCTGGAGAATGTATTGAAAGATCCAGTTTGCCTTACTTTGGGAAAGAGCACTGGAGTCCTTGCTAGAAGTCTTCAGTGTGTAAAAACGAAAATGGGTAATGCTAATTATGAAGTCAATAAGGTTGAAAATACAAAGGCAGAACATAGCTTGAAGATGTGTGAGATCTTTGAGTAAGGCAGATGACCATTCAGGGCTGAAATACACTAAATATTCCACTAACAAAATCCAGTTCATATGCTGGTTGGTAGCATTATTTCCTTTGATTCTTTTAAACATTGCATATTCAACCAGTATGACCATAAGAGTGGCATTGGATAACACAAATGGGTCCTTAGCACTCAGTCAATGTAAGGCAACGATAGCAATAGCAGTAACATTTAAATTTATATATCGCTTCATAGTGCTTGATTACACTCTCTAAAACAAAGGTCCTCAATAAGCAGGTATATACAAAAGAATGAAGGCTATTGCTATAAGTGCATTGTAAGCCGCCCTGAGTCTTCAGAGGAGGGTGACATATAAATTGAACTAATAAATAAATAAACAAACAAACAAACAAACAATGGCCCGCGGGCTGGATATGGCCCGTATGGCCCATGTGGGACCACGAGCCTGCCCTCCCCCATTGCCCCCCCTACCTGCCAGCCCCTACCTGCCTTCTGGAGGCCTCAGGATGCCAAAAATGGGCCCATTTTTGGGCAGCAGATGGTACTTCCCGGCCTCCAGAGAGAGTGAGAGAAAGAGTGAGAGAAAGAGAGAGAGAGGGAGGGAGAGAGGGAGGGAGAGAGAGGGGGGGAAACAGAAGTCCTTCACACACACACCAAGGCAGCCACATCCCTTCACTAACCTGCTTTCCACCCCCACGAGCATAACAAATTAAAGTTTAATTTGTGTGTATTGTTTAATGGACTGCTAAATTGGCCATGCCCACCCAGTCACATGACCACCTAGCCACATCCTCCCAGCCAGTCCAGGCCCCCAACAGACTGAGGAACCATGAATTTATTTAATTTATTTTATTTTATTTAATTTATATGCTGCCCTATCTCCAGCATACTCAGGGCGGCTCACAACAATAAAATCCACAATAACCACAGTCCAAAGTTAAAATACCTAATTAAACCAGATAAAAGTTAAAAACCCATATAAAACCCCATCAATCCAGGCCAGGGGACTTGAATAACCAAGTTTTTAATTCGCGACGGAAAGTACAAAGGTCAGGGGCCAGCCAGAGCCCCAAGGGAAGTTGATTCCAGAGGGTGGGCGCGCCCACAGAGAAGGCTCTACCCCTGGGGGCTGCCAGCCGACATTGTCTAGCCGATGGCACCCTGAGCAGGCCCTCCTATGGGTGCGAACCGGGCGATGGGAAGTTGTTGCTGGCTGTAGGTGGTCCGCCAAATATCCTGGGCCTAAGCCATGTAGGGCTTTATAAGTCATCACCAGCACCTTGAATCTCACCCAGAGGGCAACTGGCAACCAATGCAAGTCACGCAGGAGAGGTGTTACATGGGAGTATTGGGATTCTCCCATCACAATCCACGCGGCTGCATTTTGTACCAGCTGGAGTCTCCGAGTCGTCCTCAAGGGCAGCCCCATGTAGAAAGCATTACAGTAATCAATACGGGAGGTGATTAGCGCATGAGTAACTGTGTGTAGGGCATCTCGGTCCAAGTAGGGGCACAACTGGAGCACCAGACGGATCTGGGCAAATTGCCCCCGTTTAAAAAGTTTGAGGACCCCTGCTCTAAGAGGTAGAAGGCTGAGTCAATCTTGAGCCGGTCAGAATCAAATTCCTGGCAATGAGCAGAGTCAGCCTGCAATATTGCATTCTAACCACTGCTTCACCAGATAATTGCCTAATGTTTACTGAAACCCCTTGTGGGTTTTTGATCACATGGTGACTTTAAGAAAACTGTTCCATTCTTTGGAGATCTTATTGTATGAGAGCTCATTAGTCAGAAACTCTCCAGATACCTGCCACAGAATCTCTAACCCATTGCAGACGTTGAAGGCATCCCACACTGTCTTATGGATACACTTTGAAAAATCAGTTGTAGAAAAGAATCTGTATTCAGAAAAGATTATCTGCCCTGACTGAATAAACCTGGCTCTCAACTAGAAAGCCTCTTTTAGAATAAACATTCAGCAGCCCCTCCTTGCAACATAATACCTCTCTCTTTTTTGTAGTGACAATAAGTTCCAGAAGAGATTGATCATCACCCCATGAATCAATTTCTGTAAGGTCATACAAGGTAGATGTCAAAGACCCAAAAGACCATAGGATGCGTTTTCTTCTTTGCATTAGGTGGTTGAACATCTAATTTGGGAAAAAGAAAAGTTTCAGTCTGGATGCTTGCTGTTGAAGGGTATTTGCTCCCACAACCAATATCTGTCATAACGCTTCTCCCTTTTAATTTACCAAAATGCAAGCTAATAGAAAAGTTAGAGAATATAATAAAACCATCAATAATGTGGCTTACACAGCGGGATTCACAGAAGTTTCCCTACATTTAACTAGCCTGACTATTTGAAGGATTGTCTGTCTCCTGTAGGTTGTCTGCTCTGCGCATTCTCTCTTCTTTAAACTGAGGGTGATATGGAAGAAAATTATGTTTTTCTCTCAAATGAGTGTTGTCTTTTTATATAAAATATTGTGGTTTTTTTTTAAATTTTGTAAAACAGCCCAGAGTTGGGTGGTCTGGAAATTTGATAAACTTTCACCTTGAAATGTAGATTCCTGTCCAGAGAATGTATGTCAAATAGGCTATGCTGATATCTATAACTGTATATTTAATGTGGCTTTAATATAACATCACAAGCTAGTAGGTTAGGGTTTCTAGCCTTTAGTTCTGTTTCAGAAATAAATGTTTGCCCTGGTGCTCCTTTTTGCCAGGTGTTTTGGGTTTCTTTTGTTAATTCAAATCATTTAATCTTTTATAGTAGAGCAGGTCAGAAAGGCTGACGTAATTGTGTTGAATTAGAACCAAGGAGATCCTGAGTCTAATCTCAAATCAGTAGATTTGATTAACTACTGTCTCTCAATTTGACTTTTCACTGGGCTTTTATAATGAGGAAAATATAGAGGAGAAAGCTCTATGGATGCCAGCCTGAGCTCTTGAAAAAGAATGATATGAATCAAATAAATGAATAAATAAAATAAAATTCTCAGGAAAAAAATGTTCATTAAAATCCATATAGATTGGGTTTCGACACTTTCAGTGATGTTCTAAAAATTAAGATCTAATTTTTGATTGAAGAGCTCCAAAACAGAGATGCTTTCAGCAATCAGCCTTTAAAAACCTAACTCCTGAAGTACAGGGGTGGGGAGAGGGAAGTATCTTTTTACTGCCTGCTAGAAGGGAGCCATGAAAAGGCTAATCAAGGCTGAGATACATCAATACATTGTTTTTCTCCTTTGTGGAGCCCTTTCCAAGCTCACAACATATCTGCCTCCATTTTTACAAGCAAGGAGATAATTGATAGTCTTCCCTAGAAGATTTTATAGCTACACTTTCAAGAAGAGAAGTACTGGCTGTGATAAGTAATAGGACTTGGCATCCCCATTATGCAAGCTGGGGTGAGGGCTTTCAAAGGAAATATAGCAGGATTTCTCTCCAAGAGACCACTTTGTCAGCTCAGGGATCTTCCCCACCTTCGTCCAGGGAGGCTTTGAAATCTGCAAAATGTTCTGGAAAGTGGGTCCAGAAATGGGACAAGATCACAAAACTCCCGCAGCCTCACTGGACTTAGAGACAACTCTGATCCATCACGATGTTCACGGAATATACAACACTTGTAGCTTTATTTTGTTTTAGAGTCTTATAATTTTATTGTAGGCCTTGTTTGAACACCTTTCAATCCTTCCTGAAAAGGGGGCATATACTTCCAACAAAAAATAATAAAAACAAATTGTAAAGAAACCACTTTACTCACCACAGTGTTGCCCTCTACCCCAGCCAGCTTAAATGGGGTGAGTCCCTCATAATTGAGGACGGCATCCAGGTCCCCCAGACCCTTCTCTTTCTTGTCATAGCAAAGGAGAAGATCGTATATTTGACATGCGGATGCCTTGTTAGGCTGGAGGGTTAAGATGTGGAAGACTGAATTACCTATCAGAAATTAAGCAGAAACAGAAATTAAGTTCATCTTTGTATTTTAAGGAGAAATTGATAAATCATTGATCCCTCTTCAGACCCTTCAATCCTCTTTTTTGGCTTAGCAGGAAAAGGAGTCCAACGTTTAAAAACTAAAGAATGGAGTTTCCTGCATTGAATATTTGTGCCAAGAAAGTTTTGGCTGCTGTATGATTTGGAACAGATGTTTACATTTTTTAAATTAAGAGATTCCAGGCCAACTTCCTTAAACAACAGAGTCAATCAAACTAGCAATAGCCAGTCTGGATAACCAGTGGAGAATGTATCATTATAGTATGAAATATTCATTATGCAGCATCTCTCTTCATAAAAAGCAAATACGATACAGAAAAGGATCTTCTAAGACATTATGTATTTAAATCCTTGCATGCATTCTGAAGTGATAATTGCTGAACAAGGTGATTCTTCTGAACACGTAGCTTGGCTCTTACAGCTAGTTCAGATCATCTGCATTTTTTCCAGCATATACATGTAATAATCTCATGCCTTTACCCACTGCAACTGACATAATGATTTTCCATGACCAGCAAAAGTTATCTGAATATTTTTTGAAGGGAGGACAAAGAAATGCAGCCCGAAGCCAACCAGCTACCCCAATCTCCCACACACCTGATCCTTCTATAGGTCAGAAAAAGGCCTTGGTGATCTCTACAAGAAGGATCCCCGTAACACAGCTATGCAATTGACTTGGAAGTATCTGTCTATATCTGCAGCGTAATATTACACAGAGCCATGGTGGCGCAGTGGTTAGAGTGTAGTACTGCAGTCTACTTCTGCTGATCACCGGCTGCCAGCAGTTTGGCAGATCGAATCTCACCAGGCTCAAGTTTGACTCAGCCTTCCATCCTTCCAAGGTCAGTAAAATGAAGGACCCAGATTGTTGGGGGCAATAGGCTCTGTAAACTGCTTAGAGAGGGCTGTAAAGCACTATGAAACAGTATATAAGTCTAAGTGCTATTGCTATTAATGGCAGGCAATAAGAGAAGGAGTTTGCCTTATTCAAGGGAAGACTTGCATAAGGCACCTTCTCTCTTCCCACATGCATGCCCTTAACATATGTGTAGAGCCTTTGAAGAAGGCATACCCAGGGAATCCTGCACTCGAATCTTAGCACCATTTTCAATCAGCAACTGGACAATGGCTTCACTCCCAGCACATGCTGCAAACGACAAAATGTGTTCCCCTGAGAAAGAAAGGAAGGAATAAAAAGAAAGGGAAGATTATTTTTGTTCAGTATTTAAGCTTAAAAATATTATTGGGCAACATATCCAAGATGAAAATAGTATATACATGCACACATACACCCTGTGTATACATACGGTATATACGCTTTACATATACATATATTGTGATAACGTATTTATATTTCCTTTCCACTTATACCACTCAGTTAAGAAAGATTCCCTTTACTCTAGTCTCCACTGTCATTAAATTAATCCAAATAACCTCTGAGAATGCACATTTCCCAACGGAATTGGAAATTAGTTGGAATATAAGCATCCAGAGGAGGAATAGGATGGCAGAATCTGGAGAAATCCGCCTTCTATTCACACTCTCACTCTGAAGTGTTACAATTTACTCACAGTGAAGATTAATGAGGAGTCATTACCAAAATGCTTGAAAATTGATCTATTAAGCATAGCTTAATTATGGTCTGAAACAGGTAATGAGGGGCCTCCCTAAGCATAGCATGGCCAATCTTCAGTTCCACTGCAGCCAACTGGGAAATCTGGATTTCTGTTGGCTGGATATTTAGCTGCTGTTGAAAAAAAAAAAGTGTCTCTGAAACAAAATACCAGAGGAAACCAGAGGTGGAACAGCTTGCTAATAGCTAAAAGAGATCCATTTATCTGGATTGTAGTGGAATTCAACTGAAGAACATGATGTCCTTAGGGAAAGTAAGAGGTAATGGCACATGGACACACAACTTACTGCTAGGTCAACTTACATCTGCTACACTTGTAGTTCTTGTTCTATGGATTTCACTATTTTTTTAATGCACAAAATCATTACTCCAATAGACTTTTAAAATCCTATTTTCTCTCAAAATAAGCAACTTTAAAAACATCTTTTGAAAAAAGAAGATTTAGGTAGCATGAAAGCCGCTGTTCTTGTTCACATGGCACAGAGGTCTTCAAACTTGGCAGTTTTAAGACTTGTGGACTTCAACTCCCAGAATTCTCCAGCCAGCTATATTTTGAATAGCAGATCAAATTAGTTCTTGATGAGAATTCCGCCCTTGTTTGTACCAGGTTTAAATCAATGTGGCTTCCTCTAAATAGGCTAGGAGTTGGTAGCAGGTCTGTGAATTCTCCATTAAGAGATCCCTCTTCTTAACTATAGTTCCTTGGAGAAAGCCAACAATAGCCATTTCAGAAAGGAGTGCAGATGCTTCCCTAGTCGTGACTAACTCTTACCTCAATCATGAATTCATTATGAGATCTTTCCTTTAATTTCTTCAGTGGGAACAGAACAATATCAGCCTACTTGATACAACCATTGCAAAAGCTGTTGAAATAATGCAGTTTGCCAACTGTTTCAGAATAGTTTATTTTCAAAAATAGTAAAATTATAGAGTACTATGAGAAGAAAAGACCCTTTTGTTCTATTTGATGCTGATGTTTCCTTCTTATGTATAGGTTAATTTTCTCTTAAATGAGAAAGGTCTGTTTGCTAAAGATATTTAACACAAATTAATTAATTTTGCCTTATGGGGCAATATTATCATTGTCTTTTTATTAATTTATTTTTAAATTTTACTTCTACTCTGCCACAATCAAATCCTTGGCAATCTATAGGCTATATAAATAAAAATTGAAATATCCATGTTGAAGTTAAAACCAATCAAAACAGCCATAAGGATGATAACCTTTAATCTTATTTTCTTTTTCGTTTGCCTCCCATATTCATCCCTTAAGTCTGTTAGTCTCTCTACATCTAAATCTGTCTTCTGTTTATATGATCTAACCTTTTCTCCCTTCTCTATCCTTTCCCACTGTCTGGTTCCAGAACTATCTGCTCCTGGCCCCTTCTCTTTTCCCCAGCTCTCTTCCTGTTTCTCCTGTTCCCTTTTTACATATTTTACAGTAGGTTCCTCCTTTTTTAATTCCTTAACCGTTGTTGGCTTTAATAATATCTCGTCATTGTTGATTTCTTTCTGCTGATTTCTTGGTTCTGCTTTTCCCTCTGTTTCTTCTGATGTTTCCATTCTTTCCTCATTGTCCTGGTCTTTGTCCATTATCTCTTGCAATATATTTTCTAGTTTTTGGTCTATATGCTCAAATATCTTCTCAATGCTTTGAAACAACTCCATTCTGCTTTTCTTCTCTCACTTCCGTCTTGTGTTGCATCTGTATTTAATATATTTCCTTTTTGGCCAATTGTCCAGGAGTCATTAATTCAATACAAAATTTCCAAATCTCAGTTTTAAATATCTCATCAATAATCAATCCAGTCAATCCAATCAATTTAAATTCACCAGAGGGCTGACCACATCTCTTCAATTTGCAATGCAAATTGCAATTGATCACTTTTATATGATCAGTAGTATTCAGGGGTCTCTTAACTGCAATTCTCATTTAATATTCAAATCTCTAGTGGTCTTAGGACAGGTACTTATCCAGCAGATATTTTTAGTCTCTTTAAATAGTTAGACAGTTCCCTTTTCATCAGCAGATGGCACTCTCGCTTCAGTCTGCTCAGCCTCTCTGTGACGTTATTAGTAAGTACGATTTAATTATTTTAAATTGTAAGTCCGGCAATTGAGCAATAGTAGAAAAATAAAATTTGGGATTGTAATTCCAGCGTTTTGAAAATGCCTCATCAATGCCATGTCTTTAACTTTGAGAATCCAAGTTTCTATTCATTTTAAAAAGTAATTTTTTCCTCTTAAATCCTTTGGTATTTTTCCAAGTGCCTAGTATGCCGCTTCAACAAATAGTTCTGAATATACTTCCCCCTTAGATTTCTTAGGGTCCAATTTCAAGAAAAAATATTTTCTCACCCAGTTCACACACCATTCACTTTCTCTGCTCCTGCACTATCTTAGTTTTTCAGTTTGTCCCTGACTTCATGGGAGCCATTTTGACTGCTGCTGCTCTTCGTCTTCAGAGGGGGTTTCCGAGTCAGGGGGGAGAGATGCAGCTCTCCTCGACCTGCACAGTGGTCCCTCTTTAGTTCGCCTCCCCTCCAGGGTGGCTATGGCCCCAATTTGGAGCCCTCCGATTGAGAGAGCTCGGAATGGGCTGTTGAGCTCATGGTCCCACTTCCGATGGCGCTGGAAGTACAGCTGGAAGTTTATATTTGATCTTTTTTGGTTGGTTGGTTGATTGATGACTTCATGCTCCTCAACTGAGGACTGAGTTGTGAAAATGGGCAGATAAAAAAAGCTGCTCATCCCAGATCAGGTGCCATAGACTAAATTCCTGTTGTTATTATAGCACTGAAAGATTTTCCAAATAGTCTTGCCCCTCAAAGCAATCCTTCTGATCCCACCAGTTGCAAATTAAGCATGTGGACTTTTTACTGAGGGATGATAATTGAGAGGACTACTGTGGTTCAGAGGAGAGCACCTTCTGTCTCAGAAAGAGGTGGGTGCAAGGAACAAAACACTTCTCTTTACCACAGTATTTCCTCTACATATGCAGGGTACAATGCAAATTGCAGATTATTCAAACAGAAGGTGTTTGACCGCCAACATACCAAAATAGAAAAGACTGTCACTTCTTCTCCTGAAAACATATCCAGTAGCACGAGGTCCATTTATATCCGCTCCCTTCTCAAGCAAAGCTTTCACCAGGCCCAGGTTTTTGTTTACCACAGCTATGTGAAGTGCTGTCTCCCCTGTAATACACAACATTAATAATAAAAAAAAACTTGTAGTATCTTGAAATTCCACATGTGTGCATTTCTGTGTGCATGGCTATATGTATATATGTGTATATGTATATAAGCATCCATGGTCATGCATTTACATGAACTACATGAACCTATTTCATCGGATTATCATGGCCTCTGGTGACATTGACTCCAGAAAGTCATGAAAGGTTATCATCAGTCTTTTTCAACTCAGATTCTTTGAACTGAATCCCTTGTTGGATCAAGAAGAGCTATTAGCCACTGATCTTAACTAATAGAGCTCAGTTTTTCTAATGAAAATTGAGTCCCTGAGGAGACTTTTCATATGTTTTATTAAATCTATACCCCCCCCTCCCCACACCCCTAAAAGAAGTTGGCACCTACAAAAAACGTTCTGCAAGAAGAAGTAATAGGCAAATATTGGCTGGATGTTCAAAGTAATGAGTAGGGCTGAAATAATTGCCTGCACTCGAACTAAAAGATTGAGTTCTGGATCACAGAGAATTTAGACTGGCCCATCATGCCTACAGAGACTGTACTCTCCTTTAATTCAGATTGCTCTATCTACTTCTTAGTAGCTTCCTGACAGGATCATAACACAAAGAGGATACCTGTACTCCATGAAGCACAAAGTTATTATAATGCTGTTAAATCTTAAGATGGTGTAAGGTTCCCTGTTATTTCCTCTACAACAGAAACTGGTTATTCCTCTGGAAACCATGATCAGCTTCCTTGAGAGCTCATTATATGATCAATGTAGTTTATGGATTAGTATCTCATGAACAACATAAATACATATTTTAAATCACTTATAGTTTATATCAGCCTCATGCATTTTCAAAGAAGTTCATCAGGGTTAAATGCAGAAGGGAATTGAATTTGATTCAGTGTTAGTTTGGAGGCTGGATTTAATTATTAATGCAATTGCAAAGTTAATTGCCGTTAAAAATGAATACCCAGGTTCTCATTCAAGAGTTTTAATGTTTAATGCGCTGCTTAATATTCCATCTTGAATTTCTTAGAAGATATTTCTCAGGGGCCTAGTATGAGGCAGTGGCAAAATGGCTGAACTGTGAGGTCCTTGATTCAGATCTCACGACAACCTCCCTACATGGGAATACTAATCCATTTTGAATATGTAGTGCTTTAAGTTGCACTACTATGTCCATTTATATTAAGATATCAGCAGTTATACTTTTTATTCCTTTCAATAATGGTCTCTCACATGGAATTAGTCTTCTGTTTATTTTTACACTGGGGATTCTTAGCATTTTCATCAGAATTGCAAAAATGTCTTTCCACCAAAATCACAAACATTTCCGCCAGAACTGCAAATTCTGTCAGTATGCAGCTTAGATTGCAATCACTTACAATGAGCCATTTTGTTGTCCATTGCTCCTAGTATTTGGTGTCATTTGAAAATATGAGTACTTCGTTGTTCATGTCATATTTCAAATTGTTTATGGATCAAATAAAACATTACCTTACAATCAGTGGTGGGATTCAATTTTTTTAACAACCAGTTCTGTGGGTGTGGCTTATTTGAGTGGGCATAGCTTGGTGGTCATGTGACCGGGTGGGTGTGGCTAGGTGATCATGTATCCAGGTGGCTAGGGTCATGTGTATAGGGACTACTCAGAGGGCTGAAAAATGTCATTTCTGACTGGTCCTCGCACTTTTGACTGGTCCTCACACTTATGACCATCCTCACATTTATGCCCATTGCAGCATTCTTAACAACCGTGTCACTCATTTTGCAACTGCTTCTCTTCACCATGGTGACAAGACAGGGTGAAAAACGTAAAATGTGAGGACAGTCATAAGTGTGAGGACTGGTCAAAAGTGCGAGGACCTGTCAAAAATAACTTTTTCAGCCCTCTGAGTAGTCCATATGCACAAAAGGACTACCCAGAGGGCTGAAAAAAGTGATTTCTGACAGGTCCTCGCACTTTTGACCAGTCCTCACACTTATGACTGGTCATCATTTTTGCCAGTTGCAGCATTCTTAACAAGCATGTCACTCATTTCACAACTGTGGTGCTTCATGTGACCGAGTGGCCGTGGCCAGGTAGTCATGTGGCATTGCTTCTTTGCCCTAATGACAGTGTGCTGCAATGGTCATAAGTGTGAAAAATGGTCATAAGTCACTTTTTCCAGTGCCATTGTAACTGTTGTAAGTCAAGGATTACCTGTACAAAAATACAAAAAGCTTCTTTGCTTGCAAAAAGCTGCCCTAAATACCAATCATTAGATTAGAAATACCTGCAAACTGGAGTTACAAATCAGGCAGGATGCCAAAGCACCTTGAGCAATTAAAATAGTTAGAATGCAATGTTAACTATCAGCAGCCAACTGTTGCTCATAAAGTGAAACCCTTTAGCAGAGAGGTCATTTAAGCTCTCCAGAATGAAGCAAAGGAGCAAACAGAGTATCTGTTGCTTGTTAAACCAATTACCAGAACAAATAGACACAGAACTAGTCAGATTTCTGAAGCTGCTTCTTTTCAGGAACAGAGATTAACATTTTTCCTTCCAAACAAAGCTGAATAGGGAAAATTATCTCATCACTAAACACAGGATTAAACATCACCAAGCACAGAATTAAACTTCACCAAAAACCAGTTTTCGACCAAAAGTCAGAAAGGATATGTAAACTCACGTTTGAATGTCAATCTTTCTAGCTAGCCAATAAGCCTTGCTGAATGTCACTCATCTTGGTTCCTTGTCATTAAAAACTTCTGCTTCGTTATTCAATTATTTCTTCAAAGTGCTGACCATTGCACCCTGGCTGGAAGAACTCCAACAGGGGAGTATTTCCTCCCAACAGCAGTGTAAAAAGCTTAAAACAACCCTTCCCCTTTAAGAAAGTCAACCAAAAAACCCTCCGAGAACCTCCGGAACCGGAAGCGACAGTAAGTCTAGGCATACTGCCAGAGAGGCAGTTTCTGTAAGCAGGGCAATAAAGATTAGGCTAGGAAACAACACCGAATGTTGTAATTCCTAACAGGATTAACCCTGTAAAGTGGAAAAAAACAAAAGGAGATTTCTTTTAACAACCGGTTCTCCAAACTGCTTAACTACTTAACTACTTAACAACCGGTTCTACCGAACTGGTGTGAACCGGTAGAATCCCACCACTGCTTACAATGCACATCAGGTTCTCAAATATACTCTTACTTTAAACAAGGCAAATTATATTCTCAGTTGCACACACAGTTTATATGGCAAGTTATTAGCCAAATTATATGTCTAAAACATATATCCTAAAACATATTCAATATTTTACTGTTTCTGGGCACTGCAGAGAGAAATTGGACTTAAATGGTTATATTATCACAGTCTGTTGTAGAATAAATGGTTGTCTGGTATTCATCTATAGTGACTCTTTTTAACTGATATGCCATTCTTATCCTAAATAAAATATGCATTGAAGTGCATTCTTCTCATCGGAAAATCAGCTTCCATACAGCAACCCTTCTGAAAAGGTCCATCATGCCCCATTATCATCTGAAGACTTGGAAGTGGGCCTGAATGATAATTGGAGAAAAATGAAGGAACATCTTGCCATGAGTAATCCCATTATCTTATTTTCTATAGCTGGGTATCATGAAAAGACCTATTTCAATAGAGTTTCCATAAATATATTCTGGGATTATTTTTTCCCTCTGTGAGCCAGAAGGTGACTAATTATGTTTACGATAACTGATGCTTTCTTCATTGATATTTTATTCAAAGCATGAGACATAAATCCAATAATCATAATAATTACCAGCATACAGCTCAGAGGTCACAGGTTCATTCACAAGTTCTGGAGCTGCATTGATCAAGAGCTGAGCAGTTTCTAAGTTATTGTATAAGGCAGCTACATGAAGAGCGGTCTCCCCAACAGCACCTACAAAGAGTGTCAAAGAAAGAGAAGCTATCATGACAATTGCAATCATCTGGGGATAGTCCTTCTAGAGATAGCCACAACTATGACAATTATGTTTATAAGTCACAACAGACAATGCTGGACAAGTCTATTCCTGGGATCTCTTGTATGTGGCCTCTCTCCTGACAGACGATAAATGAGAGTGACCATGCCATATGCCTTATGGATTCATGAGGGGCATTTTTTTTCTAGAAGGAAGTTCATTTAGTCATCTTGCTCCTTCCAGGATCTGAAGCTGTCCTTGCATATGCCAATCAAACACATTTCTACCACCATCTCTTCTTTGCTCCTCAAATTCTGCTTTCTCTTAATAGGTAATAGAGTCATGATAAATAGGTTGGATCACTACCTCGTTCATGAAGGTCACAGGTATGGCTTGCTATCAGCTTCTGGATGGCTGAGATATCATTTTCTTTTGCACCCAGGAGAAGGGGAGATTCCCAGATCCTGTAGCAAGCAGGAACAAAAGGTAATCAGTTCAGAATACTACAGATTACAATTCACATAGAAATATCTTTTCAACTCTCTTGTCATCGTCATCATCATCATCAGCTCTTGTCTTTCTAAACTAGGAAAATTATTATTTTTAATCATAAGGCAATGAAAAAAATCCCAAGAAATACAGATATATAAAAGTAGATATCATCTATAACAAGTTATCTTCAATCCAAGCCCTGCCATTTTTATTATGTTTTAAAGGGGGCAGTGTTATTTTGCCCATAAGACCCATAGATGGTAACGGTGTGTCAATATAGGCCACCAATCTGGAAAGTTAAAGAAGAGATCATCACTTAGCCCAGAAGGTCCATTCCATTGTGTGATAGGCCGTAGGCCGTCTCAGCCCTGTTGCCTTCTTTTAATTTTGATTTTCTAAATTTAAAGGGGGCAGTGTTATTTTAGAATAGTTATTTCTGAAATTTGTATTGTTCTTTCTCTTGTTACAGGATATTGAAGTACAAAGACTTAGTTACTAATTGGGTAATAACACCATAGAATGCCTTCAGGAATAGGGCTTTTTAAAAACATGGTAATTTACTGTTTTTATTTTTCTTAATACAGCTCCACAGGGATTATTTTCAAAAGCAACAAATCAGCCGCAAACTAGCAAATGCAAAATGTCAATGTAAGTCAATGCAGAATTAATGAATGTTGGAGCAAAACCTATCACAAATACATATCAAAACTATGCCAATAGATACATTATCTGAAACTTCTCTGGTGTTTCACTTTACACCAAACTTCAATTGTACTCTACTTTCTTTTATTTTCTCAGAAGGTACACTAAAAGCCTTGTGTTTTGTTAGTCTCAGTCAGAATAATGATAAAGAGTTGCCCATCAGTAGATTTTGTGTAGCTCAGTCATAGAGCAAACTTTAAGTATGCAATAGTTACTTTAATAAGATGCATATCCAGGAAAAGGAGACACCAGCATTTACATTTTGGTTCAAATCTACAGTAACTATTGAGCTAAAGAAAATGAATATTGCATTGGGTACTAAAGTCCAGATTTAGTACAAACCCTGAATAGATATTTATGTGCACACTTTTAATTTAAACTTTAAAAAATGACATGGAACCTATTTAAGCCATCATTAATTTAAAAAATAAGTGTAGGTGGCTGAGGCATTCTCAATTGCTGATTTATGTCTATCAGGGAAAAATACTCTCAATTTTTAAAACTTAATTTGTGGTAAAATCTAAAGTGTTGAAATCCATGAGAATTTTTGCTTGTCTTATTGTACAGAAATGTTATCTATATTATGGTTGTTATTCGCTTTTTACTTTAGGAAATTTGAGGTTAGCATTATCTATTTCATTACAGCCGTTCCATTACAAATTACAGAAATAGCATTTCATAAATATGTAAAATATTGCAAGTAGAATTGTGCTTGAGTCCTCCTTCTATTCTAAGCCTTCAGTAAATATTTAAAACCTGAAATCTATCGGTTCTATTAAGCTTGTCTTAATTCTATCCCTACTAACCATAACAGATCTTACCTTGCTAAAAGTTAAACATATTTCTTAGCCGATAAATGCACCTCCAAGGGTTGACTTATAGAATCTATAAAAGTTTCAGCTAGCTCACCACCAGGAGATCAATTTAGCAATTTCCTAATAACAGACGCAGCATAAATAGATCATATTTCTGTGTAAAAGAAGCAATGCATGTTCTACTGAGTCAGTGTTCCTCTTTTTATAAGAGCAAAGGTGCTGCTTATATGCAATTTTCTAGTATCTACCAACTAAAATAGCTGATAGCATAACATTAAATCTGGTCAGAGCTAAAACTCTTCACTATTTTAGCATCATGATACAAAACACATAAGCAGCTGGTCGGAAACTACTATTAACACCCAGTAAGGGGAAATATTTTGGGGTGGCATCCAGAATAAGATCCATCCAGAATAAGATCCAGAATAAGTGTTCCTTAATTGTGTTGATAACATTATTCTGAAGAGCCCATTGATTCTGAAGAAAACTCATAACAGGTTTCTCTCCCGTCTACCTTTAAAATTATATTTCAGCCCTACTGGACTTAGCCCAGAAAAGGGGAAAAATAAATTTTAAATGAAAAGAAAATGATAAACCGTGGACAATAACAATTAGGCCACTGTTTCCATCCCCTGTTCAATGTAGAATTCAAAGTACTCTCATTTCAGAGATGTTTGTCTGGACTAAACTTGAACATATCTCTCTGGTAATTGGTTTTGCTGTAAATTCCTCTTACAATTAAGATTTTTTTTAAAAAAATCAGTTAAAAGGTGGTTTCTTGTGGCTTAATATAGTTTATCTTGAATGCTGGAATTAGAAGGAACAGATCTTGAGTTTCCATATGACATCTGTTGAGATATTTGAAGAGTACCATTACATTCCCTCAATCTTCTCAAGATGAAAAGTCCACGTCCTTCAAGCTCTATTTACAGGACTTTATTACTATCCCGCAGAACAAATTTCATTTTCTTAAAACTAACATCTACTCTATAGAATCATCATCACCATTAGTAAAACAAGGAATCCCACTGAGAAAACACATTTGGAGGTACCGTATTGGCCAAGACACTATTATTATTACAGTATTTATATAGCCAATTTATATAGCCAACCTCTTGGAATTGCAATGGGCATCATTACAGTTTTCTTCTTCCTCTCTTAGGTAATCTAAAATTCTATGAAAAAGTAGGGGATGAGATGATCAGGTAAGTTCACTCTCAGATCATTTTTAGCATAATATCAAAAGGAAAGCTCCAAAAAAAAAAACAATTGTATCAAAATGTTTAGACCTGTTTATTTGTAAGCTACTTCCTTGCATCTTTGTGACAGCCCAGGAAGATCAGTCACAATATTCCTGAACCAATAAAACCATCCCCTTAAAGTTAAATAACTATATTTATACGATAGCAGTGTTCCAATATCTAAAAGGTTATTATCTAAAAGAAGGGGGTCAACCTATTCTCCAAAGCACCTGAAGGCAGATCAAGAAGCAATGGATGGAAACTAATCAAGGACAGAACCAACCTAGAACTATGGAGAAATTTTCCTGGCAATTAGAACAATTAATGAGTGGAATAACTTGCCTCGAGAAGTTGTGGGTGCTCCAACACTGAGGGTTTTTAAGAAGAGATTGGACACCCATTTGTCTGAAATGGTATAGGGCAGTGATGGCTAACCTTTTTGCCATCGTGTGCCAAAAGTGAGGGGGAGCATGGGGGGGCATGTGCCCATATCCATAATTCTATGTGCACCGCCCCCCCATGCTCCCCCTGCTTTTTGCACATGATGGCATGATGGGCCTGGTAGGCCCATTTTTTGCTCTCCCCAGGCTCCAGAGCCTTTCTAGGAGCCTGGGGAGGGCAAAAACAGCCTTCCCCAACCTCCCCTAGAGGCCCTCCGGAGGCCAGAAACAGCGTGTTTCCTGACTTCTGGTGGGCCCAGAAGGCCTGAAAATCAACTGGCTGGCACACATATGCATGCCGGAGCTGAGCTTGCGTGCCCACCAATATGGCTCCACGTGCCACCTGTGGCACCCGTGCCATAGGTTCGCCATCACGGGAATAGGGTTTTCTGCTTGAGCAGGATGTTGGACTAGAAGAACTCCAAGGTCCCTTCCAACTCTGTTATAGGGAAGAGTTTGCTCCATGCTCTCAGACTCTGGATATTTGTGAGAAGGAAAGGACCAGCCTAAATCCATTCCAGGATTGTTAAGTATAATGTTTGAAAGATTCAAGTAGAAAAATACAATATACCCAGGTCTCTCAGTGCAGTAAGATATGGAGTATTACCTAGTCTGATTTATTTTGGATGTGCTCAACTCTCTGAGTTGTCCAGTTTCCTTACAAAACTGTAAGATGATCTATTTATCAGGAGAGGTATGGGGAGGGACGACAACATATTCTGTTCCAATGTTCAGTTGCAGATATTAAAACAGTGCATAACAAGACATTGTGATTTTGAAGTTAGATTCTGGAGCACTGAATGACCAAAACATTATCCCTATAATTATTCCCCATAAACTGCCATAAATAAAAGGAAGAAGCTAAATAAGTTGAGTTCTACAACTTGGTTGCCAACTGTAGTTTATTCAAATTCTATGAAAAATGTCAATGCTGCATTTTATTCAAAGGAAAGAATACAGAATAATTTTCTCCAGCCTCTGGCCTCCATCTCAGTTTCAATCAGCGCTGGCTAAGAAATTCTGGGAGTTGAAGTCCACACATCATAAAGTTGCCAAGTATGGGGAAAAAAACCATTGATCTAAATAGATAACTAAATGAATACATAGGAAGCATATTTAGTTTTTACGTATTTTCCTGCCTCACAACTGAAAGATTCCCTATGGTTTATAGATCTGAAGGGCTTTGGAATAAAGGCACATTAGCAAGCAGTCCATACACCAAGGGCCATCAGGTATATGTCACTGAAATGACAACCCATCATTTCAGAAAGAATTACATGGGAGAGCTGAGTTTATTTAATTTCATTCTTGTCTCTAATGCACAAAACAACCCTGTTCTTGGCTGTTTCCCACTCAAATTGTCTAATGACAGAATACCAGCCTACAATCAATGGGTGGGTGGGAATAGCTGAAGAATGTCAAGTCCCAACACCAGGAGGGATCATGCATGCCAGGCCAAGGTTGACCTTAGTTAAGGAAAACAGAACCTGTCAGAAAGGCAGCGGATCTAATGGGCAAAGTGCCACACCTCAGCCCTGATTCATAAAGCTCCCCGAGCTCTGTGCCAGCAAATGCCCTGAAATGAGGAAATGCAGTTGGCACTGGCTCCAAGCAGAAGCTTAGGCTAAACTGAAGGCAGCCTGGCACTGATTCCTGGCATCCTATTCCCTCCTGTTTTAGAACTATCACAGCAAGCTGACGAGGTTTCTTTAACCCTCCATTTCCATTTATGAGAAAGGCTGATGTTAGGGTTTCTTCTCTGATAGTGCCTCATGAGGGCTAGCCTCATGAATTCCCTGAAAGGAAGGCAAGAATGGGAAACAGGCATGATAGGAAACCTGGTTTTGCTTTTTTTTAAAAAATTCCTTTTTAACATAAACTTGGCTATCAGCAAGATTTAGTAACTATCAAGTCCCTTTAAAGCATGGAGAGGGATAAAACGCAACTGGCAAGAGGGAAATAAGATTCTTTCCTGAATATCCCCCCTCAGCACCACTTTACGTATAACACCCCCCCCCCTTTTTTAGTTGGTCTTTATAAATAGGTGCCACATTATAAATGGTTTCAGGAAGAAATGTACTATACTGTATTATAAGACGTAACATTTTAGACGTACACATGCATTCCTCTTCCTTCTCACCTTCCCCAAAGTTTAAATCTCCTTTCATCTGCCCTCCTCAGATTGTTAGAAAGCAACAAACAAACAGAGAGAGAGATAAAAAAAAATGTGGAAGTGTAGGTGTGGGTGTGTTTTTGGGCAAAGGAACCAACACTCCAAGAATTTCCTAGCAGCAACAGGGAAAATAACTTGGAAGTATATCCAAAAACTAACTACCAATAATGAAATTTCATTTTCCCCGTGATAAACAATGATAACTGTTTTGCAAAATACTGTAGGCTAAAAGGGAGGCTGTGCCTGACTCTCCCCTAATTATTTCCTCTGTAATCTTTTTCTATCTGGTCTCAATCAGATAGAAATTCCAATGTGTGTTATAAAAGCAGAGGATGGATTTATCTCTTAACTGCATTGCAATTTAGAGACAAATGCAAGGGAGACGATGCCCCTTTAAATGAATTTAGCAATAGCATGGAGCTGTACTTTGTCATATACTACAAAAAGAGAGAGTCAGGCTGTGGTCAATGTTTCTGATAGTCACTAATGCCTAAAATCATTCAATCTCATTACTAAGTTTGCCTGGCATTGTCACTTTTCATGAAACCTGATAAATGGACAAAACCAACTTGAATGAATCATTTTTTTTTCCAGAGTAGTTCTTTGTATTGTGCGCATACCTCCTTTTCACAGGCACCGCTGAAAGCTGAATGCTATTATTGGGCAGATAAAAAAGATAATGGGTTTGTATGCATTCTCATAATGTATTATAATGAAATGTAAAAATATATAATGATCAAATTATAAGACCATACAGCTCCTAGTGACTTTGGCCGGCACACAACATGAAAAGCAATAAAAAACAAAACAGAAAAGGTAAAAAAACAGCCAGCATCTGAGAAGAAAGCGTTCAGCAACAAACTCATAAAGGGAGCCAACCAGTCTAACCAAGGAAAGTTTACAGAGACCTTTAAACGAAACTCAGGGTGGGGGTTGGAATGCTAACTCAGAGGATCAAGTAGTGACAAAGAAGATGTGTTTTCTGGGTCCCATTAGGTAATTCTGTGAATGACAGGACTCAGAGCACACACACTTTAACTGATCAGAATAGATGGGCAGGTTAGTTAGTCCCTCGGATACAATAATAATGTAGTAATAACTACTTCTAAGTTATTGCTACATTGTAGAAGAAAGAATGGAAGTAAACTACAGAGGCCTAAGCACAACTAGTCTATATGAACAAAATGTTAAGAACTCACTGCCCAAGAATGAGAGTTTCTCAAGCTTCCTGAGCTGCAGTGGGCTAAATGCTCTTGTAAACACAAAGCACAGCATCTTGTACCACAGTATTTGTCAACTTCAGTCACTGTGAGGTGAATTCTGAGAGTTGGAGTCCACCTATCTTAAAATGGCTGAGGTTGAGACACATTGTGCTAGCACACATACCAGGGTCCTTCCTCTTTAGGGTGTTTATTCAGAGAGCCACCGTTTTCCTTTGTGCAAATGGAAAAAATACCAGAATATATGTTCATTTGGGGCTGGGTTGAGTGAGGGAGCAATGCAACTCTATGGCACCATAACCAACTCCAGTTCACACTGACCAGGGCAGAATATGGGTAAGGAAGAGAGTTGTATGTAGAATTCATCTTCCTAACTCAGGGGTTCGATTCAATTTGTGGATATGCATTCCAATTTAAGGGAACAGGAGCAAATGATGTACAGTATGTTAGTTTCAAGCTCAAGCTAGAAACTCGAGCGACTACAGATCTTGGAAATCCAGAACTATTTTTTAACTAGATAAGCAGTATAACAATAAGCTACATTCTATCAAGTTCATGCTCCATCACAATCCACCTTAGTGGTCCCAGTTCTGATTTGTCCAAAACTTCTTATAGACTTCATCCCTGATGTGTTTTTCTCCTCCTAACTCCATCTAAGTTCTACCAGACTTTACTTCTAACTCTTTAATATTCTCCCTAACTCTATTGGGAGCATCTCCCACAAACTGTTTTGTTTTTGAAAGAAATTATCACCCACCTGATCTTTCAGAGTCTGCTGAATGTCTGAGGATTTAAAAAAGGCAACAACAACAAAGCAAGCTCATTAAAACTATATATCATACGGTTTTAATTAACATTTAATATAAAGAAGAGGAAATGCTCCCCGTCTGCTTTTAATTGTGGGGCTTTATGGGAGAACTTGCCATAGGAATGGCAATGTTTATTTTCACATATCATAAAAATGAATAACTTGCAGAAAGGTAATGATGATGATGATGATGATGCAAACTACAGGGGTAATAACAATAATTATGGATATACTGAATTATTCTTTTACCTCCTGCTAGAGATTCTTCTCCTCTCTTCCCCTTCAATTTTTGGACATAATGCCAAGTTGGAAAACATACATTGATGCATTTTATTATGTTTTACTTATAAACATACATACATACATGTAGAATGCTAATCAAAAACAAATATATTCCTCTGCAGTTCAAATATATCCTTATTTAAACAGTCCAAAAAAAGAAGTCTGAATAGATTTTTTTTCAGCTGGATATTCAGCCATGCAAATTTACTTGAAAGTATCATTATTTTTAGTAGATTGACTCCCAAATGACTTAAAATCAGAAGGAATCCAGTGGCATCTTTTTGGGACTAAAATTTTATTAACTGGCATTAGCTTTCATGAGCTCCACCTCACTTCATCAGAAGCACAAAATGATATAATCTCTCCTATTATATTATCAATAATTCATCTTTCTTATTAGATTGGAACTAATATTTTGACTTTCAATTCGTTGCCGCTGGTAATGTCTGATTTTTCTTTTCTTCCTAATTATCTACAACCAGAAGTAGTCTAATTAATGGATTCTGTTATCCTCATTGAGAAATTGGATGATGTCATGGACATATCCTATGTAGCTCTGCAGTTAACAATATCAAAAATGGCTTGCCATTGTCTTCCTGCAGAATCAGATTAGAAAAGATTAAAATAAACGTAAAAATGCCAACCTTTATTGCTGTCCTGAGTAGCAAAAAGCACCAAAGAAGATTGTCAAAGCTTTTGGCAGACGTTCATGTCTCCAACAGTGTTCTGGGAATTGATTCTGCCCAACCAAAGCCAAGATTAAAAAAAGGTAAAGACATGCTTGAACAAGCTCAACCTGGGATGACTACATGGATCCTTCTATGTAATTTTCTTGGCAGCAAATCAATAGTGGGTCGCCATTGCTTTCTTTTTCAACTTCCCAGCCTCATCCAAATACTAACCAAGCCCCCAAATGCTTAGCCTTTGGCTGTTAGCCAAATTTGACTGGGTCTTGCCATTTGCATGGGGAGAAAGACAAGAGTTTTACAGCTGAAATCCTCTACAAGGGCACAGAATTACCTAACGTGCAATTTTTCCCAGGTCCCCTGCTAACACAGACCTTTATTATTACTTGCTTTATTAATGAGATCAGCTTCTTTACTGCTTTCCTTACCTACTTATCATTTATAGTGGGCTGTTAGTGACAGAGTTGCCTCTGCCAAAGGACAACTTCAGCATTAATAGTCCTTAAAATTTCATAGTGCATAAGAAGGAGTAGCAGAGCTGATAATTTGAAACTTGTTTTCCATTATCTACTTCATGAATTCCATCATTTCCTCCAAATTTCAAACCAAACTGATAAAAATGTGTCAGTATTGCAAGTATAAATATACTGAGAACTGACACAATTACTTTTCTTACCCTAATTTTTGGAACACATATTTCTGTCAGTTCTTTTGGCAAAAGCCACTAGTTTGCTGACATTAGGGGCTTTGCTTCCTAAGCTATTAAGATTTTCTTCCGCCATTAAAATCTCTTGAGGTAACTGCTTTCACACATGTTCAGCCTCATTTTGAAGCTAAAATGCTGCCATAAGTGTAGATTTTAAAGTAAATTCACTGGAGTACACTGGACAGAAGGTGGAATCAGCAAGGTGACAATGAAGAATACACTGCAGCAGCCATTTTGAAATAGTCAACCCAAGTCCTTTTATCTGAGAATAGAATTTCCCTTTTGTTGAACTCTACTTTTCTATCTTACCAACCTCAAAAAACTAGAATGGCTTCATGCCACAAAGCAATAAAAAAGAAAGTGAAAGCTAAGTAGCTTTTTACAACAACTGAATATAATATTTATTCAGAAGATAAATATTTCTGTAAAAAATGTATGCATTACACAAGTAAACCAGAAATTAGTTTTACTCTATAAGTGCACTATATTTTTTTTTAAAAAAATAGTGTGCACTTGTATGTGTGTGGGGGGGTGTCTTTTTGAGTCAGTTTTCACTCCTGACGACTGTCTTGATAAGTCCCTGCAGTTTTCTTGGCAAGGTTTTTCAGAAGTGGTTTGCCCTTTCCTCTTTCCTAGGGCTGAGAGAAGGTGAGTGTCCCAAGGTCACCCAGCCAGTTTTGTGCCTAGGATAGAACTAAAACGCACAATCTCCCAGTTTCTAGCCTGGTGCTTTAACTACTACACCAAAATGGTTTTCAAAAAATAGCATATAAGTTAAATATTTTTTAAACAAATCTACATTCCATACCTAGGCGTATCTCTAAAATATCTTCATAGATTTGTTTCAAGATGGATTCTGGGAAATATTTGATGATGTATGCCAGTTGCATAAACAATAGTCTGAATTAACTTCAAAATGATAAACTGTTTGCAAACTCTTTCCTTTCAGTCTTTCAGAAGGCTTTCAGTCTTTCAAAATAAACATAGCAATAGTGCTTGAAAAACTAGTTTAGTGAAGGAGGAGTACTTTGCTTCCCCAAAATACTTTCTGCGTGGATAGCAACTCAAGATAAGTATGTATTCAGTGGTATTACAGGATAGATCAGTGATGGCAAACCTTTTCGGCACCGAGTGCCCAAACTGCTAGCCAGTGCACATGCACGTGCAGGCCACCAGGTGTTCTGGTTTCAGGCACATGCATGTGTGCTGACCAGCTGGTCTTCATGCATGCCGAAGCGCTGGAAACCCGAAGATCAGCTGGCTGGCACACATGCCCACAGAGAGGGCTCTGCGTGCAACCTCTGGCATGCGTACCATAGGTTCGCCATCTGTTGTGGCCCGTCAGCAGCCTGTGCAGTTAGTAGCTGATTCCGACAGCGAGGAGGCTGGTGTGGTGCTGTGCCAGCAGCCTGCGCAGTTGGCACAGGCTGCTGGCCAGGGCCTTCAGAACCTCCAGAAGCTCCCATAAGTGAAGAGGAAGAAGAGGAGGAGCCTCTTCTCGATGCACGAGCGCGCAGAGCTACGAAAAGGTCTCCTTGAGAGTATGGCTTGGGGCTAATTGGCCACTCCCCTAGCCTATTTAAGGAAGGATGATGACTGATGCAATTTGCAGGAAACAACTTAGTTCACATTCCTTTGAGTCTTGATTACAAAAATGTTTGATTTCGGCTCTTATTTTTCTCTTATCAGTTTTCCTGCAAATTGCTTCTGGGCATTCTGCCAACCACAGTAAGATTATGGTTATCTGAAATACTATGCCTCAGAACTGAGTTATTATTCTTTGAATTCTTGTCAGCTGTTAATGAAATTAAATTAACAGCCCTTGTTCAGAAAAGACTGATTTATTGTACTTGTGTTCGAACAACTACTAAGAAAGCTCATTAGTAGTCTTTAATTAGTAAATTAAGTTTTGTACAGACTTTGTGTGTGCTGCATTCTTTGGGGTCTGTAGCTGGGGCAGAACACCATCATGGGGATAGATTCTTCAAGAAAGTGTGCCAAATCATTGTTTGTAGCTAAGTCAATCATGTCCATTAGGTGTTCAGTATATTAGACAAATAGAAAGCCAATAAACAGAAGCTTAATGGTAAGGAAACACTCCTTCTGCAGACTGTCCTCTAGTTAGCAGAGCTGAACAATTGAGGAGGGCTAGGTTGGTCCAACAGCTGTCATAAAATGGGTTTATGGGTCTCAGGATTTCTTATGCTGCCATACTGTTAACAGCATTCCTTAGAGTAGCAAAATTTTTATGGCCAAACTTCTATTAAGGTAAAATATAGTCGAACATTAAACCATGAAGCAAAAAGTACTGATTTTCATACCAGATTCTCATTGTATTTAATGAGAATTTTACCAAATTTGAAATTGTGCCACTTCAGATATCACAATATTCTTGGCAGCTTATAAATAGACACAGAAGTCAAACTTATATTCTTATGGCAAGCAGACAATTTCATCATAAACATACAATGAAAGATTTCTCATCGCTACCTTTTCATTGCTCAAGGATGAAAACTCATTATACAGTGCTCCACATTTTTTTTTCCAACATCTTAAGGATGGCGGTTAAGGTCAAATCAAGTTCCACTTTGAAATGTCGATTCCTGTCCAAAGCACGCACGCCAAATCTGTTTCCCAATATCTGAGCCTTCCAAGAAGATAAACCCAAAATATCAATGAAAATTGGTGACTCTGCTCCAATTTTCATTCAGCCAATTCTTGTAATTGGCCACACGACCCCTCCTCAAGTTATGCTGGCTGCCTTTCTCCTCTTTCTTTTCAACGCTCCAGGTATCTCTCCTTCAGAGGCTGATTATTCTCACTCCCCTTCATAGGGAGAACAATTTGCTGCTCAAGGAGAGATAAGTATTCGCAGGAGGGGGAGAAAGGGGGAAGCAATTCCACCGCCTCTTCCAGCTTTATGGATGATGGCGAGTACAATCTGAAATGCATCACAGCACCCAGTCATTGCACGAAATATGTCCTGAGAGCACATTGCCTAATCTTGCAGCAAAACCATTTGGCCAAACCATTACTGTATATCTCTGAGGGCATAGAACAGACAAGGCAATATTGCTTTGGCTCTTATTTAGAAATTCCTTTTACCACAAGGAAGCAGTCAGAGTTCATGTGTATGCGTGTTTGTATTTCATTAAATGGGTCTAAAGAATCTATGATGGTCACATTCTCCAAATCTACCATTTCCTGATGGAAAATGCTATACAAGTTGTCCTCTACAACTTAAACCAGTCATTTAGCGACCATTCAAAGTTACAATGGATTTCCTCATTGAATTACTTATGACCTGGTTTTGAAGCTCTGACAGCTGCTATTTCCCGATGATCACATTTTGGATGCTTGGCAACCAGCCTGCATGTATGACTGTTTGCAGCATCCCACGGTCATGTGACCATGACCTATGGTGTTTTTTGCCAGAAACAGGTGTTTATTTTTGTTTAACATTAAAAAAAAAGGCCATTGGCTAAAATAGGTTCACTTAATGACTGCGCCATTCACACAGTGAATATGGCATTCACTTAACCAGCATCGCAAAAAAAGTTGTAAAAACAGGTGCAGTCACATGGTAACCCATTTAATGACTAGCATCACTTACGACTGTAATTTTGGGCTCAATTACTATCGTTAGTCGAGGATCATCTGCATATCCTTGAATTTATGCTCTAAATTAATAAAACATTGTTTCCCAACCTTTGAGACATTTGGAGATCTGAGACAAGCTTGCCAAAATTGCTGAAGGGGTGGAGTAATGATAAATGATTTACAAAATAACTGCCATGCAGGACAGAATAATAATAAATCTACCAAATGTTCCCTTCTACCTTGACTTATCTAGGTCATGTGGCGCACTCCAAACACAAGCCATTGGGCATTAAGTACCATCCATCATTTACTTTCTCAGAAAACTTGAGGTACCCATTTGAGGCATAGAAGAATTATTTGAAACATAGGTGATTATATGGAAAACCTTGCTTTGCTGCATACCATCTTCACGTGTTTAATTTGTATGTAAAAAGAAAGAGAAGAAAAGGAATCTAACAGGCATCAGAGTTACCTCAAGATCAGAATCTTAACTGAAGATAGCAATAATTAGCTTAAGGTAATTAGTTTAAAATTAAAAGATGGGTTTGTTAAAACCTACAATATTTGTATGATATTGTATGAATGAGGACCCAGATTTTTGGGGGCAATATGCTGACATTTGTAGACTGCTCAGAGAGTGCTTCAAAATACTATGGAGCGGTATATAAGTCTAAGTGCTATTGCTATATTTGTCTTTTTCCCCCTGAGTGTTGCATCTTTGAATCTCCTGTAAATTGGCCCCAATTTTATCTGTGGTGGTTTCTAGAGTTGTGTGACAATGTCAACAGCCTGCCAAGGAGATGGGACCCTATCAGCAACAAATTGCCCAAAGAGTGACTTTTCTATAAATGTCACTGCATAGGACTTTAGATGATGATGATTCAGATGAGACACCCACCACATCTTTCCAGAAAGCCACCCAAGTAAATGCTTGACCCATTATAGCGATGTGAGAGTCACCAACTTGGACACACAATGGGGTAATGTTATGATGATTTTGGTAGTTAGAAGAGATGGAGGTAAATCTGTCACCTGTCATTTCTTGAATCAGGGGCATCAGTGACACTGAAAAAAGTTGTCAGACACATATTTGGATGGCAAATGCCTACACTATAATAATGTTTAATCAATCACACTGAAAAGCCTCAAAATGATAAAGAAAATATGCCAAACTATAACAAAACAAGCAAGAAAGGAAGGGTGAGAGAAAGGCCTCTATTCAGGCTTTCTTAACGCAAATAAGAGATTAAAACCAAATTTTCCAATTTATTCCAAAAGATTTATCTGTCACGCACACATTCTCAGACAAATTCACTGTCTGTAACTGTGGCTCTCTCACACCTCAGCTGTCTTCTTCGACCCACCAATTCACACTTGGAGAATGGATTGAAGCAATCCCACCAGCTTTCCCACACTCTCAGCTTGGTGTTTCCTAGCAATTCTGTAAAACAATTACCTCCACCAGATTCAGAAATGAAACAGAATGGGCTCTTGATGTTGTCAATTCTTGTAGAGAGTTTGACACAAAGGGGGAGTTTCTACTGGTGTCACTCTTCAGAGAGTTTGAAGATTTCACATCTGCTGTGTACATAACACAGTTTTCCAGTAGTTCCAGCTACTGCCCTGATATCATCTGAGCTCCACTGGCAGAAGTTTGGGTCATTCTTTATGGATAAGATTGCACAATTTGTGGCAGGTTTGTGGTCAGTTTGGATAATCTTTTACCTAGAGTGCCTATCATACCATTTATCAGAATCTGTTTTGTTGCTTTTTGCCTGGAGAAGCAGATAAAGTTCTAGGATCTGGTTGTGCCATTACTGACCCATTAAAGCTTCTCACAGTGTCTTCTGCTAATAGCCACTCAGATCATTAATATATTTCATTGGCAGGTGGAATCTCTTACCACCTGAAGGGAAACAGTAGTGAGATCTTTGCTCAAGGAACTATTCCCATGCAGTCCTTTGTTGAAGAGGTCACTTTTTATAGTGTCCCTTCTTTGAGAGGCAAGATGGATCCTTCTTGCTTAAATTTGTTCGCTTATATGAAATAAAAATGACACAAACTATTTGAAAGTATTGCTGTTTTGGCTATTGCCTTCTTCAGCAGCTCTGATACCCAAAAAGGATGCTGTTCCCCAACATGACAAGTATAATTTATTGTCTTTTTCTCTTTTTAGAACAGCTGACGGTGGAAACAGAAATCTTGCTTTTTTGAATCTTCGGAGTAAGGCGGCATACAAGTTGAACAAATAAAACCTTTCTGTTTTGTGAATTACTCCACTAAATATGTTTTTTCAAGAACAAACTGAACATTCTGGAATTTAGAATTGAATTGTCTGATATGTTTTTTAACGCCACGCCCCATATTTGAAACATGAAAAGCTTGTCCTTTATTTCTATTTTTGTTGTAGAGAAGCAAAGTAGAAATAATCCTTCTGACATGTCCTGAAAATCTAAATATATGTAGTGGTAAATCTGATTTCAAAACGTTTCAGACTTACAAAGTCAAAACACTCAAGCAGACCTTGCATGTACAAAATTCTGTTTGAATATGCAAACTTTAGGAGCATATCTTACGCCTTTTTTGATTGGGGCACATGCATGAAAAACTCTCAGAAAAAGAAGTTGTTCTAAGGATTTTAAGCTTCAGGCTCTAATTTACTATGTATCACAAATATTTTTTTTCCTGCTAAGTGAAACAGGCAACACTCTTTCAGAATTGTAGGATGAGCAAAGAGGCATATAAATTAGGGGGGGTTGTCTTGGTGAATTACAAATGACACACACACACCCCAGTTACATGCACTGTGTATGTTCTAATATTTATTAGCATTAGATTAAGATTTCAGTATCTAGAATCAAGGCTTATTAAAATCAATATGGTGACAATTATACAGTGAAATGAGCTCTGCATGAGACTTAAGTGCAATCTTTATTTAAAATTTTTGTTTCATTAATTGGCAATTCTCACCATACATAGCTGCTGTGATAATGCACCTAATTTACTCTTTAAAAAGCTGTTCTGTTTGAATTCCACTTAACAGAAACAGAAATGAGCACTTACGCTCAGAATAATTTTGATGGCAACTACATGAATTCCCTTTTTAATACAGTCACATTTTAAGGCCAAAAGGTGGCAGCAGAGATCTGCACAAGTCACCAAAGTAGTTTCCAGAGTGAAAGGGTTTCTTTGAAGTCTTCTAGTTATGGGCTTAACAACCATCAGTGGATGTGATCTATTTTCCTCACAAGAATCATATGAAATGAAAATGATGAACACAAATCTGTCTATTCCAAAGTATCTAAGCTGGGCACCGTAATGCTAAACTGGAATTGGATACTAGGAGTTCTTGTAGATACTTTATTACCTTTCTCTATAATATGATCAATCACTATTAGTGATGATGGTTCTGAAGAAGATAATGAAACATCTTCAAGATGAAAATCAAGGTTAGAGAAAATTAAGAATCTAAAATATTCAGTTGTGAACTATATTTCTTCCCCATTATTGAAACTGGACCTCCAATTCCATGGAACTTTTCATTCACTACAACAAAAACCCGCCATTCCAGTGGTGAAATCCAGTTTTTTTTACTAGCGGTTCTGTGGGCATGGCTTGGTGGACGTGGTGTGACTTGGTGGGCATGGCTTGGCGGGCATGGCAGGAGAAGGATACTGCAAAATCTCCGTTCCCATCCCACTCCAGGGGAAGGATACTGCAAAATCCCCATTCCCTCCCCACTCCTGGGGGAAGGATATTGCAAAATCTCCATTCCCTCCCCACTCTGGGGCCAGCCAGAGATGGTATTTGCCAGTTCTCCAAACTGCTCAAAATTTCCACTACCAGTTCTCCAGAACCTGTCAGAACCTGCTGGATTTCATCCCTGCTCCATTTATTTTGAGAATTATTTCTGGCTGGATCTTAAACATATACAACATGCCTCCAGCCTCTGAAGACTGAATGATTAATTTAAAAACAGTGCCTGAACACGATACTTCGAATATCTAGGAGCTAAATAAGACAGGCACAAAGACAGGATATAAATATTTGTCAGGCTGATGTCTGGCAGGGGTGAAGGCTGAGTTAACTTTTTCTATTAAAGAGTGGGGTGTAGGGAGCCCAACTGTAGCAGGAGTGGCAGAGCCTGGGGGCAAATCAAAAGACGAATCAGCCTAGAATCTCTATGCTGCCATAATCGAACTAAGTCTAGCCCTTCTTGAATACTTTTAACCCTTATCTAGCACCAACATTAGTTGAGTAGTTTTCTATGCATAGGCACGAGCAATAAATCAGTTTAATTGGAACACTTAAGGTGTAGTCCTGATCTTTCTAATACCAGCATACTTAACACATCACCTCTTATGCTCCTCTACTTTGGGATAAATTTCTTCCTGCCAGCATACTTCCAATTTGAGAAGCACTCTGTAGCTTGCACTTACTCACAAGAGCTGATTGTTAGATTTTTCTAGAATTGTACAGGCCTGATGACAGCAAAGGTGACACTCAATGCCTAGTGTGCCAATCAGCCGTTGTGCAATTAGCAGCATGGTGTGGCAATGGAGCAAGCAAGGGTGATTTTTAAACATTTAGTGGTAAACCACTGGAACTATGCCACAGGGTATAAAGTGCTTCATGTGAATCAATGGTTATTTACTTTTTAATAGCCAAAATCTACTTCTCACTATTGTTTGTCAATTTACTCTAAATCCTGCCATTATGCAAACGTATGACAATAAAAGATGCCTTTGTTCTATGGACATAAGCTGAAGAGACCATACCAAATAATTACAACTTACTGGGCACACTCCCATTAGCGCTCTTGTAAGGAAAAAAATACCTTATTTATCTTCTGGCCTCACATGTGCTAAGATTCAGAATCGCACAAACTGTCCTTTAAAACAAAATCCGGAGCTTCCTTAGTTGCATTCAGCATTAAAATGTTTTTGTGAGGTCTTTCAGGCAGACATTTGGCAAACTTTTCTCATATTTCCATAGAGATTTCAGTTTACCAGAATAAGAGTTTGCACATTTCGGACAAATTCTGACACATTATTTTTTTTATAATTATTAGTTTGCATTTCACCACACAGGATTCGTTCAAAATGCCGTCCAGCTGCTACTACACTGGCAGAGCTGCTGCTTAGAAGGACTGATGAATGCACACCCTTCCCTTTTCTCTGTAATTAGCGTTATTGTCCAACAAATTAACATTTTTATGTTTTTGCAGACCTCTGAAAACTATTCAGAATACTGTTGCTTTGTTCAGAACATTTCAAATAGTTAATTTCATTTCTAGTTCCTAAAGTCATTCATTCATTCATATATTCTAGCACCAGCAGACTGGCTCCACAAATCGTAGAATATCACTGCTGTGGTTGTGATGGCCATGGTTAATAGTTATCTCTGCAGTTAGTTTTCCAGTATTTTGGGTCCTCAGCAGATGCTGCAATCTGTGACATTACAGCATAATCACTAAGTATCAGTTGTTATCTGGCTGATTTAGGTCTTGAAGGAGACGGGAAATTTTGTTATTTCCAGCCAGGCAGACTTTGTCTTTCCAGCAAATGCATAAGTAGGTGTGGCACATCCATTCTTCAGACATGCCCAAACCAGCAAAGGAGTGATTGATGGATCTTCTTCTTAACAGTTGCCTGTTGCCTGTGTGTTATATCATCAGTCACGCAAGAAGATACAATCTCATTTCATCTGAAACATCTCCAACTTCTATAAATCCCGATTAAGTAATGTCAATGTTTTTGCTAGATAGAGCAAGACTGGCATACTGGCTGCATGAGATACTCAAATATTCATTTTCATGTTTTTCTTCTTTCAGAGATACACCACAGTAGGCTGGCAAAAGCCTCTTGAGAATTGGAATACCATTTTCAATTGTAGCATATGTCTTGCAACAGAAAACAGAAAACTTTCCCTATATTTCTTAGTCCCCAATGTGCCACTCAAAGAATCGAATCAGAACTTTGCTTCAAAAGCCATTTGCTATACAAGAAGATCCTTCTCTGCTGTATACTGTACATAGCAAGGGAATGTCTTAACAATATATTTCAAGACAAAATTCTCCAGTATGTTAGGCATACTGTCTCTCAGAGAAATTAGCTCTGTGTTTCTACTTCTTAGAGCACAATCTGAAAATGGAATATTAGAAATTATTTGGAAGAGGTGCTTCAAAATCTGTAGAAAAACCTACCCAGCAATCCTTTAAATCAGCCATACTTTCAATGTAAATCTAAAAATGAGAGCCATCTTGAATTGTCGTCATCATCATCGTCATCAGTGGGTAATCTATAGTGTATAGTTAGATACACAGTCTAAGAATATGGAAGCTTAATAATTTATATCCTAACCAAAGACCTAAGAATTATTAAGGTAGCATCTGAGAATATAGGCATTATTATATAGGCATTATATTATGGGCGTCGTTATTATTATTATTTGCAATGCTATTAAACTAGCTGTTTTTAAACTATTTTCATAGAATAAATATTTGAAGATCAATTAACAATCTGGGATCAATAAGCTAAAGAATTTGGGGACCCCTTGCTCTAAATGAAGTCTTGGAGCTTTCTTGTCAATGTATGTATCCTTCAAAAATAATGGTATCTGATAATTCAAATGGTTTCCACATACTCTCCACTTTCCACAGCTGACTAGCATGGCTGAATTCCTCCTGAATAATCAGGTATCCCTCTCACCAGTTTAGCTAGTAGGGACGATCTGTTTTACTTTTCTGTACCAGTTTCCAAGAAAATTTGACTGGAATTCATACCATCCCATTCTCTTTCTCTTTCTCCAGCAAATCAAGAGAAGGCAACAGATGTTTCATCACCCACTTTGTTCCAAATGCTTCCACTGCACAAGCCTGATGTTTCCAAGCTTATGTCTCCAGTGGCCCATGTTAAATCTACTTTTAAAATATTGACAGAGATTAATAAGCATCATTGTCTGCTTTTGTAATATACTCCTACTTCATTATACTGACATCAATTCTGACATTTGCTCAGTGTTGACTTTCCAAAACCTCAACCCTATTGGAAAAAAGAAAAGCACATACTTCAAAGCACTAGTTGGATCTGAACAACATTTATCCAGCTGCCATGCCAAATGCAATCTGCAAACACTCATGGCAAGAACTTAAAACAAAATTTGGATAGTTTAGTAGCGATGACGCTCTACCTAGTCAACATGTATTGGATGAACTCAAGGCTAGCAAATAAAGATTTATTGCTTCTGAAACATAGGACTCAAGGTAAGGAAGCACAAGCCTCATCAAGTTCACCAAAATGAAATTAAGATTTGCAAAATGTGAATTAGAATTCCTTGTATTCTAAGCCCCCTTTGGGAGAACTTGGCAAGTCTGTTCTGCTACTTGGGTCAGAGGAAAGCTTCTGTTCAGAGAATTTTCTTTCCAAAAAAGTAGGGCTGAGTCTCCCAAGTCATCCATATGCCAGGAATTACATAGCAAGGAAACAAAAATCTACAGGGACCATAACTACCGTGTTTTCCCGAAAATAAGACCCTGTCTTAATTTTTTTGAACCCTGAAATAAGTGCTTGGCCTTATTGCCATGTGCTCAAAAGCCCAATTAGGCTTATTCTCAGGGGATGTCTTATTTTGGGGGAAACAGGGTACTTTCATCACATTTCATTGTTGATCATGCATATGTATATAAGATTTGACATTTTAAGAGAAGTCTTTTTCCCCTTCCTCAGTTGTTGATGGAATGCCATCAGTCTGTGTTGCTGCATTGTTGTCGACTTGGTTTTAAACTCAGGTGGCACTTTGCCATCAACATATGCCAGCTGCTTGTTCCAGGGCAATTGCTAGCTTAAAAGTAGATAGGTGGGTTAGGAGACCAGGATTTTCTCATGCCTTACCTATATACAGGTAAGCAGGGCCAGGTAAACTAGGTTCCCCACATACCTGTTATCTCTACAGAGGTTTCCTAAAGAAATCCTTGCATTTCATAAACAGTCCTTCAGTAAATATTCAAACATTTAATTCAGCAAACTGGTCCCCAGGAATTCACTTAATCTGGAACTTCACAATCAACCAGATGGCAGTGAAATGCTACTGCTCTTCAATGACAAGCAAGCCAAGACATTGTATCATCTGCTCAGTTTTCAGAAAATGTCAACATATTGGGAAATACACGGATCTGAAGTTTACAAATGCACTTGGTAAACTGATAAAATATAGCAAGATTCACAACTGCTATAAGTAAGTTCTCTGATCCAACTGGATGAGAACCTTAACTGTACTGTGACTGGATTTACACAATCCACTCACTAAGCATGAGTGTTCACTATAGTTTCTTGATTAAGTCTCAATTGGCAAAATTTGCACAATGTACTAGACAAAAAGAAAATCTAATGACATATGCCTAGGTTTAATTCATTGTCTAAAAATTGAATCATGATAATGAAATTCAAATATATAATTTTGGTATTTGAATGGCCTATCATTCGCTTTATCTTTCATATATGCCTATGCATGTAAATGTGTATGTAATATCTTTAGTTCTGTTGTTTACTTGTTATTTTTTCAATATTTTTAATTTGTTCTTTTTAATCTTTTCTGTACATTTTTAGTTTTTAATTTGTTTTGTTTTTATTTTATTTTTTCTTATTTGTATTTTAGGTAGTTTACAATACCCACAGGGCTAGCCATAATACAGATAGTCTTTGACTTACAACCGTTAGAAGTTACAACAGATCTACCTGGGGGCTACTTACGACTTGGGTTCAAAGTTCTGATGGTCACCCCTCTCATTGTCATTTGACCAAGTTTTGGGCACTTGGCAATTGGGCCACATTTACGTCCATTTACGACATCCTGCAGTCGTGTCAGTACATTTTATGATGCTTTGGCCATAAAACTAACATATACTTTTAGTTTTCAGCAAAACTGTGCCCCTTGTGAACCATTGGTTCACTTAATGACTGAGGAGTTAATTTAACGACCATGGTGATTGCTTAACAACTGGCACACAAAAAGTTGTAAAATCAGGTCAGTCAAGTGACCAACTGATTGTCAGACCTGCCTCAGCTTGAACCCCTATATAAGAACTATCCTTAACTCCATTTATCGAGAAAGGTATAGTTTACTAGAAGTCAAGTGAATTACAGTACTGCATAGTCAGAACTGAAAATCGCACACCAAAACCGCCAAGTCTAACTTCTCCCCCCACTTAGTTGCCTCCCATCACTGCCCTCCCCCCATATCCAATCCATTTCAAATAGGATGTTTTTAGAACGGTCACTTCAGGCGTAGGTTTGGTATGCAGCTGCTTTCCATTCCCAGCCGATTGTCCTTGAAGCCCATCTCGGAGACATACAGTGAAGTTTCAATTCCCTAGAAGCATCCCCCCCCCCCTCCCGCCCCCCCCCCCCCCCCCCGGTGCTCATGGCAGCTGACACTGAATGCTTGTGAAGTACAAGCGTGAGGTGGCAGCTGACACCCATTTTATGACCGTCATGACTTACAATTGTGATGGGCAGGCTTCCTTAAGGTCATGAGTTGAGGACTCCTATGTGGAGGAGAAGTACAAAAAAATTTCTACCTTATAATAAGCCACAGACAAAGGAGAGGTTAGGGAAGACTGATTTATCTTTTTTAAAAAAACAACAACAAGCATTTCTTTGATTTGGTCTCAATAGGTTCTTTCAATCTATGCTCCTCTAGATGTAATTGGACTGCAGCTCCCAGACTTTCACTCAGAAGTAATCCGATGAAGGAGGGTTGGAGAACACCAGTAGAGATGCACGTTTTGAAAATGTGTCCTAGCATTTTAAATCATCAGACATGGTTATGGTTTCTCTTGGGGATCAGAAATCCAACATAATCGACCATTGTCAAGATGGCAACAAAATATCACCTGGTTTTTATTATTTCCCTTTACTGCATCATATCAGCTTAGTATCACCTATCCTGGACAAAAACAACAGAATGACAGAATTGGAAGGGACCTTTGAGGTCTTCTAGTCCAACCCCCTGCTCAGGGAGGAGACCCTATATCAGTGATGGCTAACCTTTTTGCTGTCACATGCCAAAAGCATGGGGAGCATGGAGGGGTCACACCTGTGAGTGCCCACACCCATAATGCAATGCCCCCACGTGCCCTGCCCCCTCCCTGCGCATCCGTGTGCAACCCCCTGCGGCCTGTTTTGTGCCTAGTAGGCCTCCCTGAAGCTTCCTGGGACCAAAAATGGGCCATGGGGGGGGCGTCGCTTCCCCCATGCTCCCCCCACCTCCACGCATGTGTGCACATCTCCCGCAGAGACCCGAAAATCAGCTAGCTGGCGGGAGGCACATGTGCATGCACAGTGGAGCTGAGCTGGGCAAAGGTTTGCGTGCCCGCAGAGAGGACTCCGAGTGCCATCTGTGGCACGTGTGCCATAGGTTCGCCATCACGGCCCTATACCATAACAAATAACAAAGAAATAACAAAAAAAGACCATCTCTGGTCTTGGTGCAGCGTCCACAGAACGCATCCCTTTGCTGTGTACAGTAATACAAATCCCAAGGTGTTTCATTTTGCTAGGAATCACCTGCAACTAGCATCACCGCTTTGGTTTGTGAGAAGGCTCCCGCACATTCAACATGCACTTCAAGGTAATAATTTATGCCTGAAGAGGAAAGAAAGAGGAAAGAAAGTTCTTATGCTTCATTTCTCACAGGCAGGCATGAATAAGGCCACTTATAAGAACTTGTCAAGTGCTTTGAGCTGTATGCAGCACTTTCTGTGAACACACTGTCCCTTTTGATAAAACTCTAACACAAAGAGCTTACACTGAATGTAGAGCTTTTTATTATTCTCAAGGACATTTCAGGTATCCCTACTCATAATTTGAAAGGTCTGCAGTAAGAAGTAAATAAGAAAGAGAGAGAGAAATCAGTGACCTCACAAATATCACTTGGAAAGCTTTCTTGAAATCCAGGAAAGCATAGAACTAATTTTTTATTTTTTATTTTTTTATTTTATTTTATATTTATATGCCGCCCTTCTCCGGAGACTCAGGGCATCTTACAATGCGTTAAGCAATAGCCTTCATACTTTTGTATATTTATACAAAGTCAGCTTATTGCCCCCACAAACCGGGTCCTCATTTTACCCACCTTAGAAAGGATGGAAGGCTGAGTCAACCTTGAGCCTAGTGAGATTAGAACTCGCAGTAATTGCAGGCAGCTGGACGTTAAATGCTGCCTTAATAGGAGGCATTAGCCTACTACGCCACTCAGGCTCCATTTTAACCACAGTCCAGCTCTGTCCAATGAATACTTTCCAATGAATTGAGTAATACTTCCCAAAAGTTAATATGCAGAAGAGTGGAGCTCCAATTTTCTTATTCTTCATTAGAATAATAAATAGCAAGGTGGCTTCATTTACAAATAATCCTAAGAATAATGTGACTTCACACCTGAATCACATGTTGCCTATCTATTATATATTTTGAGAAATGTGCAAATTTAAATTCAATCAGACCGGGAAAAAATATTGAGGTAATTAACTTTTTAACATACAATTCAACTGACAATAGATGAGCATTAATACGTAAAAAAGAAGTTGTTTTCTAGGCTCTTTCTAATCTTTGTTTACTAGTGCAAAGCTCCTTTCTTTCTCCTGCTTTGGCTTGAATTACTCATTATGTCATCATAAAACCAATAAATAAATAATTTTCTCACTAATTATTCAACTTGGAGCACTTGGCATTTTATTACCCAGACCTTTAAAATTATGTATACATGCCAAATAAAATCTATGAAGTTTACTTAGTTATTTAAAACATCATGTACTATTCTTCACCCTGTGGCAATTGACAGGATTCACATACTGGTAGCACTGAAAAAAGGGACAAATGCAACTAGCTAAGTTTAAATCTAAAGAAAATAACATTGCAACCTGGCACTGAAAATATTATGGGCTTGCATCATAGCCACATAGACTTTTGTTAATTGTTGATATGGGGGGGGGGGGAGGAGAGGGAGTGAGAGAACTTTGCAGAAGGGACAGAGATTTATTATAGTACAGGTAGTCCTCGATTTACGACAACAATTGTATCCAAAATTTATGTTGCTAAGTGAGAAATGTGTTAAATGAGTTTTGTCCCATTTTACGACTTTTCTTGCTACAGTTGCTAAGTGAATCGCTACAGTTGTTAAATTAGTAACATAGTTGTTAAGTGAATCTGGCTTTTCCATGGGCTTTGCTTACCAGTAGATCTCAAAAGGTGATCATGTGACCCCGGGACACTGCAACCGTCATAAAAATGAATCGGTTGTCAAGTATCCTAATGTAAGTCACATGGCTATGGGGATGCTACAATGGTCATAAGCAGAGGTGGGTTTCAGCAGGTTCTGACCAATTCTGGAGAACCGGTAGCAGAAATTTTGATTACCGTATATACTCGTGTATAAGCCGACCCGCATATAAGCGGACCCCCCCAATTTTACCCCCCAAAACTGGGAAAACTTGTTGACTCGCGTATAAGCCGGGGGTGGAAAATGCAGCGGCTACTGGTAAATTTCAAAATAAAAAAAGACTGGTCAAAAGTGTGAGGACCTGTCAGAAATCACTTTTTTCAGCCCTCTGGGTAGTCCTTTTGTGCATATGGACTACTCAGAGGGCTGAAAAAGTAATTTTTGACTGGTCCTCGCACTTGTGACCAGTCCTCGAACTTACCACTGTCCTCACATTTTATGTTTTTGCCCTATCTTGTCACCATGGTGAAGAGAAGCAGTTGTGAAATGAGTGACATGGTTTTAAGAATGCTGTACGGGCATAAATGTGAGGATGGTCATAAGTGTGAGGACCAGTCAGAAGTTCGAGGACTGGTCACAAGTGTGAGGACCAGTCAAAAATAACTTTTTCAGCCCTCTGAGTAGTCCATGTGCACAAAAGGACTACTCAAAGGGCTGAAAAAAGTGATTTCTGACAGGTCCTCGCACTTTTGACCGGTCTTCGCACTTATAACTGGTCATCATTTATGCCCATTGTAGCATTCTTAAAAATGGTGTCACTCATTTCACAACTGCTTCTCTTCACCATGGTGACAAGATAGGGCCAAAACGTAAAATGTGAGGACAGTCGTAAGTTCAAGGACTGGTCACAAGTGCGAGGACCAGTCAAAAATAACTTTTTCAGCCCTCTGAGTAGTCCATGTGCATAAAAGGAGAGGGAGGAAGAGAGGAGGAGAAGAAGAAAGGAAGAGGAAGTAGGGAGGAGAAGAAGGGGGGAAGAGAAAGTAAGAAGGAAAGAAAAGAGGTGGTAGGTTTGAGGAGAAAGATTGCTGTACAATAAAAAAGATGAAAGGGAAGAAAACCAACCCCAAAGACATATAAAGATATTAAGATAAAGAATGAATTGTTAAACTTTAAAGAATAAAAGAGAACAAATATGAATAAATAGCAATAATTAGAAACACACATACAAACATACAATGTATTTTCTTTGAATATTGAATATTCCAATTATTTCCATGCAATCCAATTTCTTACAAATCAATTAATTATAATTACCAAATAATTTCCCCCAATATTCTTCCAAACCACAACTTAACCATTTCTGCTTTCAACACAATATACAATTAATAATATCTCAATTATTACAATTCCCTATTTAAATAGAGCTTTTTTTTTCTTTTGTGTTTTAAATCTTGAACTCCCCTCTTTTGCCATTTGCCATAAATTTACCATTGTTTGCACCAACCTTTTTTGATGAGGGAAAAGAAATCAGATCTGCCTTAGCAAACAGCAAAGCCAACAAGCTGTTTTAGTTTCGCTTTTGGTTTCAGCAGAAGGAGAAAAAAAATGTGCTCTTTGCAGCAGGCACCTTTTTGCAGCTGGCACCGATCTTCTCATTTGTTTTCTTTTAACCCTGATCAGCTGTAGGGGGGGCCTTTGAAGCCCCACGCAAGAATTTAAAGTTTTTTTTTCTCCTCTAGCCATCAGCTGGAACTCAGGAGGCAGTCCCAATAGATTGGGAGTGGGCGGGGTAAGCAAACCCCGTTCTCCCGCTGTTTCCTAGCTTGCAGGGAAAGTCATTTTTTTCGTGACCCACGTATAAGCCGAGGGGGCGTTTTTCAGCCTGAAAAAGGGGCAGAAAAACTCAGCTTATACGCGAGTATATACGGTAGTTCAGAGAACCAGTAGTAAAAATTCTGACTGGCCTCACACCCATCTATTCTCTGCCTCCCGAGTCCCAGCTGATTGGGAGGAAATGGGGATTTTGCAGTATCCTTCCCTGGAGTGGGGAGGGAATGGAGATTTTATAGTATCCTTCCCCTGCCACGCCCACCAAGCCATACCCACAGAACCGGTAGTAAAAAAGTTTGAAACCCATCACTGTTCATAAGTGTGGGAAATGGTCGTAGGTCACTTTTTTCAGTGCCACTATAACTTTGAATAGTCACTAAATGAACTGTTGTAAGTCAAGGACTACCTACACGTGTGTACAAAGATAATTAAGTAGCGTTTTGGGGCAGGACTGAGAAAAAAAAATTAGATTACACTGCTTTAGAAGAACACTCCATCCAATGCAACGTCACTAACAGGCTGGAACAGTGAAATGCCACTTTTTTTTTACTATGGTGCTGGGTGACAATAGGGTATTCAGAGGCCTACATTTCCTTGTTTTCTTTGTCTGTCTCCATTCCATTTTTCTTTTCTGTTCTCCCATTTTAGACTGTTACCTTGAAATTCACAAGCCTGTGAGCATTCAAAGATCTTTCAGGCTGAGAAGCAAGGCATAAATATTTGAAAGTGGGTTGAAGGTGCTCTAAATAATAAACAAGTCTCTGGGTCAGTTCTCAAAACACAATCAAGTTGTTTCATGACAGCTCGGAGCCCAGCTGCTCCTCCCCCTGTGTGTTTGTGCATTATGCCCAAGTGTCATTAAAGGCTGAATAATCGAATAATTGCCTTGGAAGCATGATTCAGTTCTTGCAGAAGCTTTCCCCCCCCCCCCACCCCATGCTAATTTCTCCTACTGTTTATCTGCATAAACATCTCTGTGCCCTGTTACTAGGCATTCCTCCCTTCATTTATTTTGTTTTGACGCAAGTGGAGCCTTCCCTATAAAGTTGATACATAGCAATAATTATAAAAGCAATAAATAGATTATAATATATACAGTAAATGCAGCTCCAACAGCCATAGCCTAAAAGTTCATTTTAGATCTCACCACCGCACTCTGTTCTCAATAAAAACATTAAAGATAGCCATCAAAAATCAACCAAGGTTAGAAATACCTTAGTGAGACATCTTCTTGTAAAGGTTCTGATGACTTTTTAGGGAGGCTCAAAACTGAACCAGTAACCAACTCTATTGGCCGCTTTCATGATGTAATGATCAGCATTGAAGTTCAGGGCCGCATAGTTCCAGGACTATAATCAACAACAACAACAACAAAACCCCTCCCCAAATAATTCATTATTAACCTTTCAAGTTTTGCCTCTAGTTTTCTCCTGTCCTGCTTTTCATGCTTAATAACACTCTAGTTAAAAATTCCCTTATACAACATGACTCCAAAACAAACCTACTAATAAATCCTCTAATTCAATTTACAAATGAAGACTGCAAACTTAGTTATTTAAAAGTTTATTTTATTTATTTTATTAGTCATATTTCTATGCCGCCCACTCTCCAAGGACTCTGGGCGGCTTACACCAAAGACAGTATACTAAATAGCATATTGCCCCCAACAATCTGGGTCCTCATTTTACCCACCTCAGAAGGATGGAAGGCTGAGTCAATCTTGAGCCGGTGAGATTTGATCCGCTGATCTGCTGAACTAGCAGTCAGCTGAAGTAGCTGCAGTACTGCACTCTAACCACTGTGCCACTTTGGCTCTTCCATCTCAAAAGTTCCCTCTATCTCGCTTACGGCTTTTTTTTTTTTTTAACTGTAGAGGCTTGACTCATCAATTAATTGCCTTTTGTAATGGTCTCCACATTACAAAAAAGATGTTGAGACTTTTGGAAAAAGTGCAGAGAAGAACAGCTAAGATGATTAAAGGCCTGGAGATTAAAACATATGAAGAAGGGTTGCAGGATTTGGGTTTGGCTAATTTAGAGAAAAGAAGGACTAGGAGGGACATAATAGCAGTATTCCAGTATTAGAGAGGTTGGCACAAAGAGGAGGGGGTCAACTTATTTTCCAAAGCACCAGCAGGCAAGACAAGAAACAATGGATGGAAACTAATCAAGGAGAGAAGAACTAAGGAGAAACTTGCTAACAGTGAGGACAGTTAACCAGCGGGACAGCTTGCCATCAGAAGTTATAGGTGTTTCATCACTGGAGGTTTTTAACAGACTGGGCAGTCCTTTGTCTGAAATGGTTATAGATCCCTGCTTGAGGTCCCTTCCAGCTCTATTCTGATCGATTTAGCTTCTGATTGATCACCAAACAAATGGCCATTGCAAAGAAATCTGGTGTCTGGTTTTTTGGGGGGGTTTTTTAGGGAAAAAATCCATGAACTGAGCTCTTCCTGTTTTGCATCAACTGCCTGAGGCTGCAGCAGTTTAATATTGTCTCTATGCTGTTAAAATTATCATAATGGAAAGCATCCCATGATCAATTTTTAAAATATTTAGACAAATAAGAAAGCCTATTTGGAGAAGGAGTTGCAAAGAAAAAAGTTTTGGTGATACTAACTATGGCAACTAAATCATTTTTTTTTTACCTTACTGTATTTCACCATTTTTCTCTTCAAAACAGCCCAGGGGAGTATAATTATTTCAGAATACTCAAACAAGGAAGTTTACATTGAAGAAAGCAGATGGGCTGAATTGAACTTACATTTCTGAATATTCACACATCCAACATTTGCCAAGTTTTCTCTGAAAACTATAAATATTGAATATCTTAGCTCTGCTGCCATGTTTTGTTTTGGCAGGCACTAAATATAAAAATCCTTAAACTCTCCAGTTGTCAAACACTAAATATTATCCCCTGCCTTCTTTCAAACACTCAGTATCATTGCATACTGACTATCAAATGCTGTAATCAAGTTACAAAGGCATGCATCAAGTATCATCAATGAACATCAAGTGTGGATAACTTACACTTAAAATAGACTTAAACTCTGTCCCATTAAGTATTTGGCATCAATTCTTGCAAAGCAAAACTTTTGAAAACCTAATTCTCATTAGCCGGTTTCCAAAAACAGTAGTAGCTTGAAGTATAATGAAGAAGGAAGAACATCTATGCCTATGCCAATCCTCCTCCTACAAAGAAAAGTAAATCTCAACAGTATTAATGTATCTACCAGCTATCTGATAGTTCTTGAAAACATCAAATTACAGGTGTTAAATTCTTCCCTTTGGGGACCTTCTGATTGCAACTCTGAAGTACAGGAAGCAATTCAATAACATTTCAATCATGTCTCAAGCAACAGAGCCATCAGGAGTGTTCGTAGCGGAGAGTCAAAAATGTTAAGATAGTGGTTGCATCCATGTGATTAAAGCTCGGTTCGTTTTATGTAAAAGGTCAGGATTTGATCCTATGGTTGTGTCCATCTTTACTTTTCTCACCCTCTCTATGTGGACAATCTTAAGAGCCATGCTCCACCAGTCATTTCTGCCATTGTTACTATCAAACCCCTCTTATATGCATCAGTGTTATGGTGCGTTTGTGTGGAGTGTATTTACTGGGATCATGACTAAACAAGGATATAAGCCATAGGATATAAGTTTGAAAGTGGAAGCATGGACTGCTGCAAAGCATTCTACGGAATTACAAAAAGATGACTGACGTAGATATCAATGATGACTGCAAACCCAAAAATCTAAGTATTTGTACCATTATGTTGGTTATTCTTGCCTGTCAAGAAGTTTAAAGGCACTGTTTGTCTTAATGATTTTTAAATTAGAAGTATGTCTCTTGCAAACAAAGTGATGCAATGCATACTATTTTGACCTCCGTGACTTCAATGTTATATGCAGCCCTCAGAGAAGGGTTTATTTATCTATTTATTGTCCTAAGTGTATGTAATTATATTCTACACAAAATATAAAACCATAGTGCAACACGTTAAAGCATTAAAAAATGAAACTATAATAGCTGATTTAAACACACATAAAAATGCAGGAAAGCGAAACACGGTATGTATCTGTTTTTAATCAAAGAAGCCAGATTTCGATCTTTGCTATTGCTGTAATGGCATAGGATCCTACAGGGAGAATCCTACAACCTCAGTCTTATGTTAGGGTCCTCCCTAAACTTTGATTCAATAGCACAAAGTCAAAATCTTTAGATACAACAGGATGTCTGTGCATGAACAACAGCAAGTTCTATACACATATCACTATGTGACTAATTTGTGCTGATGCTGGAACTTACTCATTCTTTGCCAAGGAATTTGGCCAAATGTAGGGTGCAGTTTCCTGAACCTTCTGTACTTTAATTAGCAACTTATTTATGTAAGTACTATTCCTGTTACTCATCTGGCTATGAATCTTTTTGAAGCTATCAATGCATGACAAAGAAGGTATAAGTTTCTCTTATTGTGATAGCCTGTTGTTGTTGGCAAATTTAATGAAATGTGATTTTAGAAACAGTACATGTAGTTCTCGACATACGACCATTGCTTAGTGATCATTCAAAATTACGATGGATCCCGAAAAGCTACTTTCGACTTGATTTCAAAGTTATGACAGCCCCCCCCCCCCACACACGCAAGCTGAAGTTACATGGTTGCATTTGTGCATTACTGGGCACTTGGTAACCAGCTCACCTTTACAGCCATTTGCAATGTCCTGCAGTCATGTAACCATGATTTTCAATGTTTTTTGACACGTTTCTGGCATTTGGTTCCAGGTTCCAGCAAAAAAACGCCCTTCAGGTGAAATGGATTTCATTAATGACTGTGACATTGGCTTAACAATTGCTGCAAAAGAAGGTATAAAATTGGGTCTGTCTGGTCACATGATGACCCACTTAACCAATGCAACAATTTACAACCATAATTCCAGGCTCAATTACGGTCATAAGTCAAGGACTATCTGTAAAAGGCAAACTAAAAGACGGAAAGGTCAAACTAGGACTGAACAGATAACCAACTTAAAGGTATGCAGAATGTGGTTTGAAACCACAGCAGCCTTCAAAGTGTGCAGCATGTTTCTTTTCTTATGGGGCTGTTATTATTACTAACAAACAAAAGAGTGACACAGAATGTAAGATGTTGCTGCCATAGTATTACGCCAGTTTCAGTTATTCAACAGTCTGTTGAACAACAGACTAGCATTCCGTTGCAACATCCAGTTTATTTACCCGATTCTAATCCTTCCTCCATTTCTCTTCTTAACACGTTTCTGATGGGAGTTTGTGTATGTGCACGTGTGTGTTTGCACATGTGTGCACGTATCTGTGATTTTAGTTTCTGTGCACTACTGAGTTATGTTTCTGCCAATTTCTTCAACATCATAGCTCTTCCCCAGTGGTATTGGTTTTAAAGCTGAAGGACTTGTTTTTCAACATTTTCTCCACCTTCTCTTTTAACCCCAGGCAGGAAAGATGTTGCCTCCCATTGACAGCACTGTTTAAACCAGGGGTCTCCAACCTTAGCAGCTTTAAGACTTGTGGACTTCAACTCCCAGGAATTCTGGGAGTTGAAGTCCACAAATCTTAAAGCTGCTAAGGTTGGAGACCCCTGGTTTAAACAGACTAAGTGTGGGAAGACATGGCAGCTCGCTGATTGTGGCTCTACCATCATCTGTAAAAGCACCGCAATTAAACAGCAAAACTAGCCCTGTATTAAACTATGCAACCCACTCCTCATAGCCCTTTTATGTGAATATATTAATTATTTAGGCACATCAAACCATTCCCTCGTGAAATTCTCAAAGACATCAAAGATAACATCCCTTTCATTCTGAACTTGACTCCTGGTACCTTCACTGGTAGCAGTACAGAAACAATCTCCCACTGAGATCTTCCAAGATTTATTTTTTACTTTCCAATCTAGCCTCCAGTCCTGATATCCCCTAGAGTTCTCCTGTACAATTAATCAGGCCTGACTCTACTTAGCTTTTATGAGATCAATCAGGGTCAGTTATATGCTGCCACCTACTGGTATATATTGTTAATAGAGGACACTTCAGTACTTTAACTCTAAGTATAACCAATAATTATATTTTCTGATAAATATCTAAAGTAATTAAGTATTCCAATAAACAATAGACTCATATGAGGCCAGCTGAGAAAATGCCCCAAAGACATATGCTTTAAAGATTTATTTGAAAGTTGTACTTAACCTTAATTGTCACACGATAGCTTTATCATTGGTCTTTTCTATTGTTCTCTAACAAAAATGAACGGAATGTCAGTCAGCTCACTCTAAAGCACAGACTGGAGATTAAGTGCATGATACTGGAATCTGGAGACTACATTGCTTTCCTCCCATAATAATCCTTGAAGTTGTTGGTTGGTTGGTTGTGTTGCTGTTTACATTTTGAAATCCCGGTTCTGTGGCAACTATGACAACTTTATGACCCGTGAACTTCAATTCCCAGAATTTCATGTTGGCTCAAGAATTCTTGAAGTTGAAGTCCACAGGTCCTAAAGTTGCCATAGTTGTCCACCCATAATATAGGGTTTCCTGCTTGAGGAGTGGGTTGGATTAGATGATCTCCAAGGTCCTTTCCAATTCTGTTATTCTATTGTTATTCTGTTCTCCTGTGTTCTGTTATTCAAAAAATCACGGAGGAGGAAGAGAACAGTCTCTTTAAAAATGTCAGCATCCATGGTTGTGTTTTATCATTCAACACCAAGCAATCATTCAAGATCAATGTATCATGATATTACCTAACTCTTAATTCCCCATTTGCTTTCCTGCTCTCCTACATTCTCACAGTGGGTTTTGAATGTATACTTCTCTTCCTATTAGATTATGCATTGTGATCGAGATCCTGCAAGGATTCCTTGAAATCACCTTGATCAAGAAACAAAGCAGCATCATAATGTTCAGGATATCTTTTCCTCAGGAGGATTTAAAGTAAATGAGAGTATAATACCTTTAAGCATCCAGGTGAGCTGGAGCCCAAGTAAAATACCTGAGTGTTTAAAAGCCTTCATATATATGGCAATGATTTAGTACTGCATCAGGTCTCAGCCTGGTGTCCTCAGATCCTGGGATTACAGAATGGCTACAATTCCCATACATATCCAAATTATTTCATTAACATGTGTGAGGAACACAATACACTCAGAGCAAGTATATGAGCTAAGATAAACTTCTGGATTCAACAACTCTCACCTCAGCTTTGAACTTACTAGACAGTCGTCAGGCCAAACAGTAGCCATAAGTTTCCATTTTCTTTACCCCGTTTCCACTTCTGCAACAATCCATATAACAGGGATATCCAACCTTATCTTATCCTTCCCAGAACTTTCTATCTCAGCAAAAAATTAAAGCAACATTTTGCTTCTATAGTTTAAAAGTTTTCAAAAATGTTACACTATCATGCCCTTGCATAGATGGAGAATATCTAAAATGGGCAAATTTCATAAATTTGCCCATTTTCAAGTTCAAGCAAGATGTGGGCTTGTGTTTTGTTGTTGTTTTGTTTTGTTTTGCCTTCTTATATTTTGGAAGATAAACAGTGCCACTGATAGGTGCTGCAAATGCTAAGATGCCAGGTGATGCTTCATTATGGTTTACATCACATCGTATACATTGATTCTGAAAAGCTTAGGTGATAATATATTTGTTAGTCTTGAAGTGAGTTTTATTTCTTTACATCTCAATAAGCCCTGACTACATTTCCAGGAGCAGACTTGCAAAGACAACCAGTTTGGTCTAGTTGTTAAGTCCCCCAAAACCAGGAGACTGTACATTCTAGTCCTGCCTTAAGCATGAAAGCCAGTTGGATGACTTTGGTCCAGTCACTCTCTCTCAACCCAAATCACCTCACAGGGTTGTTGTTGTGAGGAAAATAGAGAAAGGAAGAAGTATCAGGTATGGTTGCAGCCTTGAGTTATCTATAAGTATAATAAAGACAGGATAAACAATCTAATCTAAGCTATAATCTAAGATAATCTAATTATCCAATATGTTCTGTGTAAGCATGAATATCCACATGTATGGGATGGGACTTTTTTTGAACACCGAAACTATTTGCAAGAGACCAAGAACTAATTCTGAGGCAGGATTACACTACTATCTTAACCCCACCAATGAACAGCAGTGTCACATATAGTGGGATATATAAATATAGCTTTTTCCCCTCCACACCTTTATTCTAATTTTGCATTTAATATTCAAACTGTGTCAGGTCATTAAGTTTGAGTACTTTCCCTAGGGCAATGTTTGAGCTGTAAAATACTTTGGCTTTGGGCTGTTTGAGCACTATAATTAAACCTTAGATTTTTATCAAAGCTAAAAGATGACAGTAATAGATAAAAACCCAACTCCTTCTGAACAATTCATAGTTGAATGACTGTTGTGTCAACATTCTGTAAATGCTATTGAGAAATGACATACAGAGCACCACATTCCTTAGCCAGCCCTTCTGTCTTGTTTTCTTTGGAAAGAAAAAGAAAAAGAAAAAAAAGCAAGTGTAACAGCTAGTTGCTCATGAAATTTGGTTTTAAAAACATGACTGGCCTCCTTGCTTTTCAAGTTTGTAGAATTCACATTTAGGTAGGTCTTAAATTTAAGTCCACAAGCCAAAGCTAGCAATAACAAGCAAAGAAGGGTATACATTTGGCAAGCACACCCTGTGCTACAATTTGGGTTTAAAATCCTGATTAAAAGATTGAGGCTTGGTAACCTGAATGGTCCATCACGTTTACAAAGCCATTAAATGCTATAAATAACTCAGGGTAAAACACATCACTTTCTACCCTAGTGCATTTGAACATCTTGATTTTGATTGCTTTACATCAGGAGTGTCAACCTCGATTTCATTGAGGGTTGCATCAGGGTTGTGTTTGACCTTGAGGCTGGGCGTGACCAGGGTGGGCATGGCCAGCTCGACGTCACTCATGTCGGGGGTACCTGTGGTGGCCTGAGCACTCTGCCAGCAAAAACAGGCTCCCGAGCTCCATTTTCAGCTGTCACAGCCTCCTGCAACCCTCTGCCAGTGAAAACAGAGCTTGAGAGGGCTACACGCAGCCCTCCCGCGCTCTGTTTTCACTGCAGAAGCACTGCAGGCCAATTCTTTGCTGTTTCCAGGGTGGCCCCACGGGCCCCACGGATCCAGCCCCTGGGCCTTGAGTTTGACACCCCTGCTTTACATCATTTCCCCAACGAGCCCTTTACGGCAAAGGACCTGAAGTCATTGTTTTGCCTAGGAAAGCTCTACATTTGATTTTCAGCATCTTCCTGCAAAATGAGAAAACACCATTTCAGATAGACAACTGGTAACTAGGTGGACCAAGAGTTTGCCTTGCAACAAGGCTGCTTTCTCTGGCAGCATAATGGCCATCACCAGAGTTCAAAATGCCCTCCTGTGATGAACATGCTGGAGAGTTTTAGACATAGTGCAATCTGTCCTATCTCTACTATGGGAAAAACAGAAAACACTTGTTCTAAGTGGTGCTCATTAAGGAACTGTACAGCATCAAGACATTAGGGTTGGTTTAATCCTCTCCCCAAACTTTATGCTGGAATATTTATTTTTCTGTTTGATGCCTCCTCCCTAGCAAAATTTGTTACAAGATGTCCTGTACCTCTAACGTCCTCTTTTCTATAAATCTTCCCAGAATAACTAGGTGTATACAAATTCCCATTCGTTTTTATAGCCTATTGACTGAAAAGAAAGGCAAGTCCTGTTTTGCCTTCAGCAAACATTTTCAGCAATGATGCCTGGACCAAGTATTTGCCCTTGACAAGTGAGGCGTGCATGGTGGAAGTTGCTCCTCCAGAATCCCTCCAGGCCACTACTGGATGACTGCTCATTCTCACATCTCCTTGCCTCCTTGGCTGGCATAGCATCCACACTGATGTACGGAAATGTTTATTTGGAGGTTTTGCTGGCCCTTGAGTTTTATACTTGTCAACTTGGGCTTTCATTTTGGAATAATCCTTGAGGTGCTTCACTTCTATGCATTTTAAGTATAAGGAGCAGTAGTGAAATTCAGCCGGCTCTATCTGGATCGTGTGATCTGGTAGTGCTGGCGGCAGGAGGCTCCGCCCACCCACCCGGACATCATCACGTCCTATTTTTTACCCTCTGCACATGGCAGAAGACTCCATAAGAGTGCAGAAGGTGCGCACTCTCACATTTGCAAACTGGTAGCGAAGGTAAGTGAATACCATCCCTGATAAGGAGGCTGGTCTATCACGCTGTACCCTCTGGTGGTGGGCTGGATGGTACTTGATATGCTCTTGAGTGTAGACTGTAGTGTAGATTTTATTAAGAACATAAGAAATGTTGTGCAGATTTGAAACAAAGTCCACATTACTTGGAAGGATCTCATCACTAGGCCACTTGGCAAAGAAAAAACAAGCTATGTTTTCTTAGGCCTTGCGCGTACATACATTTCCTCCTGCCAGTGGTTCTCCTAATTTACCATTTCTTTAAAATATTGAAGTCTGAGGTCAAGTTTTGTTACTGCCTTCCTCCTCCTGGCACATTTGATAATGACAAATCTAGAGTCCCACTTTCAGCATACAGCTTTCTGGTTCATTTCTGGTTCATTCAACCTAGTTGTCTCCACTCTGTTGACCTGGGAGGTGCAAGATGGAGAAGACAATTCAATCATTTCAGTTGCTAAGCAGTGTTAAGCAAGAATGTGGCAGGAGCTGTTGATCATGAATCAATCAGAATTATTTGCAATTCTGGCTTAGAGTCAAATGTAAATGCAAAACATGAAGTCAGGAAAGGACAATTTTCTCTCTCTCAAGAATTGTATTCCTTCAAAAGTAATGTGTTGGATCCCTGATGCTGGAGGGGGCTACAACTAAAATTAATGGTGGAAAAGTGGTAGGGCCACTCTTTCCAGTATTCCTATTTATTTCTTTAGAAAACATGCCTTCTGCTCCCCACACAGTAGACTGGCAGTGAAGGTACAGGTAACACATCTGACTGTTCTCCACAAATTGAGGAGACAGTGAATATGGCCTCATCTATAAATCAAATAATACATGAGAGCATTCTATAAAGTTCACAGGCATTCCAAGTTATCCTTAGTTACTATTAGGTGGAAGGCTATGTTATGGTTGCTTGAAAACCTCTCAGTGGATTTACAAAGCTCATAAGCAGATGTAGAGTTTTCTATCAGGATTCAGCTATCTCCTTTTCCTGGGTATGCCATTAAGTTCCACCCTGCCCTTAGAGTTACACTCCTCTCAATTGCCAGCTCATTCTCTGCCCATTACAGATGATGGTTCTCAATTGTTTGCTTGCAGGAAGAGAAGGAAGTCTGTGACGCTTTTAAATAATACTTTTGCAAACTTTACCTCTCTCTAAGTCACTTGGTGCCTGCCTCTTGTCTCATTTATAAGCCCCCTTGGAGAAGGAATCACCATTAAGGACCAGATGGCCAATGGTGTTCCAATTTATCCAAAAAAATAAATAATAGCCCATAATAATTAATTTACCTATCACCACAAAGTATCATCTGAAGAAAAGCAAGAGGAGAATAAAACACTGGTTTGGCTATGACATCTCAACAAAAGATGTGGATCCATCATGTCGTAATATTCCATTTTGCATAAAATCATCTTAGCAGAAAGAAGCCAGAGCCTGCCATATTGGAGAAAACAGGCTTGATTCCCTTCCTGACACATTACACAATCTGGCAAAGCCTATATTAAAACACATGACAGCAGGTTTCACCCAATGTTTCCTTTTGGAATGAAAGTTCATAACTGACTGCAAGGTTTGGCTGTCTAGATCTCTGCACAAATCATTATAGGATAACCACAGTTCCCCAAGTACAAGAAAAATAGTAGGCAAATATGGTATGATTTCCTTTTAATTATTTTGAGTCTGGGAAGTTTTGACTATGAAAACAATCTGCCTTTTTTCCTGAGAATTTTATGGGCTTCAAAAGTGGAGCCACTTAAAATTTGTCCCATTTGTACTGTGTGTATATTTAAGAAAGGAACATTTGTTAGGAAAATGGGACATCTCTCAAAGCATATGACTCAAAAATCTTATTCTCAAGGGCTCTTGAGTATAAGGATGCTGGAAATGTCAAGGAACATGCACACTACCTTATGCACAAAAAGGACAATTCTACTCACACCCAACAAGAATCTTGCATTACACACTAAACCCACCATAAAAGAAACCACTACTGAGGTACCTCTAAAGCAGGTGTTAAACACCCTTTAATTAAGGGCCCATCAGGATTGTGTTTGACCTTGGGAGTCAGGTGATTGTGGCCAGGGTGGGCATGGTCAACTCAATGTCACTCATGTCGGGAGCACCTGTGGTGGCCCAAGCACTCTGTCAGTGAAAACGGATCTCTGGAGGCTGCGACAGCCTCCTGCAACCCTCTGCCAGTGAAAACGGAGCTCAGGAGGGCCACATGCGAGCTGCGTTTTCACTGGCAGAGAGTTGTGGGAGGCTGTCACAGCCTCCTGAGATCCATTTTTGCTGCCAGCGGCACCACAGGCTGGTCTTTCACTGTTTCCAGGGTGGCCCTCCGAGCCAGATTTAAGCACCTTGTGGGCCTTGAGTTTGACACCCCTGCTCTAAAGATTCACAAATGCTTAAAGGCTGCCCTCCAAGGAACAATGAGTTCTTGAGTTCCCAACAGAGAAGCCTTCCGCAAAAATAATAAAGTAATCTGGTGGCACCTCAAACGAAATGAAATGTCTTGAGTTTTATCTACGTAGCTGCTGTTAATGGGGTAGAGAGAATAGTAGAAGGAGAGATCCACAGGAAGTGAAATGTAAGAGTATAGGCAGTGAAATTAAAAAAAGAGGTAATTAACCAAGCAGTTGTTGCATGTGAAATACACCCATTCTTGGACTGATGAGCTTTTATTTTATATTTTAAACACCTCACGTCAGAGACTAGCATCACTTATGTCAACTGCCATAAAGTGCTCTAAATTGAGCTACCTTTTGCAATAAACCCAGAAGCTGCAACTGGTACAAAGTGCCATGACAACATGCCTGATGGGATAGACTACAGGCAAGAATAAAATTATGTCAGTCATTGCTTTGATAGCAGAGATGCAATTCAAGGGTTTGGTTGTCACCGATCTTTTATGATCTAGGATTGGGTTATATCAGTCAATTCCTTGGCAGACTTGAATCTGTCCATCCAGTCTGATCAATGAGAGGGGACTTGTTGCTGCTTCCTTATCCCTTTAAAATGTACAGGATGTGATCTTTTTCTAGCCTGGTTCCCCCTTAATAGAATATCTGTGCTCCTCCCTCCCCCTGAGATATGCATGGCTTCTGCCAGCATATTAAAACCAGACAAAAGCATTTTCATGCCAGCAAGCACTTGGTTCTTACTTTATTTACTGTATGGGTGCCTCTGATGATATTTATACGTTGTTTATTGATGTTTCACATTAACGTCGTCAACACATATCTCCATTCATAATCATTACAAAAACAGGTGAAAGAAAACTGGCTTATGCTGGAAATACTGATGGTATTAATTTAATGGCTTTATTGTATATTTATAATATACAATAAATTTATATTTTATCTATATTTTGATTTGACTTTTCTGTATCCTACCGAGAGCCACCAAGATGGGGTCAGTCTATAAATGTTATAATAAATATAATAGTAGAAATAATAAATAATTGCCACATATGACTGAAACTACTGTATATACTCGAGTATAAGCCGACCCAAATATAAGCCAAGGCCCCCAATTTTACCACAAAAAACTGGGAAAACTCGAGTATATGGCGGGGGTGGGAAATGCAGTGGCTACTGTTAAATTTCAAAATAAAAAAAGACTGGTCAAAAGTGCGAGGACCTGTCAGAAATCACTTTTTTCAGCCCTCTGAGTAGTCCTTTTGTGCATATGGACTACTCAGAGGGCTGAAAAAGTAATTTTTGACTGGTCCTCGCACTTGTGACCAGTCCTCGAACTTACGACTGTCCTCACATTTTACGTTTTTGCCCTATCTTATCACCATTTTGCTCTCCCCCTCTCTTTCTCATTCTCTCTCTCTCCCCCACTCTCTCTCTCATTCTCTTTCTCCCCCCTTTCTCAAAGAGAGAGGTGGTAGGTTTGAGGAGAAAGATTGCTGTATAATAAAAAAGATGAAAGGGAAGAAAACCAACCCCAAACAAATATAAAGATATCAAGATAAAGAATGAATTGTTAAACTTTAAAGAATAAAAGAGAACAAATATGAATAAATAGCAATAATTAGAAACACACATACAAACATACAATGTATTTTCTTTGAACAGAATATTTGGCTGGTTCACAAATTTAAACAGTGTTTAGTCATTTCACTTAAATTTACAATTTCTATATTTCCTTTTTGCCATATTTATTCCTCATCTATTTTTTAAAAAACCAATATTACCCTTCATCCTCATCTCTAATCTTAATCAAATTCAATTTTTCACTTCTATTCTATATTATACCCCTTCCCATTGTCATCTATTTTTATATCCATCCTCACATTGGTTAATTATGTAATATTACAGTTGTTCAATACAAATTCAAAATTTTAAGATAAATCAATTAGTTATATAACTATCTTTTTTGTATATTAATCAATATGAACATGAATATTCCAATTATTTCCATGCAATCCAATTTCTTACAAATCAATTACCGGTAATTATATTTACCAATAATAATAAACCAAATAATTTCCCCCATATATTCCTCCAAACCACAACTTAACCATTTCTGCTTTCAACACAATATACAATTAATAATATCTCAATTATTACAATTCCCTAGTTAAATAGCGCTTTTTTTCTTTTGTGTTTTAAAATCTTGAACTCTCCTCTTTTGCCATTTGCCATAAATTACCCATTATTTGCACCTACCTTTTTTGATGAGGAAAAAGAAATCTGCCTTTCCAACGTTGCAAGCAAAGAGCAAAGCCAGCAACCTGCTTTAGTTTCAGTTTCGTTTTCAGCTTGAATTGCACAAGGAGAAAAAAAAAGTGCTCCAGCCGCACTCTTTGCAGCTAGAAAAAGACCCCTGCCCAAAACAGCTGAGAGCAAATCAGCTGAGAGTCGGGAGGCTGTTCAAATCAACTTATGGTAATTAACCTATGCTGAAGCTGAAAGGGGCTGTTTTTTCTATTTTTGCAGACACGGGTCTACTCATTTGTTTTCTTTTAAAAAGGCATTTTTTTCGTGACTCAAATATAAGCCAAGGGGGGCTTTTTCAGCCTGAAAAACATGCTGAAAAACTCAGCTTATATTCGAGTATATACCGTAGGTACAGTTCTCAGTTAGCAACCAAAATTTTGATGTAGTTATTAAGTGAAGCAGTCACTAACTGAAACCACGTCTGTGCTTAGTATCTTATTGTAGCTTTCCTTTACTTTACAGACCTGTGAAGGTGAAAAATGCACACCTTGATCACAAAGTTACTTTTTCATCACTGCTGTAACTCTGAACTGTCTTTGTGTAAGTCAGTTGTTAAATGGGGACTTAGAAGCCTTATATATTAGGAATTCAGACTAAGGCACACATCATCTATTACTTACTTCAGCAATGCTTGATTTATATTTTCTGTGGAGGCAAAAATTACAGTAAAGAATACTGGCAACAATTGAAAATTATTTAGCAAGACCTGGCCTTGCCTTGCCATATTTTCTTTCTGATTCTTTAATCCATCATGGGTTCATAATAACAGATGCTTAAAATCTTCCTGGGTGTTAGTGAAACTAAACTCTTCCATAACTTTGAGTAGGAGTATTATTATTGTAATGTCACAATACAATACTCCAAAGATATTCTCATTCCAAGCCATTATCTTATGAGGTCATTAATGATTAAAAATAAAAGGTAACACCTTCCATTCTAAATGTATACTTGCACCTTTGGCCAAGTCTTTAGACTCATATATCATGATGGAACAACAAGTTTCTCTGAGAGCAAACGTCTTCAGCGTGATTCCTTTTAGAGATAGTTGGACTCTAACTTCCATAGTTTATAGTCAGCATGATTAGTTAAATGATAATCCAGCTATGGAATGATTGGAACTGAAATCCCACACAGTTTGAGGGCATCAGGTTGTGCTAGAGCAGGGGTCTCCAAACTTGGCAGCTTTAAGATTTATGGACTTCAATTTCCAGAAAGCCAGCTATGCTGGCTGAGGAATTCTGGGAGTTGAAGTCCACAAGTCTTAAAGTTGCCAAGTCTGGAGTCCCCTGTGTCAGAAGGCTTTAGGAATGAAGCAGAGCAACTGCACCCAAATCTCGACTTTAAAAGGTTACTAAGGATAAAATACTGAGTCTATAAACCAGCCTATATGGCAGTGGGAATAAAACGAGAATCATCCAGGCTCAAATTCCCAAAGTAAAAGTCACAAAGTGACTTTGGTGCATCTATGGCTTTTCAGTTTAATCAGTTTCACAAGCCAATGAATGGAAGAATCCCCAGGCAAATGGAACTTCATCTCAGGAAGGAAAAAACACAAAAGGTGTGAGTAGAAAGCATAGACCAAATAAAAATGTTTAAGTAGGCCTTAGAATACATCGTGTTCTGAAGTGGAGGAAAAGTACCCCACAAGTGAGCACTATACCCACTCCTCATGTGATGGCTCATCTGACAGATCAAAATGGTTATGCAATCATGCTGTGTCACTTCCCTGGGTACTCTATTATTCATTTCTTCACATCTCTTGCAATGCTCCACAAGCAGGGGTGGGTTCTACTTAACTTTACTACCGTTTCGCAATGGGAGAGCATGCACAGATCGCCAAATATGATCTCAGGGTGGGTGGACAGATCCTCCCACCACTTTTACTACTGGTTCTCAAGAACCGGACAGAACCGGGAGCAACCCACAACTGCCCACAAGATATTAGAAACACAACTCTCCTTACAGATATTCTCTTTCAGAGTTTGTTCTGTGCCATTTCTCCACCCCCTTATCCCTTCAATTACTCTCACTGAAGTGTGCAACTGCTTCTTGGCCTACCTGAAACCACTCTCGGAATGAATGGATGCACCACAGATTATCATAGATCAATGATAAATAATTAAGGGTTGTTCCCATGACTATTTAATGAAACGTGTTTTGTTTCTAGAGACAAGGACCTGTAACTTAGTGGAGCAGGAAATATTTCATTCAGTGTTTTGGCTGAAATGAGAAGATATGGCTCCTTGACAGACTATAATACAAGAAATGGAAATAGATGATTAAAAACACCTAATTTGTTTTCACAGTTAAAGCACTGATATCTTATGGTTCGTGCAAAAAAGCAACAAAAAAACTCTTGCTCTGTTCCTAATTAAATATGGTACAAAATAGAAAATCATAAATTGCAATAAGGTAGCCAATCTGCTTTCCCCATCTGTCCCTACAGTACACAATCCATGGCAGTAACACTTTGGATCCTGGCATCCACTGTAACAGCAGAGAAATGGAAGGAGTTTAAAGAATGGCAGCCTACATCATAATGTGTTGGCACTAAAAATAAAAAAGGATGGAAAATCTCATTGCTAAATGATCAAAAAGAGCCTAGTATCAATCCTCAAGATTCCTTGTATTATATTTAACAGGACGTATTCCGAACACTGTACAAAACAAAGTGCTGCCCCAAAATAGATTATGGTGTATTTATAAATATGTCTGTCCCATTCTTTGACCAGGCAATCAAAGTAAACGTTCAGCAACCATTGCCTCTTCCAACATCTCACTTGACTCTGAATTCACTCTGAGACACTAAAAGCTCTGCATACCCATATCACCCAAATAGATGATCTCATTAGTCTACATTACTTTGACAGTCCTAGTCTGGACCAAATAAGTAGCAGTACAGATAGGATAAACAATCTGGTTCCATTTGAGACAGTGGCAGATACGAGTAGTGTCCTGCAAAGCTAGATACATTTAAAAATCCCACAATATGTATTTTGATTTACCCCAACAGGTTTGCATAAAAAATGCCCCTCAATCCATTCTTCCACCTTATGTGTTACCATATCCCAAATAAAGTGCAGCAGTGTAATGTCTCATCTCAAAGTCATATTCTGCAGCTTCATTAATGACTATCAAGCCAATCAAAGAAAGTTGCTCAATCCTTTACTTTGTTAGGTATCCTCATGAGGGTACTTTTAAAGGAAAGGTAAAGACAGACAAAGTCATCCACGCAGATTTCATGGAATTCTATGGAGGTAGTTTGTCCACCTAACAGTTTGAAAGCATGCAACTGCGACTAGATGAGCAGGTACCATGTGACTTTTGCATATAGTCATGCTGGCCACATGACCACAGAAATGGTCTTTGGACAACACTTGGCCAAGAAATGGAGATGAGCACCATGTCTTAGAGTCAGAGACAATTGACAGAGAAATCTTTACCTTTTTTTCAACTTTTAGATTATCATTGCCCTCTTCCAGAACATCCTTATTTCCCAATCTTACTCACAGCCATGGAATTCCCTAGTGGGTCTCAATCCAAATATTCACCAGGCTCAATCATGCTTGACACATTCAGTGTTGGCCTTTCCGGGTAGACCAGACAAGAAAAATGACCAGATCAGCTAATTTTATTTTATCTTGCAATAATATAGTCTTGCAGGCCTAATAGTACAAATCTCCACTGCCTCTTTTACAGACTGATAAATTAGGGAAGATTCCTTTCTGAGTTTCTTTCTCTTCCCGTTATGCAGCTGTGGGCTATGCCTCTCTTATCTGATTATTCCATAAGTAGAAATTCTTGGGAAATTGACTGTCTCGTGAATAACTCCATAGTATGAAGAGCTTTATAGATGACAACCAGCACCTTGAATTCCATCTGGAAACACACTAGGAGCAGGTGCAGCATGTGGAGTAGTGGAATGTACCAAGGTGCATCCATAAATTCCCCTGTCATCATGTTTTGGGCTTTCTGGATGTTTTCCAAGGGCAGCCCCATGTAAAGCACATTGTAGTAATTCATTTGGTAGTTGACTAAGGCATGAGTGACTACAAACAGTGCCTCTCAGTGCACGAAAGGGCACAATTGGCATGCATGATTAAGTTGGCAAAAGCCCCGCCAACCACAGCTACCACCTGCTCATCCAACATGACCCACAAAAGCAAACACACAAACAAATCTGGAAAAGATTAGAAGAATCAGCAGGACTCAATTTCTCCAGGGCCTGCCTTCAACCCTCGTTAAGCCGTGTCCTCTAGCTTTCTCTCCCAAATCTTGGATGTCTAAAATGCTGCTAGCTTTTTTGCTTAGAAGCCTGAAAAATGTATGCCACCACAGGCTTAGCGGCATTGTCATACAGCAATTAATTCACACGTGGCAGCTTCCAAGAGAAAACCCTTAAGAAGCTGTGGTTAAATAGGGTCATCAACATATTTTTTTTTCACGACAAGCTGAGACTGAACAAACACACAAAGCATAGAAAGAAAGACATTTTATCTTCTCTACCCTCTTGTGACTGCCCTCTTCCCTCTGTGTCCCACCACAGAGTTCAGAAAAGGGGTCCAACTGTGTGCTTGGCTGCCTGTGACACAGAATGCAGCCTTGTCTGCTTTTCAGGCAGCAGGTGCACTCAAGCTGGACTTGCTGAGATCTGGTTACAGCTTCTCCTCTGCCCAGGTATTTACCCTGCTCCCGATGGGGGAGAAAAAGGTTTAAAAGTCCCCGCCTTCCAGGTATAACTCGGATGCGTGGCCAGTCTTTTCTCCCGAAACCAAGGAAAGAGCTGGTAAAAATTGCGCGCGCGCGCGCACCCTGGACACGTTTCGCCAACCTTCTCTCTGCACGCGCTCCTGGGAACTATCTTTTCATATTAAACTATATAAAATTTCATTTTAATTCGCGGCACGTCTCCCTCCCCGACCTGCCTTCAGGATCTGGAGTGTCCTGGGTTGGAGGACCCACCTCTTCTGTTGCAACAGGTTGGTTTCGTCAAGTTTTCTGGCCCAGGATTTCTCTCCGCGTATCCTGCTGAGGAGCGCAGCCCAGAGCCTAGGGAAAAAGCCGCGGTCTCCGGGCAGCAGCATCCCCATCGCTGGGCTGGCTCAGTCTTAGCAGCGCATCCCCGAAGGGACGGTTCTTGTCGTCTCCTACTTCTTCTTCTTCCTCCTCCTCCTCTTTCTCTCCTTCGTCCCCGTCCTCCTCCCTTCTGCCCGGCTGCCGGAGGCCAGCTCCAATCTGATCTCGAGACGGTTGAGTCTGCAGCCGACAGAGTCCGAAGCGGGGGGGGTGGAGGTGGCAGTTGCAACATCTGGCTGCTGAGCGAGGCCGGTACCTGGCGGAGTCCCAGGAACAAGATCGAGGGACAACCTGCCGGGGAGGAACCGAGATGAGGAGGAGGAGGAGAAGAAAGGGAGGCAGACCCGCCCAGCACGACAGAAGTTTTTTGTTGGCGTTTGAAGAGACCCGGAAAGAGGTTTGGGACGAAAGTATTTTTTGAGCTGTGGAATTATAGCTTTCCTTATTCCTTCTTGATTATTCCTTTAAATCAGGGGTCTCCAACCTTGGCAACTTTAAGACTTGTGGACTTCAACTCCCAGAATTCCTCAGCCAGCAAAGTCCACAAGCAAATCTGGCTGAGGAATTCTGGGAGTTGAAGTCCACAAGTCTTAAAGTTCCCAAGGTTGGAGATCCCTGATTTAAATTGTGATCTGTTAAATAGACTCCTACATCTCAAGTAGACCCATTCGAGTTGATAAAACCAACGTTATGCCCCAGACCTAGAAGGTACCCCTTCCTTTCAGAAACTATGTGGTTAGCAGAATTATTTTTCATTATTTAGTAAGTAGCCTTCCCAGGTAGCCTAGTATACCACTTTTTAAATTCAGTTTTCAAACAAGGGAGGTATCTCCATGAAACTATGTTTTCTATATTGTAAAGATCATGAAGAAAAGGCAAATATACGTGTGCCAGGATAATGTTGCAGGATCCAATCTGGGTCAATCACGGGGACCAGAGGTTTAGTATACCGAGCTTTTGGACTCGTGCTGGAACCCATCCTCAGGGTACTTCTCTCTTACCACACATTCTGGTGAGAGAGAAATACCCTGAGGGTGGGTCCTGCATGATTCCAAAAGCTCAGAAGACTAAACCTCTGGTCCTCGTGGTTGATCCAGATTGGATCCTGCATCATTAAGAGATCCATTTGGATAAGTAGTGATTAAGACACCAGGCTAGAAACTGGGAAACTGGGAGCTTTAGTCCTGCCTTAAGCAAAAAGCCAGCTGGGTGAGCTTGGGCCAGTCACTTCCTTTCAGCCCTAAGAAGGAGACAAGGGCAAACTACTTCTGAAGAAGCTATTAGGAATCAAAAATGACTTGAGGGCACCTCTTCCAGTTCAAAAAGGATTATTGAGAATTGTGGTCAAAGTGCAGTCTCTCACAAGCCACAAACTCTATTCTTGGTGACTGTATGGTACATCTGGTTTTCAGCCCTGATGGTCCCATCCAAGCTCTGACCATCCCTCCTTATTCTCCAAGTCCAGAGGAATCCCTCTAGTCCTGCCATTACAGAGAGAGGGGTTATGAATCCCTTCCCATTTTGGATTGAAAGACCAAGGCCAGCCAGGTAAATATTGCCACTTGGAAATGAATCCTAGTTTTGACACCGTAGGAGTGAACCGCACCAATTTTATGGGAAAAGCCAACATAGATGGAAGTGGGACTTCATTTGCTCATGGCATCAGCTGACTTCAGCCATTGGGACTTTCAGAACTGCTGTGATCAGTAAAGACTCACCTTGCGTTTTGATTTAAGATGAAGGTGAAAACTATTATAGATCTCATAACAATATTAGTACTGGAGAGAAAAGGCTGTGAACGAAGAACAACAAGGACATTCTGGTTAACACGTCACCTACTTAACTCAAAGCATTTATGAGAAACACTAAACCTGCTGAATTTCTAGCTGGCACACAGTTGTGTTTACTTGGCAGAAAAAAGAAACCAAGGCAGCTTGTTTCATAATTTCATAAGTCCATAATTTTTATGGGGCTTTTTTTTTTAGCTGAGGTGAGTTTTCAATGGTGGCATTTCAGATCACCCACACAGAGCATAAAGGGAAGACAAGTTTGGCTTCTCCTTGAAGTATTTGTACCTGGGAATGTAACTAATCTCCGTAAACATGGCCACTTCTTTCTTCACAGACTCTTGAGCATTTGGCTGGTCCATGGTACGTTGAAAGACAACCCAAGAAGCTTTTGTGTCAAGATCCTTCATTATGTAAGTTGAACCACTTTCAACAGTTCTCAGTTCTGGCAGAATTACAAAATCCACTTCCAGCTCAAGGCCAAATGGTATGTTACATATGAGAATGGCTACTGGCCCTCTATTTTGAAATAGAAAAAAAGTACTTCAGCAGGGATAACTATCTTTTCCCTCCATTGAAAGTCTTTGTTAAGTACAAATATGTATTTATGTTGGTCTTAAAATAAAGCCTGGCTGTTCTCCCAGGTTTGGGTTGAGGGTTGCTAGAGTTCTTTGTTGTGTGTGTTTGTATATGATTTTCTGTTGTTAACTGGATTCATCATCTTGTTTTTTTTTAATCTATCTTGTTATTTTTTTTAAGCTTGTTTGTAGCATTGTGAGCCACTCAGAGTCATTCTGGAGTTGGGTGTTGCCCAAATGAAATCAATAAATAAGTAATTCTTGAAAATTCAATGTGCACATTTATTTTATGTATTGTTATATAAACAATACATGCATTCTTATATTTATACCCTATTTTTATTTTCTGCAACTCAAAGTGGTGCTTCCCCATCCATTTCTCCCACAACAGCAATCCTGGGAGGTGGGGTAGGGAGAGAGAGACAGAGACAGAAACAGAGAGAGAGAGAGACAAACACATAGACACACAGACACAATTTGGGGCCAAAGCAGGGGTGAAATCCAGTAGGTTCTGAAAGGTTCTGGAGAACCAGTAGTGGAAATTTTGAGTAGTTCGGAAAACCGGTAGCGGAAATTTTGAGTAGTTCAGAGAACCGGTAGCAGAAATTTTGAGTAGTTCGGAGAATTGGCAAATACCACCTCTGGCTGACCCCAGAGTGGAGTGGGAATGGAGATTTTACAATATCCTTCCCCCAGGAGTGGGGAGGGAATGAGGATTTTGCAATATCCTTCCCCTGTCATGCCCACCAAGCCACGCCCACCAAGCCATGCCATGCCCACCAAGCCACGCCCACAGAACCAGTAGTAAAAAAAATTGGATTTCACCACTGGGCCAAAGTCATTCAGCAGGCTTTGTTCCTTAAGGGAGGATTAGAACTCATGATCTGAGTTTTAGTCCAGCATTTTAACTACTATAGCACACTAAGTCTCTCATGTTCAGACACTGCTTCTAAAAAAAAATCCACCTTTGAAATGATCTCATCAGAAACAGGTATTCCCACTTAAAAGGTGAATATGGTTATGATTAACTTGTAACATGAAATACGCATGTATTCCTTGATTTCTGAATAACCCATATACAGGTAGTCCTCAACTTACAACAGTTCATTTAGAGACCGTTCAAAGATACAACAGCACTGAAAGAAGTGATTTATGACCGATTTTCACACTTAACAACTATTGCAGTATCCCCATGTGATCGAAATTCAGATTCTTGGCAACCAACTCATTTTTTTGTTTAATTTGATTTATATGCCGCCCTTCTCCGGAGACTCAGGGTGGCTTACAATGCGCTAAGCAATAGCCTTCATACTTTTGTATATTTATACAAAGTCAGCTTATTGCCCCCACAATCTGGATCCTCATTTCACCTACCTTAGAAAGGATGGAAGGCTGAGTCAACCTTGAGCCTTGGTGAGATTCAAACCTGCAATAATTGCAGGCAGCTGTTGTTAATAACAGGGTGCTTTAGACCACTGTACTATCCAAGGCTCTTATTTATGACAGTTGCAGTATCCCAGGGTTGCAGTATCCCAGGGTCATGGGATCACCTTTTGCAACCTTCTGACAAGCAAAGTCAATGGGGAAGCCGATTCACGTGTTACTAATTTAACAACTGCAATGATTCACTTAACAACTGGCAAGAAAGGTTGTAAAACGGGGCAAAACACACTTAACAAATGTTAGCAACAGAAATTTTTGGCTCAGTTGTGGTCGTAAGTCTAGGGCTACAGTATCTGTAAGTCCCTGAATTAGGAGTTTAAAGAGGCTGAGGACAATCAGCATTTTTAAAGATTTTTTTTTGTTTAAATGTTTTTTTGCGCATAGAATATATTCATACATATTTCTTTTGTACCATTATTTTGCCATAGGGAGACTTCGGATCTTTCAAGTGGCTTTTTCTACCCTCCCGGGAACAAGCACCATGCCTCTCCTGTCTTTCTTTAAAGTTCACTATTCAGAGATTCACTATTCACTGAATTTATATGGTATCTTGAGTACTTGTACAATAGTAATTCTTAGCAGTGACAGCTTCAATGTGGTGGAATAGGCTGCCTCCGGATGTATGCATGGCATCTTCTCTGGCTTTCTAAAAGATTTTCAGTATGATTTTATTCAAATAAGCTTTTGGAAAGTGGCTTCATTGGATTATTTTGGTTTTATATTTTGTCCTTTTGGGTTTGATGACAAAGTTAGGCTACCATTTGTTATTCTCTTTCTGTTTCTTTTCTTGTTCTGAAGCAGCTGCACACCCTGATTTTTCTTGAATCATGCTGGAATTTTCTTTGGGATAGTTTTATGATTCTTGGGAGCCAGGCAATGTAGAAACATATAATATAAATACATAGTAGCCTTACTCATACAGGCCAACTCTAAATAAATAACGTTTGCATAATCACAAAAAATACAGTAGCCAAGTAAAATATTTTAAAGGAAAGAAGAAAAACAAACGAGAAAAATGTTGGTGGAAGCAAAAATGAATAGAAGATGAACAGCACTAAAGATTTTAGGATTATGACCCCCACAATGCAATATATCTTTAAATTAAATGTGTGCATTTAACTATGTTAGGTTTTAAATCAATGATTTAATATAGACTTCAGATTTAATATAGACTAAAGAGATAATATGTTGGACTTAACACTGGATAAGGCCATTTCTGGGTGAAAAAAGAAATGTTTCTAGTGTTATACAGAAGCTATAAAATCTACCAAAATCCTCAATTTTCCTGTATTGTTCTTGGAAAGGAAACAGGTAAGAGCACCAGTTATAGGGAACATTTTGCAGGCAGAAAGTACTGCATCCTGAATTTTTCAGAAGGCTCGGGAAAAACCTTTCTAGAAACCCTGGAGAGGGAGAGAATCACTCTGCTAAACTTTTCTCCCTCGAAATGAATGTTTCATCCCGAAAAGTATGCAAAATATATGATTCTAACTCCAGCAGATGGCAAAGCCTTATCCCAGGAAGTAACCAGCTGTTTAAATAATTGATCCATCAATCTGGAGAAAAAAAGCAGTCTATATCATGAGCAGGAAAAGATGAATTGAAAAAGGAAAAAAAAGCACTCAGAAAAGAAAAAGGGTAAAAATGCGGAGAAGAAAGAAGAAGGAAAAAAAGTAAGGAAGATAGAAAAAGAATGACTCCCAATTTTCTTTGGTACAAATACAGATTTTTTAAAAATACATCAAACTCTTTACTTCAAGGTTAACATTTGTTTACATTATTCCCATTGCCCCATATAATCCTAATCATTCAATACCAAAATCAGCTTTTCATTACTTTCAGTTTTTTTGCAAAATGTCCAAAAGTGGTACTTCCAAGTTGTCATAAAATTTGTCAAAGTCTTTTCTTTCATCAGGGTTTTGTCAATTTCACTATCTCTGCCCATTCTTCCAGCTTCATCATCCATTCTTCCATTGTAGGTATTTGTAAATCTTTCCACCTCTAAGCATATAAATGTCCCACTTCTGTTATCATATAGGCATTTACTGAGAATATATTTTCATGGTTGCTTAACTGAGACGTTCCATTCACGCCAAAGGAAGCTAATTGTAGAAATTATACCGGCGATTGCAGCAGCAAGTTGCAGGGTTGTGTGAATTAATTTCTCTGGAAATATGTACCCTGAGTTTTGACGAAAAATCTATTGAGGTGTAATTAATAATTAATTATGCTAAAATCAAGACTTTGCCCAGTTTATTTGTTTCGGTTTTCAAGATCAAAACAATGCTGTGACAGGGTATTAAAATATATATTTCTCCAAAAACTCTTTCATATATTATTATTTTAAGTTATGCCATATGCTAAATACATAAATAAATCTTAAATTATGTTTTCTCCCTTACCAACTGTGTCAGTGCTTGTTTTTCTCCTAATTCCTGTTTGTTTCCTTCTTTCATGTGGATAAGCCAGATGGTTGGCTTCAAGCAGCCAAAAATGACATGAGAAACAAGATATCAAATAGCAACATAATAGAGGTGAGTATGATTGACACTATTTTTGATGGAAAGGTGGGACATAAAGTCTAAGCAAACAAACCGATAAATAAGGTTAGGTAATAATGAGGACAGTGCTTCCTGGAACTGGATTTGGCTACAGTGGACATTCTGTGACCAAATAGGTGTGATTCAGGTTGAAGAGAAAACTTCCTAACTAGGCAACACAACACTAAAGTAACAGGAACTTGTTGAGGGTGACGACAACAACAACAAGGGCAATACTTTAAATTCTCGCCTTGCAAATACTGATTATTCACCCCAAATCATAATGCCAAGTTTATTTTTTGATTACAAACGGATGCCACTGAAATTAAATATATATAGCAAAATGTTAAAATTGTTCCTACACTCAAGTGCTTCTTTTGACACACCTTCACAATTTTTGATTTTAGCAAGCCTCAAGTACAGTTGTCAAAATGCGCAGAAATATACCAAATGCTGTCAGATGCATTTCAATTAATCTGTTGTCAAATATAAAATTAAGTATATTTTTATGGCACATGCTGATGTTATGTAGTTGGCAATTGGGACTTCCAACAATATTTTATGCTTAACACAATCTGTTCTCTTGAAAATCCTTAAAAACTTTGGGAGGATGAGCTGGGCTTTGAACTGAAAGAAAAACAGTGCAAAACATTGCAGTATATCAAGTACATCTTTGGTTAGATCAGTGGGTCATGTTTAGACATAACATCTTTGACAGTCTGTTGGCCAACATGCCAAAATTTCAAGGTTGTTAAAGGTGTGTGTGTGTTTCCCCAAAAATACAGCCTCCTGAGAAAGTAAGTTCTACCTTGATTTTTACATGTGCGCCCAATATAAACCCTAATTAAGACCCCGCCCACTCCAGGGTGCATGCGTAAAAATTAAGCTAGGGTTGGAATGGGGTGGTGGTGGAGCTGCCCTACTACTTATCTTTGGATAGTTGCAGCCAGGCCTCGCACATCTTGGCCCATTTCTTTTGCTCCAGCCAGCAAGGTTTTCCTGAAGGTCTCTGGAGCCTTGGATAGTACAGTGGTCTAAAGCCCTGTTATTAACATCAGCTGCCTGCAATTATTGCAGGTTCGAATCTCACCAAGGCTCAAGGTTGACTCAGCCTTCCATCCTTTCTAAGGTAGGTAAATTGAGGACCCA